>QLOH01000178.1:1200000-1578832 GCA_026901365.1 Sesbania bispinosa
TATGTTTGGAGACTCAGGTTGCATTTGAGGAATCACAACGGTTTGGTTTACAGTGATCAGTAAAATGGTGTTTCTTGGTGGAACATGTAAACCCATAATTTGCTTAGGAGTGTGATCCTGGGTTGTATTGGGGTAGAGGTTTTGATAGAAGCTTGTCCCTGATGGGAATTTTGAACCATAATTTGTCTAGCATTCCTTGTTTGATGAGAAAGGCTCATGGTGGTGTCTGAGTTTGTGTTTTGGTTATCCATTGTTTGAGGTGAAAGAGTTGTTAAAACGAGCCAAGCCCAGCTCACGCGGCCTGACTCACCACGGGTTGCACGAAAAGTGGGCCAAGCCGGGCTCGACCCACCACAGGTTGGTGGGTTACACGGGTTGACTCACTTAATTTTAGAAAAATATTTGAAATTTAAAAAAACAAAAAAATGTAATAAATTTCAGAAAAAATGCAAAAAAAAAAAACTGAAAAAAATGGCAAAAAATACCAATAATTTCCACAACCCGTCAAATTACATAAACAACATCCTAATCCAAAAAATATCACAATTTAAACAACCAATAATTTCCACAGCCTGTCAAATCACACAAACAACATCCCAGTACAAAAGAAACACAATTTGAACAATCCAAAATAGCCAATAACTTCCACAACCAGTCAAATTATCAAATAACATCACAGTCACCACAATTCTCAATCTCAAGTATTAGAGTTACACAAAGTAAAAATAGAGTTCCAATTACTAAGTCTTGAAACATCAAACTTAAAACAATTAAAAGAGTTACACAAAATACAAATATTAGACTTCCAATTAAAAAAAGTGCTCCTTAATCATGACTTGAATGTGTTGTTTCAATAGAGTCTTGGACTGTCAAATCAATAACAATCTCCTGCTTCTCAACATCTTCATTATCTTCATCTACAATGATGAAAAAAACATATGTTAGTAAAGAATGGTTATGAAAAAAATAAGGAATATGATGGTAATAAAGTATTCATAAGGTTATTATATAAGTACCTGATTTATCAAATTCAAACCCACTTAACCAATTACGAGTTAAAAGCAATGCTTGAACATTTTCAGGAAGCATGCTTGAACGATATTTGTTAAGCACACAACCACCAATGCTAAATGCAGATTCACTAGCAACAATAGTTATTGGAATGCTTAACACATCACATGCCATCCTACTAAGGTTTGGATAACGTTCTTGGCGATCCTTCCAATACATAAGCACATCGAAATTCCTTTGATACTTAGGTTCAAGTGTTGCCATCACCTAGATAAAGATCCAACTCAGATCTTCCAACATCATCAACATTTTCACTCATGTAATTGATATATTCCTAAGACAATATAAGGAAAAACAAATTAACTAAAAGGAAAGATAACATAATAATATAAATATAATTGTAAAAAGATAGAAATGATTGTAACTTACATCCATTGGATCCATATCTTGTCCTTCCATCACATTGTTGCTTCTTGGTGTGCTTCTTGTGTTGGACCAACAATTCGAAAAGTTGATGCACCCAACTCATTTGACCTTATATTCACATATTCTCCATAAAGCTTGAAAGTCTTGGCCTTTATGAGATTAATCTTCTCATCACAAGTAGAGGGATCAAGCTTTGAACAGTAAAATCGAAGTGCACTAACTTTCATCCTTGGATCAAGCACCATTGCAATTGAAAGAATCTCACTACAAGTCATTCCATTACTTACTAAAATTACCCATCATCCTCTTCGACATGTCTCTAATTATCAAATCATCACATTGTGCATTTTCCCGCAACAAACATTCAATTTTCCATACTTGCAAGAAGTATTAATTAGAAATAAGATAAGTTGTACCCGAAAACAACTTAGTAATTTTGTCAAATGGCCTTAAGAATTCACACATTTTTTCAGCCCTTTTCCACTCATCATTTGATGGACAAAATTTGTAGTTTCTATCACGAATTACTCACCTATAATATAGAAATTTTACTCACAGATTACTCACAGCACAGATTACAAGCACATGTACAGTCACAAACAATGTTACCGTCAATGCAAACATAACTAGTAAGCAATTTTATTCATAGATTACTCACCTATAATATAGAAATTTTACTCACAGATTACTCATAGTCACAAATTACCAGAACACAATCACAAACAATGTTACCTCAATGAAGAAACAATTCTCGAATGTTACAATGTTACAAACAGAAGTAGAAATGAAGTGAAATACAAGCACACAGTGAAAGCAATATCATCAATATTACCTCAATGAAGACACAACTCTCGAAGATGAAGACACAGATGAACTTCGGTCCAGCTCTGAACTCTGGTCCAGCTTTGTCACGCAGGCGAAGATGGCGGCGAAGACAAAGAAGCAGACGCAGGCGAAGATGAAGATGCAGATGAACGACGAAGACGAAGATGCATATGAAGCTCCCTCGGTGGTCCGGTGGCCGGAGAGCTGGGGAAGAGAAGACGCAGTCGAACGACTCTGTCACGCAATCACGCAATTGCAGACGAAGAAGAAGATGCAACTGAATGGCTCTGTCACGCAGTCCGATGGCCGGAGAACTGGGGAAGAGAAGAAAGGTGGCCGGAGGACTGGTTGAGGGAAGAAGGGCGCCGCTGTGCAGTAGGGTTTTGTGAGTAAAGTGTTTGTGAAATTGTGATTCAATTCAACCCTAAGTCTCCTAAGTAAAACCTGTCTGATAATATTTTTTTTATTTTTTAACCAAAAACACGGGTGGGCCCGGCTCAACCCGGTCCAAACCCAGCTTGGCTCACGGGTTAAGTGAGTCGGGCCAGATTTACCCGAGGTCTAGTGAGCCAATATTTTTCAACTCAACTCACTGGTGAGTCAGGTTTACACGAGTTGGCTCACTGGGTTGGGCTCGTTTTGACAACTCTAAATGGAGCGGGTTAAGGAGTGAATTGTTAGCAAGGAGGAAGATATAAATTTCTGGAGATGAAAATTGCTAGAAATGATGCATGCATAATAAGTGAAAATTAGTTGATAAATTAGAGCACTTTTTAGTTCGCTTATCAAGGATAAAATGATAATTTTGCCCCAATTTAATCCCTTTTTATTTAATATTAGATAAATTATATTTATTAATCCTAGATTTGAATTTGATGCTATTTTGATAGAAATATTGCTGATTTTTGCAGGGTATTGCAAAGATTTAATTTGAAGGATAGATAGCATCAAATGAGGAAGATATCTGCAAGATTTGAGATTGATTGAAGATATTTAATGAAGATTTGAAGAAGATTTGAGATCATTAATGAGGAGATCATTGTCAATCAATCAAGGATTCTGCAGACAAGTTTCCCAAATAAATCAAGGATTGCTTAATAAATGCAAGGATATCATCAAATAAAGGGAAATAAGGAAGGACAATTATGCGAAAACCAGTCTCGGGGAGAGATCAAGATTTAAAAAGAGAAAGTTGAAGCAGCAGGACGCTAGCTGCGCTTCACCTGCGCTATAGCGCAGGGTGAAGCGCAGACTCTCTGGAAGTTGCGCTCACTCCGGCGCTATAGCGCAGCCTGGAGCGCAGGTTACGCTGATTTTGTCATTGTTGCCGTTTTTAGATGGATCTCTTCCCAATTTGCGTTGTCTATCCTTAGTCTATAAATAGGAACCTCTTGTACCAATCCAAGGGGGCAGGAAGTCGTCAATCATTGTAATCTAGTCTATAGTTCAGTGATTATGTACCAAAGCTAAGTTTAGAGTAGGAGAGGAGGAGCGCTTCACGAGGATTGAAGATGGTGACAGCATCTTCGGTGGTTTGTATGGCTACTGCATGGTGGGTCGAGTCGGATTGTTACTTTTTTAGCTAAAAAAAGTGAGCCACTCAACTCGTCTCACTTTTAACCTAACTAGTGTGTGAACCTATCCATGCACGAGAATATAACGGTACAAAAATAATGCTTTTTAAGTTTTTAATAATTTAGTATATTTATTTCCAAAAACAAATATTATACAATATAACAAATATTAATCAATATTTATGTAGTAACATACCTATTGACAATAGAATTAATTTGAGAAAAAACCGATACCCAACATCATAAATAATTTAACTGTATTAGAACTATGTAGTTGTTTATATTATGAAATAGTACAAAATAAAACTCATAAAATAAGTAAATGAATAAATAAGAAATTAAGTTGTAAATACAATGTATTCTTAAGCTCATGAAAAAATAGAAAAATATTGTAAGTTGAAGATATACAACAAAAGTCAATTGAATAAATTTTTTTTAAAAGAGAAAGTAAGGAAACATAAAAATGTATAAGAAAATAAAGTGATATATAAAGGCATTGTTAACTGAATCATTTATTATTATTATTAATTAAGATATGACATTTAAATTGTACGAAGTTGTTACATAAAAAATATTACTCACAACATATATAATAAAAGATGAATAATTTATGTCGAATAACAATATAGATTTTATGATAGGTTCAAGTGTGATACCATTGGTGTTAATAGACAGTAAAATGTCATGATCGAGTATTTCATTCAACATAACTCCGTATTATTGTTTAGTATTAATTGAAATATGTAGTTATAAATCTAATAAGACACCATATTTTATTAGATGCAAGAAATTTTATTGTGTTTGTACTTTAATATCAAAAATTCGTCTGTTACATTCACAATATATAAGATGCTAAGGAGTGATGTTAAAGGAGTTGAAACAACATGTATTAGAAGCTATCGATTACCGATAATAAATTCCTAAAATTATATATTGACACTACACATATTTACATGCTAATTAATTATACTTTAAATAACTCACTACAATGTGACTTTATTTTTTTATTTTTTTTACTAAACAACGTAAAAGATATGCAATTCTCAACATTAACTAAGTTAATTTTCAAAAGACTTGTACATTATAATCGTGTCTAAATAATTTGCCATTTTTTAATTTCTTTATCAAAATGCTTAATAATCATCATCCTACTCTAATAATGTTATAACATTTTTTCACATGCATAATATACAATTCTTTGTTTGCGTTTATTTATGTAAACTATTGAAATTGGGTTCTTTGACTTCTTTTTATTTAAAATATTTGAGTGGGATGATGAATATATGTAATAATAATTTAAAAATAAAAATAAAAATAATATCATGCGTAAAATATTTAATTTAATTATCAATATTTTTTGCGTAGAAAATTATAAAAGTAACTATTTTTTTCCATCTGGAGCTCATTTACTTCCCAATTCTATAATTAAAAAGGCATATTTGTTAAAGTCATATTGTTGTTTTAACACACAAAAATATCAAAAGTACTCTCTACTTAAAATGAATAGTGAAATGCAAATGTATTGAAATATAGGGGGCTTTTCATAGTCATCATTATAGTAACAATTTCAATTTGAGTGGGGTTTCATCTTTTATTATTCCTTTGAGTGTTTTTACACATTTTCTTCATTTGTTAACAATTTATACCTTCACATTATCGATTCTTTTTACATTTTTCTTTTATATAATTAATAAATTAAAATATTAAATGAATTGATATATTTTTTAAAATTTAGAAAGACAAGATATATTTTATTTGAAAAATTAAAATATATTTATAAATTTACTTTAATACAATTGAGACATTTAGATAAAAAATTATTTATATCTATATTTTTGGAGTAAAAATATAAATAAATATAATAAAGTAAAGAGAAAAAAGATTGTGCATTGACAGTGTAAAAAAATTTGAAAAGGAGTCTTTGAAAAATAATATGCATTATTAAAAAAGACATTAATATGATTTATGTCAATATGTATTTAATAAAGGATAAAAAGTTCTAAAATAAAATATTTTAAGCAAAATGACATTTTTACTCTTAATTTAGGAGGGAAAAACTATTCCTAGGACAACCTCAAGACTACCTTATTTTTATATTTAGGGTAAAATATGTTTTTGGTCCCTGTAAAATTAGCGAGTTTTACTTTTAGTCCCTCTAAATTTTTTTTGTTAATGCGTCCTTCTAAAATATTTTTTTTGCAATTAGTCCCTACACTCAAATGGCGTGTGTCTGATGCTAACGTGGCGTGCTTTCTCTTTCCTAGTTGTCAATTTTATATTCTGGCGGTCTTAAAACGGCCAGAAAATTACGATTAGACCGCCACAATCTCCCACCACCATTTCCCCTCCCCCTTCTCCGCCACCCACTGTAACTCACCCCCTGTCTCATTCATTAACACACTCGTTTCTGCGGTTGCGACTCTTTCCAGTAAGGTAGTGTTCTTATGACTTTAAAATCAACATTTCAACAAAAATGTTAGATTCCACCAAAGCATTGGCAAATTGTCTGGCCATTTTCAGACAAACATTGATCACTGTGTTGTTGTTTGAAGCCCTCTTAGCCGTGTCAACTATTTTTAAAACAAACTCCATTTTTCTGTCCTAAAATCAATTCAAACCAAACGGAGGCAAAACCATTTCAACCCAATGATGGAAAAACCAAAGGGTCATCAAAATGATAGAAAATTCTCAATTCCAACAATGAAATTTCAATTCCATACTTTTCTAATCCATTTAAGTTCCATATTCTCACACTTACACGTGAAAGGTAAGCTGTTCTAACCAAATAAAAAGTAAAACCCTTTATTCTAATACATCATTCTTAAAACCCAAACTAAGAAAGAGAAATCCAAGAGTAGCGTGTTGCCAATGCTTCACGGGAGCATTTTGAAAATGACCATACAGTTTGCCAATGCTTTGGTGGAATCTAAACATTTTTGTTGAAAATGTTGATTTTAAAGTCATAAGAACACCACCTTACTGAAAAGAGCCGCAGCCGTAGAAACAAGTGTGTTAATGAATGAGACGACGAACTAAACAAATCTGGAAGAAGCTTCACAGGAGCATTTTGAAAATGAGTTTGGTGGAATCTAAGGGCCTGTTTGGTTTGGCATTTTCATGTCCTGTTTCCATTTTCTATTTCTGTTTTCTGAAATTTTATAAAGGAAAAACTGAAAATGCTGGAAACAAAAATTTGCTGTTTTCAGCATTTCCAGTTTTTCCTTTGTAAAATTTCAGAAAACAGGAAACAGAATGAAAACAGAAAATGAAAACAGAAAATGTTTCCTCAAACCAAACAGGCCCTAACATTTTTGTTGCCAATGCTTTGGTGGATTTTTACTCTGCATGTGGGTGCTTGGTTGATGCAAGAAAATCTTTTGAAGCCATACCCGTCGAGGATGTTATTTCATGGAACTCGTTCGTTTCTGTTTATGCCCACAACAATTTGTTGTTTGATGCGTTGGAGTCAAAAAGAGTCACAAGAAAACCTTCTCTGTCACTGGGGAGAAGCCAATGGGAAATAGCAGTTCCACTAAGACTAAGTACTCCCGAAATGAGATGGAATGGAGGCTCTGAGGTTTGTGGAGCTCCCTGTTTTAATTTCTTGTTTATAAATTAAGTGTATCAAAATGATTTTTGTGATAAAGGTTATGATTGAAACAAATCTGGTAATGTTAATGTTAGCATCAGACACAGGGGTGGGGTAGAAGGGGGTGAGTTACAGGGGATGGCGGAGAAGAGGGGTGGTGGGAGATTGTGGCGGTCTAAACATAATTTTCTGGCGGTTTAAGACCGCCAGAAACACAAGAATGGACAACTAAGAGAGAGAAAACGTGCCACGTTAGCATGGGACACACGCCATTTGAGTGTAGGGACTAATTGTAAAAAAAAATATTTTAGAAGGACGCTTTAAACAAAAAAAAAATTTAGAGGGACTAAAAAGCAAAACTCACTAATTTACAGGGACCAAAAACATATTTTACCCTTATATTTATTTAACATTTTAATTTATTAATTATATAAAAGAAAAAAATGCAAAAGAAAAATCGATAATGTGAAGGTATAAAATATAAATTGTTAATAAATGAAGAAAATGTGTAAAAGCACTCAAAGGAATAATAAAAGATGAAACCCCACTCAAATTGAAATAGTTACTATAATGATGAATATGAAAAGCCCCTAACATTAAGGGATGTAAAATTCTATGGAAGTGAAATAATGCATCTCAACAATGGAAGTCGAAAAGGAGTCTTTGAAAAATAATCTGCATTATTAAAAAAGACATTAATATGATTTATGTCAATATGTATTTAATAAAGGATAAAAAGTTCTAAAATAAAATATTTTAAGCAAAACGATATTTTTACCCTTAATTCAGGAGGGAAAAACTATTCCTAGGACAACCTCAAGACTACTTACTTATATATATATATATATATATATATATATATATATATATAAAGATAAAGAATTGTGGTGAGCCACCTAGTTCATCCGGGTTGACTCACATTGACACATCTAGCTTGCACCAACTGCTCTCAATGAGTAATAGTAATATGTTTTAACATTTAAAAAATTCTTCCTGTTTTTTGTGATAAAAATTTCTTCTTTTAATTAATTGATAGTTAATTATATTTAATAATATTTGATTTAATTAAAACTGTTATAATTAATAATAATTTATAAATTTAAATTATTTTAAATTTTAAAATAAAAATATTTATATTTTAGTATGCTAATGATTTAATAATTTTCATTTCATATAATAACAAAAGATGTAGAAAAATGCTTACACGAAAAGGTGGAAGCCTGGAAGGTGCTAGGCTAACCGCGAACGTGGGTTGTGTTTCCGGGTTCGGGTGATTGACATTTGACAACGGGTAGTCCACAGTCACAGAGGCTCTGAGTTCCCCACCCTCCTCGATCAGCTCTGTGCGGTGCCTCTGTCACGTCTCTTCCACTGTCTCGATCAGTTCGTGTCGGGGTGCCATTCTCCGCTGTGAGGAACTCCCGTCGCGCCGCCGTGAAGCGACCTCGCCTGGGCTCCATCTCCGGCGCTGGTTGAACCTGCGGATTGCCCTTCACAGCTTTACGGTCCTTGCTCCAACGGGTAAGGCTTCACGTCCTTGAATCTTCATGTCTAATAAGTCTTGCTACAGTAGACTAACTAGGATTTACATTTTTGTTTAAAAGTAGATGCCATTTATAATGTGCTGCTCTGCTGATACATACCTGGGCTGTAGTAACTTCAGAACAACTATGATGTCATTTGTGACTTGAGAGGTTTTGAGAGGAGTAAAAAGGGAAGATCCCTATGGGGTTGTTTAGTAAATGTAGTTATCTGGTGCCTATGGTTGGAGAGAATGCCAGAATTTTTATGTACAATTCTTTACCATTGTGTCTCTTATTGGATGAAGTATTCTTTTTGGCTTCTTTATGGTGCCCTGTTTATTTAGAGGGATTCCTTTGATAGATATGGAGATTGGAGAGAGATCAGAGAGCTTTGCTTAGTTTGTGTCTTTGTTTATAGGCATTCTTTATCTAAAGTGATTTATTGAAAATTTGGTTTTTGATAGAACCCAATGGTGCATGTAGCTGACATAACCTAGTGCTGCAATGTCTGGTTGTTGTTGTTTATTTTTTGTGGATTTATTATCTTGAACTGATGCACTCTCCTACTTCCTTTTCCTAATAGTTTCTTATTCTAGGAATGAAGGGGTTTAGTACAAGAAATGATCCTTAAAACTTTGTCTTTTGTTTTTTTTTTTAATAGATTTTCCCCCATCTTAGTTATCCTTTAGTTAAATGATCTCCAAGGGGTGCAGACGGGTGGTTTAAATGAATGTGTTTGAAGCGGGTTGTCTCCTTTTATGGTAGTCAACAAATGATACTTTCTCTTTATATGTAATTGTTTGTTGTGTTGTAGTTGTTCTAAAGGAGTCCATGATTCAATTTTACAATTGGTCAGAAGCTAAAATAGCATATTTGCATTTGGAGTCTGCTAGTTTGGAGGAGTGCTTAGTGACTGATAATAGGCAATTCAGTAGTAGTAAGCAGGGAAGAGGTTTGCAGTGCTCTGCTTTGATGATAATTAGTGTCTTTGGGATAGGGGTTGTATTTCTTGTCTATTTGATTTTCATGGGGAAGCTGTTTCTTGTTTTTGTGATGGTGGGGGAGCCTTTCCTTCCCTTTCTAGTCCCTGAGTTGTACGTGTCTTTTGGTTAATACAGCACATAATAAATGGATTCACTTACTGTTTGATCATTTGGTTTAGGGGAAAAAAAGGGGAAAAAAAAAACAAAACAGAGAGCTCTACTTATTAAATAAATAAATAAATCAAAGTCTAGATACATGCAAAGATCATGACCTGCCACTGTAATTCCACACACTTCACACTGAGCTACCTAAAGTTACTGTCCCAGAATTGCCAAAGCCTGAGCTACCTAAAGTCCCTGAAATTCCTAAATCCATTCCAACCACCAGTCCTTGAATTCGAATTATACCTTTGGTTTTGCCTCAAGGTCATAACTTGGGGTACTATCGTAGCTCATGTTGTTTGAGGGGCGTGATATAATTTAGGTTATATATCCTATTCTGTATAATTTAGGTTATATATCCTATTCTGTATAATTTAGTATATAATTTGTTATATGATTTAGGTTATATATCCTATTCTGTATAATACTGCCAGCCAAAAAGATCAATAGTAGAATGTTGTGTCACCAATATTAATTTTTCTTCTGAGATGAAATATTCCCTTCCTTCAACTAATTCCAATGTGATTTCTGTGAAATATATATAGCTAGTATGTTTTAGTTTTAAATAACACTGACAAACTAAATGTTAGTGGCTTCAAACAATTAATATTTTTTTCATTGCCAAATATATAACATGACTGACCGAAAGAAATCATCATATACAAACGGTTCTTTCAATGCCTTTCTGTTACATTAATACTAAAAAACTATATATATATCTCTAAACATGCAGTTTCTTCTCTCTAAATAAGGTCAAAATATATATACTAGCTAGTATCATTATAAACAAGTTGAGATTACTACTTTCTTTTCTAGCAAACTGGCCAGAAGCAAAATATCAGAAACACCACGTACGTCTCAATTAGTATATATCAATTAATCAACTCTACTATTTTGACTCTGAAAATTATGCTTCTTTTTTTTGGTCGAAAATTATGCTTTGAAATCAGGGTGAAAATAGGAGAGACTCATCAACTGCACTAAGCCATTATGACCTTATAACAATGTGGTCTCTGGAGGATCTTATAACAGATTATTTCATTTCTGGGTTTATTGCATATATCAAATACTTATATTAAAACATTGATAAAACCTTAACACATGAGTGGAGCCAAGAGTTCCACAAGCATGACTAATATTTACTAACATTTACTACACATGAGAAGCATGACCACACACCTTATGTATAGCTTAGCCCTCTGCTCCCTAAGGACACCTCCAAGTCCTCTGCTTGAAAAGCCTTCTCTTTGAGCCTCCCATGGTAGCCCTACCCATCTTCATTTCTAGAGCTGAACTGTTTTCTTTGTTAGAAATGAAAATGGGGTTCTTTCTTTTTTACTCTCTGTTGAGCTTAAGCTTAAAGGCTGAAGCTTTGAAAATGTGTGACTTGGTTTAGAATTGGGTGAGAGAAGAGGGGTTCTTATAGGACTTGAGGGATGTGGTCAAGATGAATCTTAAAGTATTAAAGATTTATTTAATAAGTAGGGCTCTCTGTTTTGTTTTTCCCCCCTTTTTCTCATCAATTAGACTTTGCTGAAGTGGTTAATACAGCACATTTATTTATTTAATAAGTTTAAATTTATTCCCCAACGCAATTTCTATTATTAATTTTCTTGTGTGGATTTGGATTGTTGACAACAGGGAAGGGTTTAGAATTTGTCACCATTTGAGGTAGGATTTAGAACTTTGTAAACAGGGAATGCTTTTATTTTGTTCTATTTTTTTCGATTCCTCTCAATTCCGTTACTGGAAAAATAACAATTTTGCTGTGTAATGCTTGTTGTTGCCATTTTTCTGTAAATTCTTGAGGTAAAATCACGATAATCAGTAACAATTGAACACCAAAAGAAAAAAAAAAAGCATAAAATTGAGGCTTGACTTAGTAGAGCACAATCGGAAGATGATGGTGGAAGTGTGCATTTGGTGGTTGAATACTCTGATTTCACTCGGAGAGGCTGACCGGTGTGTAGAAGACAATTACCTTATGTTGTATTCTTGCTTAATAGGTGCACTCATAAGGTGTTCGTGAAAATACTTCAATGAGGAACATTTCTGGATTGGAAATTTTATGTTAAACTTATACTGTATAACTATCACTATAATTGTACCCATTTTCTAAGGAGTTAGAATAATGGATTGTTTTGTTGAAGAGCTGTTTCATCAAGATAGCATAGGCTTAGGGTGGGGTCACGATTTACATAAATGGAGTAGGCATAATTGCATCTATATATTCAGTTATATAGATGCCTTTGATTCTTTTTGTGCCTCTTGATCTAATGTTGTGTTTTTAGTTCATGAATCATCAATTTTATCATTTACATATTATGCAAAAAACTTCATATGTAATTACTTAATATATAGAGGTGAAGACTGCTCCCTGCTTCTTGGTGATTTGCAATTACTGATCTACAAACATTTACCTGTTCATTGCTATTTCCTGTATGCTTTGGGTTTGCTAATTTAATTGGGGAACTGCCTATTCATGTTTAATTGTTCCAGCTTTCAAGTTTGAACTTTCTTTCCTGCATCTTGTAGCTCTTAAATTCTGGTACCATCTAAACTAGAAGAATCTTTTTTTAATATATGTGTGTGTGTGTGTGTGTATAGCGAATTGAATCAATAATATTGCTATACTCTTTTCTGTAACTGCATGCTTTTTCAGTTTCTGATATCAAGAAAGCTCTGAAACCAAGAGCTTCATACAGAAAGTGAAAGTTCTGTTCAATTTTCTGCAGTGCAGGCCTAAGCCTTTCAATGGTGAACAGTCTTGTTCTTTTATCTACTTTGATTTCTCTCTTCCCCCTGATTTCAGTATTTAAAAATTGAATGACATTTGTGAAGGAAACACAGCAAGAACTGAGTCCAAATCTTGAGGAGTGCTTGAAACTGCTGAAGGAGAGCGAGATGAACAGCGTCTCGCTGGACTTCTTCTGGTCACCAAGTTCTGCAAAGCCGATGATCACTCCTCGCTTCGCAGGGTTTATGAAGCCATTGGCCCACACTTTCTTGATCGGCTACTCAGAATTACTTACTCTTCCTTTTTTTGGTATTAACCATAGGTATCCCTATTATCAGGGGCAATTAGTCACAATTATGGCGGTAATTACTCATCCATTCTCCATGATTTCCCACTATAATATCTATATTTGTAATGTATTCAAGACTTTATCTTCTACCAAATAGGTATGGGAAGAGGAACTGTATCCAGTGGTGGGGACAGTAATCGGGATGCATATTTGAGCCTATCTGTTACGGTTCTTGCTGCCTTTTGTCGTGTTCCAGAGATTGCTTCCTCAGAAGACATGATTTTCAAGATCCCACTAATATTGGAAGTAATGTCCACCCAGTATGGTGTTTTCCTTTTCTTTTTTTCACATTTCTTCACTGATCTCTCTCTCTCTCTCTCTCTCTTTCTTCAATTTTCAATATCTTTTTTATTTTGGAAGTACTATACTATTCCATTTTCTTTACTTTTATTCCAATACTGTTATTCAGTTTTTTCTTGACCCTGTATTATCTATGCTACTTGAAATAGAAATATGAAAAGTGTATTTGATTAATTAAGAATAACAGATACAACACACATATATATACATGCTATGACAGAATCAAATCCCTAGAGTTTTGGGATTAGGATCAACCTAAATAAGGAAACTATACAATAAATCAAGGGAGAATAAACTGTTATATCTAACAGAATATACAGAATATCTCTACATATCTCAACAATGCTTTAAACTTTAAGATAGATTAGCTATGCATATTATGCTACTGCAAAAAGGATTAAATTGAGTGTTGCATTTGTGGCAAACTGAAAATCCAATGAAGGAGAAAGAGTGCAGGCACCGGATCAGAAATTTGATGTATTTATGGGAATAAGGGTTTGTAGGTTTTATCTTTAGGGGACAAATGATTAGGTATTAACAAGGTTGTTTAATATGTTGCTACAAAATTGCTATATTTTGTTTTTGACCTAAATTCTCATTCTTTATCAAGTTAAGTTACATGTTATAGCCACTTTATTTATGATCAGATAAGATCCCCATACTTTCTTTGTTGGACAGATATAGAAATGGATCAAACTCAATTACTTATTTATTTGCTAATGGTGGGTGAAAAATTTAACCCTTCTGCAGTAACTGTTAAGCCTTTTTAAAACTTTGTTTGCAAGAACTATAGTAAAATTGTTAGTTATGTGATCTTCCTTGTTTGACATTTATCCATGTGTGAAGACTTCATTGTGCACACTTTTAAACTTTAGTTTCATACCTACCTCATTTTGATTTGTTTTGATGAATTGATTTTTCTTCATAATTTTTGTTAAATCTCGTTTAGATCTGGCTCATCTGTTCTTGAAGAATGCTATGAGTTTTTATACTTGGTATCAACAGCTTCGGAAAATGGAGTCATGAGATTTTATGAATCTAGAGGCATCAAGATACTAGCTTCTCAGATGTCTTCTCTGCAAGATGGTAATGATCTTTGTCTGCTGTGATTGCCTTCTAGTAACCATCTTACTATTGGAAACACATCACAAACATTATAAGTTTCTGCTTGCATTTGTCTATGCCTGATAATTCACAATAGTCAAACATTATGCAGGTTCACATTTGGTGGAAATATCTATTAAACTTCTGCAGTTGATTCTGAGCAGGATGTCCTTGGACACAGTCCAGAATGATTACTTATCTGAGCTCCCAGTTATTGTGAGTGTACTTTTTAAATAGTTGTATTTCAGAGTTAATGTGTTCTCATTTTGATTTGGAAATCTTGCTTCCCTGCTAATAAACTTCTATGATTATAACATGTCTTAATTAAAGCAATATCTTTGACATGTCTCTTTACAGGTGGCAGCAATAGCAAGGCAGTTTTCTGTCTTGCACAATTCCTTGAAATTCGAAGCTCTCCACCTACTTAATGCCATTCTTTCTTCAAAAGATTCAGTATGTAATATTTTCTTATTATGTTGCTTAAGTCATATTATCTCTATAGTGTAATGGAATTCTAAAATGCTTGATAAAGAAAGCTCTTTTAAATTAAACCATGCCACTGGAATTTGGTATATTTGGGGACGTGCCTTAACATTTACCCAGTTACCTTCCGGATAAGATATTTGGGTTATGTTTTCCATATGTTGGATCATCTCTTTTGCGATGTAGGTATAGGGGCATTTGTTGTTAAAAATATTTTTCGAATGATGTAGAATTTTTTTTTGTATAAATGGTGCCTATTTTGGTTTGACAGTTTGTTTTCCAGGTTGATCAATGTGTCTAGCCTGCTGCATGGATAACCCATAAAGTTTCATAACTTGAACTGACTTATTTTTTATTTATTTATAACCTTCCTAAGTTCAATGCTATGTAACTTAATTTCTGTACACTTTGATTCATTTTCCTTGCAATTGACTACAAGTTCTTGGCATTTTCAGCCACCACTTCTTGATGCCCTCCATTACTTCCTCAAGATAGCTGGTCACATAACATCCGCATTGGTATCATGGCCATTTTACAGAATCGTGTTGGTATGTTGGGACAATTTACTTAATTATGTGCATTATACTATTTTACCTTTTATTCTTAGTTTCTCTCTCTTATATTCCTCATTAGGGTTCTTTAAAAGTTGTAAATGTACCAGTGTCTCTCAATTAATAAAGATATATACTAGTTGGGCAACCTTGTATCCTGAAAGGTGTAAGTCTGCAAGTTTTGTTACGCTAACAAGATTGTGGTGTGATTCTGTATTCAGTTTTCTTAGTATAGTAAAGAAAAGATTGTAATTATCATAAGAAGGCTTAAAAAAATTCATGAATAGAAAAGGAAGAAAAGGATAAACTGATGTTTAGAGAAAAAGTGATTGATGTTATTCAGATAGATTTTTATATTCCATAGGCAAACGCAGATTGATGTATTGGGGAGAATTTTCATAATTTTGATGAGGTTAATTTGTCATTTATATGCAGCTCCTGCTGAAAGGCTTCAAGCTCTCATTTTAGCTGAGTCTATGGTTTCCATATATGGGAAAAAATGGTTGATTAGCCAAGTAAGCACAAATGATGCACAAGATCCAACTCCAGCTGACATGTAGATGTGCTTGTTAAATGCTAACTTTAAGTAATCTGCACTGTGCACGCTTTTCTTCATTGTTTCACCTGTTCTCCTTTAGGTGTCTGTTGCTTGTCTTGGAGCAGTCAAGGGTCGAAATTGCTGTTCTTCTGAATGAGCTGGCCTATTTAAAGTATGAAGCACCTCAAGATACTTCAAACTACTGCTGAGGCATATTCTTCTAAGCGACGAAACGTGGCTGTTTGCCTACTCGTTGGTTGAGAGGATAATAAAACTAATATCAAATGTTGGTGGAAATGATGGTATATTCAATGAAAATTCACTTAGCCTTTAGATCCCGCTTTTCCATTTTCAGGATAAAGATAATAACACTGGAAATGGTTCCTTTGCTCAAATTCAGTCCCAGGTGACCTCCAGTTGTGATCATACAGTTGAAATTATGGATTTAGGCAGAGTAAGAGGAAAACAGGGATAAGAAACAATGAATAACTCTTTAGTATATTGATGCAATACGATGTTATGAAATATTTTCTGGATAGTCTAAAACATACAATGTATGCTCACTATGTTGTTTCCATGTTGCACTAATAAAGAAACTGAATTTGGCAGGAGCCAGGAGGGATTGTACTGATTTCTTTCTTCCATTATCTAGGGTGATGGTTAATATTATGCAACTCTTGTTATACTGGTCTCATTGTCTATGCTCCCTTATAGGGAACGACTAGTGTCAACTATGTGGATTTTTCTTGTACTGCAATCTTGATGCTTGAGAATGTGATTCTAATCTCATTTGATAATTGAATACTGGTTTTGAAAAAACTTGTCATTGTGGGTAAGTTATCATGAATTGGGTATATATCCATTTTCATCGCTAATACCCTTCCTTTACAGGGGACCTCCTTGATGAAGGCACACTGACAAAACTGATTCGCCAACTTAATGAGACAATTGTTGTTGTACTAGAGTATTTGGAAGATGCAAAGGTAATTCCGATGATTAGTTGTCTATTGTAATTTTAACATTTAATATATCTCATCAAAGTATGATGGTGAAATTGTATAGGAACATAGCCAAAAGAAAGGGGATGATTTACTTGCTTCAGTGCGAATTATTGGGAGGTATGTTCTTTAATAATTGCTTCCTTTGCATTATTTGTACATTGACACTTGATGGATTGGTGCAACATTATGTATTGACATTTCATTTGAATGATTAGTTCTAATCATGTGACAAACATCTTTCAATCCAATTGATTAAGGTGGCATTTGATGTTGTATGGCAATTGTAACAATGATAGACATTTAACATGTATATTATTCATGCTTTGACTACACTTATGTTATTTATTTAAAATTTGTTGCAGCCAGGAAGGGGAATATGCAAATTTGATTTTTTTTCCAAAGGCTAGCTGTAAACTTTATGAAAATCTTAGCTAAATGTTAGATACTTTGTTGTTTCTTCAATCTTCATCCTCATCCTCCAGGGAAGAGGTATATTTTGTCAAGGACCAATTATTCTAGAAGCTTATATTAGGTGGAGTTTGAAGAATGTGTTTATATTTAATATGCTCTTGATGCAAAAGCAATTCATCTGTGAAATGTAGACCTTGATAGCATGTCAAGGGATGTGGAGGCTCATAAGTCATTAAAGAATTTACAATTTGTATTATATTAGTATTATCACTTCATACAGATATGGTTTTGTGACAGTGTTCTCTTTGATGCTTAGGGTATGGTGTGGGTTGAAACTTTGTTGAGGTTCCCCCCCCCCCTGCTTTCTTTAAATTTAGAGAGGAAAGAGTATAAGCTTGTTAGTGATATATTCTGTATAGCTTGTATAGTTTTAGCTAGCCTTAACTGCGCATGTAGATCTGCTGTATTATCTGATAGTGTTGTTAATAACTGTAGCTAGCTTCTGTTATCTATTAGGCTTCAGTTAGATTCTGTTAGTTAGGTAGATTCTGTTTCAGTTAGGTGCAGTTAGTACCTAACTGAATCAGATCTAGTTCAAGCTTAGCTTTCAGCACAAGCTTCCAAGGTTGTATAAATTCCCCTGATGTCTCACAGATAATTCAATGAAAATTCTGCAAAACATTTATCAATTTTCTCTCTCTCTCTTCTACTACCAATTCTATGAACCCTAAGATTTCTAACAAATCTTTTCTTGTGTATTTGTTTCAGCTATCTTGCAGAAGCACCACTTGCATGCAAAGAGAAGGTTCAAGATCTTTAGGGTATATGCTTTCTGTTGAAGGTGAAGATGAACAAGGGTATCTTAGATAATTATTGGTAAATCTTTTATACAGTGTGTATTTTGGAGCATGAATTGGTTTTGTTTAAATTAATTCTATGTTGCAGGCCCTTCTGCTCTGTCTGCTTCCTGCTACCTATGTTGTGTCAAATTACTATGAAGGTTGAAGATGCAAAGCTCTGGCTTCATGTGGAGGACTTAAGGCTGGAAGTTATTCTCTAGTTCCAATATTTATATATTAATTTGTACATTCTTATTTTCTCCCTTCCACCTCTTTTCTTTGTTGGATTATAACTGCATCTTAACCTAAAGGTTGACCTTTATGTATAAATCAACAAATGATAATGATTGCTTGATCATTTCATAGTTCTATTTATATTATATATTATTTATATTCTAACATGACCTTTACGATTGTTGCATTGGCATCATTTGATAACATTACTAACTAAGCTTTTTTTTTTGCTAAATATATTGGGTCTATTTGCAGGTTATAGATTGCCTCTGTAAATTAATTGGGTCAAATGATTATATGGGTGAGGATAATGGTTGTGTCTTCTTGGCATGTGATACAATAATGAACCTTCTACTGAAGGTGATTTCTCATTATAATAACCAAGCCTTGTAATACTATATTGGTTATGCAAAAATCTTGACATACTTTGCAACCTTTTGGAATGTAGAAAGACAAAGTGCAGTTGATGTTAGATGAGTCAGCTTTTGTTGATCTTCTTAAAGCATTGGCTTGTTGGTCAGGTACCATACTTGATACCAGCCATTGCAATGTCTGTTTTTTATTTGTGATCAAAATCATTGCTTGTTCATGTACTTGTTTGCATGCATTTAAAAAGTGATAGGTGCTCTGCTGCAAATGTAGTAACTCGTATATAGAAAAGTAAATGGTTTCTGTTTGTCATATTGGACTACCTTTCTGCTTATAGCTGGATTTTAGTTTCGTGTTTGGCATGTATGTGTGAGAAATAGCATTAGGGTCAGAATCATTACAAAGTGCAGATGAACGGCATCAAGAAGAATTTAAACTGGATTGTGAGTGGATGTGAATTTTTGTCTTAGAGATTCAGTAAAAGAGACAGTACCATAGTTGTTCATTGTTGACATGTTAAATCCAATCAAAGTTATACTTGTATGATGTAATCCACGTGAGACTTTCCTGTTGCTCAGTGCAATAGAAATTGAGTTAACCTGGTTCAATATTTTTATCTTTATTTCCTTTGGGTGATAAGGAATGCAGAATGAGTTAAACTCTTAAGTCAAAACTATTATTCTTTCACCGATGAGTGGAGTGGGAGTTAAGATAATTTTTAACAATTAAGAAGAACACACAAAATTGGGTATTGAAAGGTGAGAAACCAAGGGCGTTGTTCAGTCATACCAAGATACTATGATAGGACTCAAAAGGAAAGGGGGAAGTAATATTGCACACTTTCTTGAATGGTGGGATTTTTTAAATAACCCTCATTTTTTTCCTGGGGATATTACGTGGCTATGCTTGGTCTTGTGCTTATTGTGTCTTTGGGTCCCATGAGAAAATTATGATTTTAAAATAGGAAAATCCAGTAGATGGGGTTAAATGCTTCAAGACATTTGACCATGGAATAAAATTTATAAATATCGCTGACTGATTCTTGTTCTGTTGATTTTAACTATGGCTAATAGCATCAAGGTTAATCCTTAATGTTTATTTGTTTATTTATTGAATTGAAAGTATGGAGTAAAGCAATTGTTTTAAATTTAGTTACTGAAACGTGGTTTGTAGGAAATACTGATGACATGTCAAGTATGATGATGGCTTCGAGCATTTGTGCATTGGTATTTGATTATACATCAGAAGAGGCTCTTTTGAACCATCCTGATTTCGATCAAGGCACACTTAGCAGTCTTTATCAACTCATTGCAAGATGTCTGTCATCATCAGAGCAGGTAAATGGTGAATTCCCTTTGATTATTGATAAAATAAATTTGGTCAATGCTGTATTGTTGGTTCAGAAGATTTTGTTGCACAATATTGGTAGAAATCAGCGATAAATATTGTTTTTGCTTCAATAGTATCGCTTCCCTTCTAATGTCTTAAATATTTATTTTTGTCAAAATTATCTTCATTTGTTATCTTATCTCTCTCGTGTTATCACAAGTTCATCCCAACATTCTTTGCTATGTATATATGTTTGATCAATTTAACAGAATGACTTTTTACTCCATATAGCACAACAGGTAGTGTGGTAAACTTTGGTGATATTATCCTTTAATTTTGAAAATCCTTCCATCTCTCTTTCTCCTTTATTGTTTCATCAAATCAAATTTACATAAGTGTGACCCTAATGTTTTCTTAAAAGCACCATGCAAACTGTTATTTTGTCCACATGAGTTTAAGTAGCACCACATAATACATTTTCCTTCTAAACATAGATGCAGCCACACTGTTAGTTTGTGCACCATGGCGAAGAAAGATTTATGTCACTTGTATATAATTCTGAAGTAGTTACACATCAATCCAATTATTAGAAGTCACTATTTAAGATAGTTAAAATTCCTATTCTGATTCAAGATATCAAATTGGTCATTCCTGGCCTTGGATTGTTGTGACTGTTAAATTTCAACTGAACTGGTGTTCCTCTCTTTGATAATTTAAACTGTCTTGCATCTCATCTACGGCCCGTTTGGTTTACAATTGATGAAAATTGATTCTAGAATTAATGGTTGAAAATGAGTGATACACATTTTACAAAGCACATTGGACCGAAGTTATTCAAAACAATTCTGTGAAATTGATTCTGCGTTGTGTTGAACTGAGAACCAAACGAGCACTTAAATGAGTAAAGAACTTTCCCTGTGTTGAACTGGGAACCAAACGAGCACTAAATGAGTTAAAGAACTTTCCCTTGTTTCCATGTGGTTTTGACACTATTTCCTTCTGTTCTGCATTTTGTTCTGTTAATTTACATAGAGCCTGTTTGGGTGCAACTTCTCCAGAAGTACTTCTAGGTGAAAAAAAAATAGCATGAATCAAAGAGGTCAAATGGATTTAACTTCTCCATAAGTTAAAATTAGTCTTTGTAGACCACCTCCTCCAAAAGCTCTCACATTTAGCTTCTCTAAAAGTAACCAATTTTAACTTATGGAGAAGTTGAATGCATTTGACATCTTTGATTCATGCTATTTTTTCACCTAGAAGTACTTCTGCAGAAATTTTACCCAAACAGGCCCATGCTCTTCATTTCTAAATAGCCCTTTAGAAAGCTTACTATGCGTCTCCTCTCCTGCCATCTGAATCTAGATTTTATAATCAGTTCTTGAAGTCTACTTAGAAATTTGATGTTACATGTCAATGATGAACTGGATTTCATATTTGAATTTAATAATTACTAATACACTTGGTTGTCTGTGATAATCTATTGCAGGAAACTAAAACGGATATGGATCTTTTTGAGATTATCTCTGCAGGTGAACATGTTACTGTATCCTAATTATTAGAGCACTACGGGCTTTCTGAAGTAGAGTTCTTGCATTTTGTTAACTCTATTGTTGTGCAGGTTTCTCTCGATGGGCTCATCGGTACCCACACATCAGAGGGGCAGTCAAAATATGATTTTGATCTTCTTAACGTGGATTAGTTGTAAGTGGATGCTTTCAGCTTTGAGGTAGCGTTACTAAATTCTCTATGTCAAGGTCTTTTTTTTTTTATTTTAGACGGATATGTCAGGTCAATTGATATTGGTTTGTAATAAGCTTAATTTTATTTCATAGTTAGTGTAAATTTCTCTATTATTATCCAATCATGTCTTACAACATTATATCAGATTGAATCATCGAGTAAGTATCATCATTGTTTTAACTTGTCTATTGATGTGCCAATGGAATGGATTCTCTCTACCTGATAATATTAAATTTTTGTTTGTATCTCTTTTTTCATAAATATTAAATATTTAGGGCTCTTACTCACAATAAAAAATGAAATAAATAAAAGAATTATGAAGTAGATGGAGAGAGGTGATCACCTCAGCTACCTTAATCAAGCTCGCAGCTATAGATTATCGTGGAGCACATAAAATGAGATCAAATGCCTTCAGATTTCAAGCGCTTGATCTAATTTTCCCACATATGTGTTCTTCAACTTGGATTTCCTTTGTGTTTAGCACCAAAATTCTATTTTGGAAGTTGTGATCGCATTGCCAATTCTTTTAAGTAAAGAAATTGGTATAAGACAAGTGATGTGAAATGTTGAGAAAATTTTTGAAATGCAGAAGCTAAGGTTTGCTCGTAAAGTGTGGAGCAATTGAAATCCTTGTACATGGTTCAACATCCAGAGTTGTTGCGTTCTCTTCATCCTTGTATGCTTCACTTTTTAATCTAAAAGTTACTGCAGGGTTTGATCAGAATTCTAAATGCTTTACTATGAAAATTCTATTTACCACTCTAGCAGGTATTGATCAGAATTCTCTTCTATTCAGTGAAGAGAACCATTGGAGGGTAAAATATTGGAAACCCTATTCAATGTCAAAAACTGCCTAACACCATGCATAAAAGACATGACAATTAAATTTGAACCTGCGTGTATGGACTTGTCCCCGTCCCGACTATGGCGGGGAAATCTTGCTTGATCGGGTTCAAGTAAAATCCACCCCCGAACCCTCCCCATTTTTAACGTGGCTGGTTTGGGGGGTGTAAGAACTTGCCCTGCCTCGAACCCCCCAATATATTAATTAAATAATTTAATTATACAAATAGTTAAATTATATATATAAACTTATATATTTTTCTTAAAATATAATATAATTTTTAAGTTTCTTATTTTTGTAGGAATATCAATGTCTATATTTACATAATATTTGAATTAGAATATATTAGATATATATGACTTATTTAAAAATAAATATTTAAGTTATAAGAATTAGAGAAAAAAATGAATAAAAAAGAGAAGGTAAAATCCGCGCAACTTTCCCTGAACCCGCGGGGGATGGAGTTGAGTTTCATAATTTTATACACGCTCTCTTTAAATCTGAACTGAACCTGACGGGGAGCGCATAACCACCCTACCCATGGTTGATTTTCCAGACCTTTTACATAGGAAAGTGAAAAATAATGATCTCTCTTAACCCCGTAATTTGTGTTGGTTTTTTTCCCTCTTCCCCCGTTTTATTGAACGGTTGATTCATTATTTCTTGCTGTTATTGCTGAGAAAGAGAAGGAAATGTGAGAAAATAAACTGTCATCAAGTCACAAGCTCAAATACTTGAATATACAGGTGGATGAATTGTATAAAATAGGAAGCACATGAAAAAGGTAAATTAAATCAAAACATAATATAAGCTTTTGAACCTGCAACGAATAACAACCTGGGAATCAGACAGATTTCCTACGAAATAAGATACTTCAAATTTTTATTAGTGTGTAAAAATAAAACTAAATAAGAGACTAAGAACTAACCAAATAAAAAAAAATATATAAGAGTAAAAGAAAACTATGCACACTATCTGATTTCAGAAGAGACTAAGGACTTTTGTCAGGCAAGGTTCCCATCCATGCCGGTGGCAGCATTCCTGTTTGCTCATGAACTGTCTAAACAGAGGTGGCAACATCTTATACACTCCCAGCAACCTCCTTCATTTCCCATGGCACCAGTACCCACCATCAGTTATTCTCCACATTACCACCATTAGTCAAATACTAATCTTAGGCTCAAGTCCACGGGATTGCCTCAGCATTAATCTTAGCAATCTGTTGAAACATGCCACCATTTATCATCAAATAGTCCCTTAGAGCCCCATAGTTGCCGCCCAATGCATCAAGAAGTGTCCTTAAATATGCCCCTTGTGCTTGGCCAAGTGCCACAAGCCCCTCTGCCTCCTTTTTCTTTGCGTATAGCTCTGCCTCTGCTGCTTGCTGCCGAGTGAAAAATGCTGCTTCTGCTAATGCTTTCTGTGCTTCTGCCTCTTTCTCCTTCTCAAACAGAATTGCTTCCGCCGCTTTTTGTTTCTTGTACAGCTCCCAATTGGCTTCTTGCACCTATTCGAGAATTTCCATGAATTTAAGGGAAATAAAAAAGTGATTTTACACACGCTTTCCTTTTTGGTCTTATTGTTAACAGTGATATATATATAGTTATTTACTTCAATAGTCAATGCTTAAATAAATATTGAAAATCATTCATTCAATATACAACTCATTTGTTAACTGTTTTTTGTTAGAAAAATGAAAATGCTGATTGTCTATTTCCATATTTTTTCAATCAAGTGTGCCAATAACATATTTACAACATGTCAATCAATGAATGCTTCAATTTTTGGATGACATGGCAAGCTAGAAAGAAACTAAGAACTGTTCAACAACTCTTCCCCTCATTATGTATTTATAAATGCAGAAAGCATATATGGATTCCAATTACCAAGTGAACAAATCAACTAACCTAATCTAATTATTTATTAAATGCAAAAGTGACTACTAGTTTGTAATTGTGTCCGTTAAGGAGTGCATTTAATAAACAACTCATTAATCATCCATACTGGTTAAGAATTCATAAACAGAAAGATTCTTATTGAAAATCACATTATTAATTACTACATTTGTAATATTAAATGTCACAAACTCCAATTAAAACTTTCTATTTTTAATTTCTTAAAGAGATAATATATTCCTACAACAAAAAACACACAACAACTTATACAAGACACTTTTTCTTCCTATCTCTCTCCATCTTATCACTCATCACATCTCACATTTTTCTCTCTATTCTCTCTTTTATCTCTACATCTCTCTTAGTTGTACAAATTGTTGTTGTACAAACAACATTTGTCTTTCTTAAAAAGTGTAATTACTAATTTGTATACAATAAATGAAGAAACATATGCACTGACTGACCTTGGTTTCATACTCAACGCTTGCTTTGCTAAGAAACTCAGCTCTGAGTTTCTCAGTTGTTGTCAGAGCATTCATCCTCTCAACCTCTCTCTGCAACTCTGCTTCCCTAAGTGCCACAGCCTTGACAGCCTCCACCTCTGCCACCCTGTGGCAGGCCTTTTCCCATGCAGCCTTTTTCTAGCAAGTTCAGAATTAGCCTCTGCCACCTCTGCTTCTCTTTCATTCTCAAACACCTTCACTTCAGCCCTCACCCTTATATCCTCCTTCTGACCTTCTCCTTGCCTCTGCGTTGATATGATCTTAGTCTCAGCATCAATTTTTGCAGCATTCTGAAGCGTTTGCCCTGCTCTCAACTTGGCTCCAATCTCTCCCTTCATCTTAGCCTCAGCCACATCCACCTTGGCTTGATTCGCAGCTTCCATCTGCGTCTTTTGACCCAAATAAGAGAAATATTCATGACCAGGCACATCCACTAGTTGCTTAACGTTGGCGTTGTAAATCAAAAGGCCAAACTGGTTAAGCTCAAGCTGAACTTTCTCAAACACTTCCTGTTTAAAATCTTTGGTGGCCTTTGAAAATCTCTTCCATGGTCATGGAGGCTGCAAGGACACGTGTCTCTCCCTCGATGATGCCTTGGACAAGGTCTTTGACATGGTTGGAGAGCTTGTCATGGGAGGAGAGGAGTCTGGCGTATTTGAGAAGGCTCTGTTCGTCGTCGACTCTGGGACCAATTGTGAAGACTGCAGGGAGGACGAAAGGGAGCTTTTCGGCGCTCATGGCTTGCACTTCGAAGGTGTAGTTCACAGGAGAGAGGTCGAAGACGGTGCATGATTGGCCAGGGAGAACCCATGCTTTCTTGGCGAGTTTTATGTCTTTCATTCCAAGTCCAGTGATGACAAGGTATTCTGATGCGTTTGCTACGCTGTACATGGCTTTGGTTTTGGTTTTGCAAGTCTGATGTTAGCTCTTGTCTTGTGATAAAAGCTAGTAATTAAGAAAGAAAGAAAAAGAATTGAACCTTAATTACGAAAACAAATAATCTGTGTACCAGTAACTATTGTCTATGGGTGAGGAGGGTATACATGACATGAGGCTTTTATTTTCTTTTTCAAATTATTATTCTATAATATTATACAATGTCCACTCTCACGGTTTCTTTCTATTTGGTGTTTCTAAGTCCTTACGGAATAGAAAACTTCAATATTATTTATGACTTCTTGCTTTTTCTGTCACTATAGTTCAACTGTATGTTTTTCATTAATTTTTTTATGACGTGTCACTCTGTCACACTATTTATTACTAAAGCATCCACTGCAGCACAATAATGATGTGATTTTGTCAAATTTATAGCTTGAAAGGCTTCAACTCTAGAAATCGTAAGCTTCCTTATTCTCCCATTTTCTCTCTTCTCCTCATTCTTCATTGGAAGATCTCAACCTCTATTTTTGTGTCTCGATAATAAATAGTGTGACACATTGTCACAAAATGTGATATGTCATAAAAAATTAACGAGAAACACATAATTGGACTGTAGTAACAAAAAATAAGAAGTCATGAACTATATTAAATTTTTTTTTTAGTGATTAAACTATATGACACTAAAAAAAAGTCAAAAACTAATTTGTTTGTTTACTCATTTATTGTTTGAAATTTTCAACATCTCGCGTTTCCCCGTCTCTCCCTTGCCTTTTTGTATTTCTTTTCTTTTTACTTCTCATCTCAGATGGATTTCCAAGGCATTACCAATTGGATTTGCACCATCTCTCTTCGGAATTCGGATATGCTCTACCAAATAATATATATTTTTACAAAATGAATAGAATTTTCTATGAAAAAATGTTTCAAAGGCATTCCATGATTCATTTCTAGTCAAAACTTGTTTTAAAATAAATAAACAAAGGTAGTTGCTACTATGCCCTTTAGTAAAGATGGATATGTATATCCTCTCTTAACTGACCAATCAAGAGGCTTGTCTAGTGGAAGAATTATTCTCTTTACGTCTCTTAAATGACCAAAAAAATAGTCTCTAGCAATATCTAGAACCATATGAACTTATCTCAACTCAAATAAATGGACCCAGATTTGAATGAAAATACAGTAAGTGAGTGGATGACGTAGAGAGTAATTCTAACACAATTGTTCCCTAATTGATCAACTAAGAGAGGATTTACATTATTACATATCCTTTCTCACTAAAGGACACCGTATCAACTAAGAGAGGACTTACATTATTACATGTCAATTCATGATAGAGGGTCTTTTCACTTATCATTTTTTATTGGCCAGACATGAACTCAGTATCCGAGTGAAGAATGTCTTCCCCAACGGTCATAACTCATAATACCTTATCATTAAACATGTGATGTTTTCAAACAACATGAACATTTACATATCCTTTTTCCCATTTTCCTTTTTCCATTTAATCCGAAGACCCATGTAAATTCATGTGTATGATTTCATCATGTATACTTGATTTCATGATGGTAATTTATTAACACTAGCATGTGGATTGGGTGTCTAGTGTGGGCATGTGGATATTCATGAAGTTTAACCCTAACCCTAGGCACCTAGGCAATGTAAGGAAATCAACATAAATCATGCATCTATCCATTAAATCATCCATAATCAACACAACAATAATGAAAAATATACCCTTTATCTATCTTTTCATTAATTTTTTTGCTTATTATATCTCTTATTAAGGGTAAAGTAGAAAAATATAATTAATACATTCTTGAATTTTTTAATAGGACAAATAATTTTTTGCCAATAGGACAGATAAATAGAAATAATAAATATTCAAATAGTATAGATAAATAGGAAGTGTATTCTTTCTGAGCCCAAACCTAATTTTGTATATGGCCCCTCCAAAATATTTGGTCAGGATCCGGCACTCATCCAATTTAATATAAACTAAAATTGTTTAAATTAGACCAGTTTTCAGTTGATTTTATATTTGATTTTCTTTAAAAATATAATAACCCACACTATATAAATATTGGAAAATATTAAAAAAATAATTTAAAATATTAAATATCTTAATAACAAATTCAGATATGTCCAATACCGATAACATTTCAGTTTAATTTTGTAATTTTGAAAAAAGATCTATATAATTTCGTTATTTTATTTAATTTTGAAGTCATAATAATAAAAATTTATAGTAAAAATATAAGGTTGTTTGTTCACTTAAAATATAATTTTACTCAAGTACTAACTAGTACGCGTGTAATTCATGGTTTTTTTGTTAAATTTAATATGTTTAAATATTTATTTAATAAATAAATATTTTAATATGTTTGTATAATAGATATAATTAAGTATGACACACACATATATATTTATAAATGACAAATTTAAATTTTATTTTGTTTATATTTATATCTTTAAAAATATGAAAAGCAGAGCAACTTTTGAAATTTAATTTGTATTTTAATAATAAACTGATTGAGATATTTATAAATTAGAGATTTAATTGAATTTGATATTTAAATAATATGGGATAATTAAGAAATTGAGAAACATATTCATTTGAATTTGAATTCCAAAAATGAATAGAAGAATAAAAAATAAGAAGGTCATGTTTCCTTAAAAGAAAAACAAAGAAAGGTCATGTAAAGGGTTTTTCAAGAAGTTACATGGTTATTTGAGAGAGATATTAGTGAGTAGGGGTGTTCATATCCAATCCAATCCAATACAAACCGCAAAAATCGAACCGAAAAATCGAAAATCGAATCAAACCGAAATCCAAAAAACCGTAAACCGCAAAAAAACCAAAATTTTTTATTGGATTGGATTGGTTTTCGGATCCTATGTGAAAACCAATTTAATCCAAATCGAACTTATATATACATATATATTGATAAAAATACTTATACTGATATATTTTTTATGATTTTATTAGCTAATATCATGTTAATATTTCTAAAAATATATCCATATAAAACTAGTTTTAAATTAGTTTTCTCGTCTCATGTCATTCTTTTTATATAATTTTATATTAACTTTAATAAATATAAGTTCCAATAAGAAAATGTTTACTATTACTTCATTATTTTATCATTTTATCAAATATTTATTTTCGCTTAAAAAACCGAAAACCGATCCAATCCAATTTAAATTGGATCGGATTTGAAAAAATATCAAAGCCGATTGGATGATAAAATGATAAAACTGCAACGATCGGTTCAGATGATTTTTACCTCAAAACTGATTCAAACCGAACCGTGAACACCCCTATTAGTGAGTGAATATATGGTGTTTAATAATGAGAAATCTTATTTAGCATACAAGAGTCAATTTTGTTCCGTCCCATATTTTATCTTGGGCTGAACCAGCCCACTAAAGATAGTGGGCCAACATATTCTCCAAGTTGCAGGCCCAAAGTCATTTAGATGCGTTAAACAGAGTTAATCCTGTAGTCGCACAAGTTATTTCTGCTGGGGAGTACCTTCAATTTTGTTTGCTTTAAAGGACTCTAAGAGGATTGTATCTTGTCCACGTAAAATATTTATTGTTTAATTCCAAAATTAAGGATAAACACATACAATACGGGTTACTTCAAATTTTTACCAATGTATAAGTATACACTTAACAAATCCAACTGACCAAATAAAAAAAGAAGAGTACAAGAAAATTGAGCACACATTAGCTGATTTGGTAAAAATAAGTGACTAAGGACTTTTGTCAGGCAAGGTTCCCATCCATGCTGGTGGCAGCATACCTGTTTGCTCATGGACTGTCTTAAACAGTGGTGGCAACATCTTATACACTCCAGCAACCTCCTTCATTCCTATGGCACCAGAACCATCAGTTATTTCTCCACCATTAGTCCAAATACTAATCTTAGGCTCAAGCCCACGGATTGCCTCAGCATTAATCTTGGCAATCTGTTGAAACATGCCACCATTTATCATCAGTAGTCCCTTAGAGCCCCATAGTTTCCACCCAATGCATCAAGAAGTGTCCTTAAATATGCCCCTTGTGCTTGGCCAAGTGCCACAAGTCCCTCTGCCTCCTTTTTCTTGCGTATAGTTCTGCCTCAGCTGCTTGCTGCCTAGTGAAAAATGCTGCTTCTGCTAATGCTTTTTGTGCTTCTGCTTCTTTCTCCTTCTCAAACAAAATTGCTTCCGCTGCTTTTTGTTTCTGGTACAGCTCCCAGTTGGCTTCTTGCACCTATTCGAGAATTCCATGAATTTCAAGGGAATAAAAAATGATCATACACGCTTTCCTTTTTGTTGACAGTGATATATATCGTTATTTATTTCAATAGCCAATGCTTAAAGTATATATTGAAAATCATTCATTCAATATACAACTCATTCGTTAACTGTTTTTTGTGAGAAAAATGAAAATGTCGATTGTCCATTTCGTATTTTTTTTCAATCAAGTTGCCAATAACATACTCACCATACCTCAACCATTGAATGTTTCAATTTTTTGATGCAATAGGAAGTTAGCAACTGAGAACCGTTCAACAACTCTTCCCTCATTAGAATAATCAGATAATATATGGTACCATCAAACAATATCAACATGCATCCATTTCTGGCATTGTCAATCAGCATAGTGCTACTTTTCGTTGTATAAATTGAAGAACTTATATAATACATTTTAGTTTCTATCTCTTTTCATCAGATGATATTACATCCTACATTTCTCTCTATATTCTACCTCATACAATTAACATTTTTCTATTCTGTGTAGTGAGGGGGCTCTGACTTTGGGAAACAAGCAAAAGCCAACTGGTCAACAGTAATCTCATTTCATTACATCATAAGGGCGTTACTAACTAGGCCCTGAATTTACACTCTTGATAACCATCCTATTTTTTTTTATAATTTGTCTGTTATTACTTTGTGTATCTCAATAAAGATGATTCGTTTAAGATTAATACCTATCTCTCTTCTATTTCTCTCATATATCTCTTTAACCAAATAACTTATAAATCTACGTTAATTCTCACCACTTTCTCTTTTTCCTATTTCTCTCTTCTCTATTTCTCTCATTCATCCAAACATAGGGTTAAGGATACTAACTATTCTAGTATCTTTAGTACTCATTTGATCATTGGATAGACAAATCAAAGCTAATTAAACAGGATAAAGATATGCAAAATAATGGAATTGTAAAAGAGGTTAACCAGTCAAAGACTCACATGCAAAGTGATCAGTACTAATTAAGTAGTAATCTTCTAATTATTTATAATAAATGCAAAGTGACTACTAGTTTGTATACAATAAAATAAAATAACTAACCTTGGTTTCATACTCAACGCTTGCTTTGCTAAGAAACTCAGCTCTAAGTTTCTCAGTTGTTGTCAAAGCATTCATCCTCTCAACCTCTCTTTGCAACTCTGCTTCCCTAAGTGCCACAGCCTTAGCAGCCTCCACTTCCGCCACCTGTGCAGCTTTTCCCATGAAGCTTTTTTCTTAGCAAGTTCAGAATTAGCCTCTGCCACTTCTGCTTCTCTTTCATTCTCAAACACCTTCACTTCAGTCCTCACCTTGATTTCCTCCTTTCTTACCCTCTCCTTGCCTCTGAGTAGATATAATCTTAGTCTCAGCATCAATTTTAGCAGCATTCTGAAGCGTTTGTCCTTCTCTCAACTTGGCTCCAATCTCTCCCTTCATCTTAGCCTCAGCCACATCCACCTTGGCTTGATTCGCAGCTTCCATCTGTGTCTTTTGACCCAAATAAGAGAAATACTCATGACCAGGCACATCCACTAGTTGCTTAACATTGGCATTGTAAATCAAAAGGCCAAACTGATTAAGCTCAAGCTGAACCTTCTCGAACACTTCCTGTTTAAAATCTTTAGTGCCTTTGAAAATCTCTTCCATGGTCATGGAGGCTGCGAGGACACGTGTCTCTCCCTCGATGATGCCTTGGACAAGGTCCTTGACATGGTTAGAGAGCTTGTCATGAGGTGAGATGAGTCTAGCGTATTTGAGAAGACTCTCTTCGTCGTCGACTCTGGGACCGATTGTGAAGACTGCAGGGAGGACGAAAGGGAGCTTTTCGGCGCTCATGGCTTGCACTTCGAAGGTGTAGTTCACAGGAGAGACGTCGAAGACTGTATATGATTGGCCTGGGAGAACCCATGCTTTCTTTGCAAGCTTTATGTCTTTGATTCCAACACCAGTGATAACCAGATATTCTGATGCGTTTGCTACCCTGTACATGGCTTTGGTTTTGCTTGCAACTCTGTCTTGTGATAAAAGCTAGGAAAGAAAAAACAAATGTTTGTGTACTAACTACTGGTGGTGACGGTTATATATATTGAATTTAAACCAATGAAATTAGCTATAGGCGGTTTGGACTAATTTAATCATTACGATTTTATCATGATGAAATCGTTTTGGATATTTTTTTTCAAATCCGATCAAATTCAATCTAATCTAATTTTTAAATAAATCCAATCTAATCTAGTTTTAAATTGGACCGAATCTGTTTTTGATTTTTAAAGTAACAATAAATATTTAATAAAATTAATAAAATAATAATAAATATTTTTTTATTAAAATTTATATTTATTAAAATTAATATATAATTATATAAACAATCATTATATGAGTCATGCACAATTAATTGTAAAACTAATTTTATTTTGATATATTTATAAAAATATTAACGTGATATTAGATAATATAATTATAAACAAAATATATTAGTATCTGTATTTATATATATATATTATATATATTAACAAGAATTATTTCCTGACAAGAGAAGAAACACCTCGTCATTCTATTATCCGTTAGTTGTTTGATTTTGGAATCGATTGGTATTTAAAAAAATTTCAAAATCCTTATCACTTAAGTATGTTTCCGTCTCTTCGTGGCCTTTTTTTCTTCTCATTTGAAGAGGAATTTCCGAGGCTTTGCCAATTGGATTTGCACCATCTCCCTTTGGGATATGTCACCAACTAATATATCTAGTTTGACCAAATGAATAGAAATTTCTATGGAAAAAACGAAGATTTCAGACACTCCACTCTTCATTTCTAGTCAAACTATTCTTTTAAAATAAATAAATGCTACGGAAATTTAGCACCTATTTATAATATAACAATGTTACATTGTTTCATTTTGGTCTTATTTTTTAAAGATCTATATAAAAAATAGGAAGTATATACGTATAAGAAATAAAATTATTAAATATCAATTATATATAAAAAAAATTGCTAATGAAACCCTCTATACACATTACCTAGCTAGTGAATCAAGAAAATGACTTGACCGATGGATTATTCCCTTAAAACCATGTTAACAACTAGGGATGGAAATAGACCAAGTTAGGCTTTGCAAGGTCTGAGTCTGACTTGCACCTTAAATTCATGGTCTGAGTCTGACCTGTTTACCTGATATAAGCTTTATTTTATGGCCTGAACGGTTGAGCCTGACCTATTAAAGTCTGCTTAAAATCCTGTTTTATAGTAAGATAGTTGAATATATCATAAGCATGTATTTGAATGGACTTATAAAGCTCAAATTTTTTATGGAATACAACATACTTATATATTTCACAAGCTAATAAGTATATAGTTATAAGGCAATATAATAAAAATCGGTATAATGATAATAATAAGAATATATAAAGTATTAGTATTTCATTTATATTTAGTTAAATAGGTCGGCTTGATAGGCTCAAAAGGCTTTTTCAATGGCTTGAAGCCCCGGCCTGTTTGCTATATAGGCTTTTAAAAAGCCTTGGCCTGATGTAGGCCTCTGACGAGCGATCTGACATGTTTTCACCCCTATTAATAACAATAATAAGAAACTTCATTTTATGCATGAAAAACTTTAGGACCCATTTGGGGGACAGATAATAGATAAGATATGATAATTTTATCTTATCCTATCACTTATCATGTGTTTGTTGCACCAATAGGATATGATAACTCTATCATGTGGCTTATCCTTCTCCTAGTGTAATTCTTATCCTAAGGGGAAGCTGGGTTAGGGAGTGATAGGATATAATATAATATTTTCTTCCCCATTTGTCCCCCCTCTCTCTCTCCTCTCTCCCCCTCTATCTCCCTTTCCCCTCTCTCATCTCTTTCTCTCTCTCTCCTTCTCTCTCTCATCTCTCTATTCTCTCTCTCCTCTCCCTCTCTCTCCACTCCCCTCTCTCCTGTCTCCTCTTTTATGATATTTTTTGTAATATTTTAAATAATTTTATTCTTTTTATTGAATTTAAACATTTTTTTATAAATAAATAATTTTTTATTCATGTATGTTTATTAAAAGTAAAAAAATTAAAATTTAATTTTGATTTTATAGTAATAGTAATTTTGTCATATCAATATTTTTTATATAATATCCTATCATCATCTATCAATTTCAACATATGCTAAGATAGAAAAATGTTATCCGCTTTCTTATCCTGATGTGCATCAAACATAAAATATGATAAGAGCTTATATATCATGCTTATCTTATAATGTTTCTATCTAACTCGTTTATCCTATTTTATCCTATCATATCATGTCCACCAAACGGACCTTTTATTTCATACAAACATTCCTTAGACAAATTTCAAGTTGTTAATCAAATGAATCGGATTGCCTTAAGGGAATCATCAAAGATGAGAAAGGTTTTTTACGATTATTTAATGTTTTAAGTCGTAGTCCCTTGAATTTTCCATTGGGATGATACCTATATGCTATAATAATTTATTTCGGTAAATGCCCGTAATAAATTAATATATAATTAAGATAATGATTACTATAATAGTAGGGTTCTTTAGGTGAACTAAGGGAATAGGTAGATATGAATTTCTTTCGAGACTTAGAGATCATTATAGTGAATTTTACATCTCTCAATAATGTCTTTTCAAACACGGTAAAAAATCTAATCATTGTCCTGCATGTTTAAAAGACTTAACTATATGTTATTTATATCATATTTTGTTGGTTAATATAATAGGATTTACTTACACCATGAACAAATAATCAATGAAGGAATTTAGGATTGGTATATCTCAAATGAAACTGACAACTTAGTATTCTATTGATTTTGTTAGGCAATTAAACCGAGCTGTCAAAATTATTTAGTTACAACTTGCAAAATTAATAGGTGCTAGAGACACCTAAACCTTTTTTAAGAGAAAATATTAAGATGATGAGATGGTGCCTGAGGTAAGGAAAATTGCCGAGCTCAAGAGTACTTATAGAGAACTTATATTTAACTTACCCAAAGAAGACGAGTGGGGGTTCGAACATGCGATCTGTCAAATGCGAGACCATGTTTTGCTCCACTTGTCGCCCAACACTTAGGTTCAAGACACCCACACTTTGTAATTGCAATTTGCAAATTGAACTTGATCATGTAAGTCAAAATTAAGTGAAAATTGTGCATCACATGCTCTATTGAATAAATTTCTTGATAAATGTTAGTAACTACCTTTTAACGCATTCTTTTTTTTTACGAAATTAACGCATTCTTTTTAATGCACATTTTATTATTTATAAAATTTATATGGATCCCACTAAATTTATATCTTATTCTTTATTTAATGGAACTCACTTCTTAATTGGTGGGATTACATGAATTTCAATTGTTAATAATAAAGAGTGTGTTAAATAAACGTATTAAAAAGTGTGTTAATTTATAGCATTATATTTTTCTTTGTTTTATGTTTATTATAGTTACTCAGCCTCTGTTCTTTTTAATCTGTCCATTTCTATTAGTAACACATAGATTAAGAAATGCAATTAATATTTTAGTGGGCAAATAAAAAAGAACAATTTCAGAAGCAAATTAAAATGGTTACCAAAAAATCCATAAGCCAAATTAAAAGAAGCAACAAATGGAGAGGGAAAAAATAAGCAGCGGAGGTGGTGGTTGATGATGGAGATGGGTGGGAGAGAGGAATGGGGGAGATTTTTGGGTTGAAAAGAGGGGAATATTTTGAAAAATGAAAATAAAGAAAAAAAGGAAGTGGATGTGAAAATTAAAAAGGAGGTGCAAAAAGTAATTCTCCATGGCAATCACCAAGCCCATGTTGTAAATAAAACCTAGACCAAACCAGTTGTTGGCCTCATTTTTATATTTGATTTGCTGAATCAGCAAACCAAGGGATTTTATTTGTCTTGTAGGGTTTTGGAACACATTAAAGCACTTTGCATAGCCCGAGGGAGGATTAATCTTTAGTGCATTGTTTGGTAGTATTAGAGAAATAGGGAAGAGGGAAATAGAGAAGAGAGAAATAGGGAAGAGATAGAAGAGATTTTTTACGTTATTTGGTATGAGAGAAATATGTGTGAAATGAAAGAGAAATATATTTTTAAGTTGTTTGGTGTGAGAGAAATGAGTGTGAAACCGAAGAGAAATGAGTGTGAAATAGAAAATGAATGAATTTCTCTCCCATCTCTCTTCAAATTTGGAGAGAAATAAAAAGTTGGTGGGACCCACACTTTTTGGCATTTCTCCCCTACTCCTCTCCTCCACCAATAAGAGAAGTTGTCAACTTATCTCCCCTATCTCTTGGATACCAAACAAAGAGTAGGTGTTTCTCCACTTTATTTGTTGTTTAATTTAGAATAAGTATAGTAATGTTCACTAATAATATTAATAAAGTTATAATTTATATTATTTTATATTTTAAGTTTATTCACTATAAAATGTTAATATGATATTTCAACATTTCAGGAATATTATATGTTCCTAACAAAGAATTAAATAATAAAGTACACTAATATTTAAAAAACTTAAAAAAGATAGCATTTTATTGTTTAAGTAGTAAAACACTATTATGTTAATTCAGGAATATTAATTGCAGTGTTCTTATTAGGATAAAATATTATAATAATACTATCTGTATATTTTTCATTATAATATATATATAGTAATAAAAAAAACATCTTGACACATTATTATTATTATTCAATGAAAAGTATAAGAAAAAGTATTAAAAAAAAGGAATTCTTCTAAGTAAAGAACTTTTTAAGAAAATATAAAATTATAATTAGTAAATAAAAGTAAGTAAAATAAAATTTAATAGTTTAAATTCTTAAATTTATTAGAGATAAGTGTTTCTCCTCACTCCAAACCATGGTTTCCTTAGAATTGAACTTGATTTGATAAAATAAAATATGTTTTTGGATGAGAAACACATAATTGATTTTTTTTATATTTTACCATGTTATAATAAAATTATATCATAATACGATAACGTGAAATATACTTATGCTAGTTGCCTATTCATTGTCTGTTTGGTTTACAGTTGAATAGAATTGATTTTAGAAATTAATAGTAGAGATGAGTAATGTATGTTTTATGAAACCCGTTGAGCAGAAATAATTTTAAATCAATTTCGCAAAATCATAGTTTTGCACCGTTGAAGGTAGGGGTGTAATCGGTTTGGGTCGGGTCGGGTTGGGTTTGAGGTGACATCAAGTTCGAACCGATAGAATGATGGCGGGTTGGGTTGGTTCGGGTTTTGTATTTTTTTTGTGTGAGTAACCATACCCGAACCAACCCGAATATGTTCGGGTTGGGTTGGGTCATCGGGTCATGAACATTTTTTCTTTTTAAAAAATGTGGAAGATGATATGAAATTAAAATATAACATGAAAAAAAGAAAAGAATAGGGAAACATAAAATGAGAGGAGCAAATAAAATAGAGTTCGGGGAACCACCGCTGCTTGTGTTGCCGTTGTGCCTATTTCTCTATGGGAAGGAGAATGAAATAAGATTAAGGCTTCTTTTCTTGGTTTGGTTTGGTTCGGTCTATCGGGTTCAAGATAGGCAAACCTGATACCCGAACCGAACCAGATCAAGTTTGAAAGAAAATGTCTGAACTGAACCGAACCGAAACCCGAACCGAACCGTTAAATATCATTCGGATTGAGTTGAGTCAATCGGGTTCGCGGATTGGATCAAACCCGCTTACACCCCTAGTTGAAAGAAAAAAAACGCACTATCAATTGTCTAGTGGCCAATTGATTTGAGAAAGAATCTTGATTTTTTTCACTCATATATTTCAATATCTTATTTTATAATTCATTTTTTTAATTTTTATAACGTTAATTACTATATTATTCTTTATTATTTTATCGCTCTTTCATACATCTCTAGCACCTAGAGCTGTCAAAGTGAGTCAACTCGGCTCACTCGGGTTGGCTCACCACGGGTTAGGCTATAAGTGAGTCGAGCCGGGTTGACTCACTTTTCTGGTGAGCTGAAAAAATACCAACCACGAGTTTGGCTATAAGTGGCTCGACCCACCGCGGGTTGGTAGGTTAAGTGGGCTGGCGCACCTAACTTAAAAAATTATAAAAATAATAAAAAAAGTCAAAAATATTAGAAAAAAAATATAAAAAATTATAAAAATGACTTTAAAAATATAAAAAATAAATAAAAAATTAAAAAGTGAGTCAACCCACCTCAACCCGGCTCAAACCCACCTTGGCTCACGAGTTAAGTGGGTTAACCCACTTTTGACCCGCGAAAATGTGAGTCTATATTTTACCAACCCAACACCGGTGAGTCGGGTTGGCTCACCGAGCTCAACCCAAATTGACAGCTCTACTTGCACCGAAACAAAAATGAGATAGTGAATGAATTATTTTCGTTTGAAAAATGAAGAGAAGAAAACATGTTGTCGTTCTATTATCCGTCAGACGTTAGTTGTTTGGATTTTGGAATTATTTGGTATTTGAAAATTTCAAAATCCTCTAATAATACGTTTCCCGTCTCTTCGTTGGCCTTTTTTTCTTCTCATTTGAAGAGGAATTTCCAAGGCTTTGCCAATTGGATCGATTTGCACCATCTCTCTTTGGATATGTCCGACCAACCAATATATATATATAGTTATTGTCCAAAAAAATTAATATATAATTTTAGAGTGAATATTTACTTATATTTTTAAAAGTATATTGCCCGTTAAATTGAAATGATTTGAAGAAACATCAAATGATTTTTTAATTTTATAAAATTTTGTAGGCTTGATCTACTCAATGAAAACTGTTAATATGACGGTTGGATTGATGAAATTCAATGTTGATAAGAAGTTATTAAGCGGAGTAACTTTACCCAGACTTACTCCTGAAGTAAGTTGATCCTATATATATATATATAGAGTCAGGATCCGTTGACACCAGGTGTCAAACTTGTAGAGTTACACCTCTTAATAACGTTTTTTAGAATGTGAATTTGACCAATCCAACCGTTGAATCATATTATATTATCTTCATGATCATGTATATTAAATTTTAGGTAATTTGGACATTCATAGGTATGTTATCTAATAATGGACTTTTATTTATATTTTAAAAACATATTATACGTTAAAATAAATTAATTTGATGAAGTTTCAATTGGTTTTTGATTTTTATGAAATTTTATAAGATTGATCTACTTTATAAGAACTTTCAATTCAACGGTTGGATTGGTCAAATTCACATTCTAAAAAAAGTTATTAAGAGGTGTAACTCTACAAGTTTGACACCTGGTGTCAACGGATCCTGACTCATATATATATATATATATATATATATATATATATATATATATATATATTAACAAATGAATAGAATTTTCGTACTATGAAAAATATTCGAAGATTTCAAAGACACTCCACTCTTCATTTCTAGTCAAACTATTGTTTTAAAATAAATAAACAAATGCTACGGAGACAAATTTAGCACCGATTGATAATATAAAAAATGTTACATTATTTCATTTAGTGTTTTATTTTTTAGGATCTATATAAATAATCCTCCCTCCGGTCCTTTTTATAAGATATTTCTTATAAATTTTTGTGGTCCGATCTCTTTCGATACGTAGAGATCATTATAGTGAATTTTACATCTCTCAACAAAAAATTTTCAAAACACACGGTCAAGAATTTAATCATTATCAATATGCTTAAGGGACCTAGTTATCTGTCAATTGTATCATGTTTTTCCAATACATGTGTTTTAATAGGATTAGTTGGTGTTTTTTGTGGCAGCATGTTTTGCCCATTTACATTTTTTCCCCTGCTACTCTTTGTAACTGTGTATGGGTTGGAATACCCCGTGTACTCCCTTTTAGTTTAATTCTCTTTGCTTAGTAAAAAAAATATCAGTAACTCCCTTTTAATTAACACATTCTTTTTAATGTATTTTATATTATTTTTTGAAATTAATATGGACCCACTAAAATTGTGTCTCATTCTTTGTTTAATGGAACCCACTCCTTAATTGGTTAGATTACATGAATTTCAATTAATAATAAAGAATGTGTTAAAAATAAAAGTATTAAATGTGTGTCTGAATTTTCTCTAATTTTCTTTATTTTTATATTTATTATAGTTACTCTCTTCATTCCTTTTATATGTCCACTTTTATTAATAACACATAGATTAAGAAATGCAATTAATGTTATAGTGAACAGATGAAAAAGAACAATTTCATAAGCCAAATTAAATGGCTTCTAAAAAATCTAGAAGCAAAAAAATGTAGAGAAAAAAAATAAGGGCAATAAAGGTGGTGATTGATGGTTTGGGTTAGTGGTTGACGATGGAGAGGGGTGGGGGAAGGGTTGGGAGAGAGAGATGAGAAGGATTTGGGCTGAAAAGATGGGGTATTCTAAAAAAGAGTAAACCCTTAACCGCATCCCTGAAAAATACACGCTTCGCTAGTTAGGTCTCTCAAAAATTTTCGTCACCAATTAGGTCCCTGAAAGTTTAAAATGGTCACCATGTTAGTCCCTTCGTTAGTCACTGTTAGCCCCTCAAAGATTTCAGTCACCAATTAGGTCCCCGAAAGTTTAAAATGGCCCACCGAGTTAGTTTTAGTCACTAGTTAAGTCATCGAAAGTTTAAAATGATCACCAAGTTAGTCACCAAGTTACTCTTTGATAGAAATATTGTTAATAGAGCTGATGTGACATGTTTTTATGACTTGCCTTATTAAATGTCAAATAAGTATCCAATTCATCACATCAGCAAATAAGCATCGTAATTTACATCTTATCTTTCTTCATTTAGTCATTTTCTTCAATTTTTAAGGTATCTTCTTCCCCATTTCTTTAAATTTTTTTTTACTATTTCCATCTTTCTAGTTCATGGTGGTCTAAGATGAGGAGTAATATCAAATAAAGTGATCGTTCCTTGGAAATACTCCTTGGGTTACTATTATTGTGGTGGCCTTCCAGGATTCATTGATTCCAAGAGTGATTGGTGATGTTCGAGTTGATCGCCGCTCTTAGGGATGCCACATGGGTCAAGTCTAAATTTGTCATATAATTTTATAAATATCTTATTTTTATATAAAAATAGTAAAAAAAATATGATGCAATACCAGTACTCCCTCTGTAGGGATGTCAAAAAAACTCGTACTCGTGAATATACCCGCAATGGGTACCCGCATATTATATAATGGATGAGGACGAATATTATACCACCCGCCCCGTGGGTGCCCGCATACTCATTAAAACATATTTTTCTATTAAATATATTTGAATATTAGAATTTTTATCATTTTATGATGAGACATAATTTATTTTATATTATTTTTTTATGATATTCTTAATATATTAACATGTGATGGTATTATATAATGATTATTTGTATATATAATATGAATTATAATATATTATATAACACTTCCTCTCTTTCTTTTTATAAAATTTAAATTCTTAAACATTAATGGATACATGTGAATACCCGCGGATACCCATTACCTGCATGGGTACCCGTTAATTTAGAGGGTATGTATACGGGTAGTCACTACCCGCCCCCGCCCCGTTGACATCATTATCCCTTCGGTACTAATTATAGGAACATTTTAACTAATTCACACGGATTAAAGAATTTAGTTAATTTAGTTGGTTACGATTAATTTGTCATGAACGTGTATCAAATTTCCTGAACTACCCTTGAATTTATTGAGACACATTATCTTTCTCTTTCTATTTAAATATTCCATTGTGTCATACTTTTTCTACTAATTAATTACTCACCTACCTCCACTAATAGAGTTTTTTGTCAAGAAATAATTAATGCATGAGACAATATAAAAAATGTTCTTATAAAAAGGACCAAAACCTACCCTAAAAAAGATTCTTATAAATAAGACCGAAGAGAGTACGACCAAAGCGAAAAATGTAATCTAACTGATAATTGTATTAATAAATCTTAAATCCTAAATCGTAAAAAATAAACAAAAGTTTATTTTCTTTAATTACTAAAATAAAATAATAATAATAACAATAATAATAAACCTTGAACCCATAAATAATTCATAAATATAATTATTTTTATTTAATGATTACTAAAAATTATTTAGACAATAATTCGTAAATACAATGATAGATGGCATACAGTGTGTGAATTACAAGCAAATGGGAATGCAACACTTTGACAAAGTATATATCTAATCATATAATCATGCATATCATAACAAGTAAATAAATCAAATCCTCCCACAAGGAGCAATCCAGTGTTTAACCCACATCGAGGGTGTCTTTTCTCCGTCTGTGATCTGTGATTGAGCGCTCTGCATCGTGACCAAGGGCCATCGTCCAGGGAGACTTATATGATTAAGTTTTACTATCAATCATGGATGTAATGCATGTCATCAATATTTTAATTGAGGATCCCCATTTCCCTCTTGTCCCAGAGGTCCATGTGATTACCCCATTCCTCTTGTTATTAGATGGTCCAAAGACCCATGAAATTCATCTTTGGCATGAAGTCCCTGTGATTGGTTCAAAGACCATGTGATTTATCTCTTTGGTCGTAGGCCCCATGAAAACGTTTGTACATGAATAGATTTTTCGAAAACATGATAGTATGTTTGATGACATGAATACATATTTTTCCTATATAAAATAATGATATCATGGCAATCAAAGCCTCATAATCAATAATCGTATAGAAACCCTAACCTCTAGGATCTAGGGTTCAACCAACAATCAAGTAGTCAAGACCAAAATACATCTAAACCCTATATCAACCTCAATAAATCACAAGCAAATAAAGGACAAGGGGAGAGGAGGAGAGGGATCATGAGGGAGCTTCACACATGATGAAAAGTGAGTGGGTGAACCACACTCACCTCAAAGACAAGAATGAAGATGTGGGAGGGGTGGAGGATGGTGGTTCCAAGCTCCTCTCTTGGTTGAGGACCTCAAGCCAGGCTTCTCCTTCTTCCTCTTCGTTCTTCTCTGCTATGGCACTCCTTCTCTCTCTAAAATCTCTCTCTGAGAAGTGGAAATGGAAAGGAAAATAATAGGTCGAGCCTAAAGGGTCTGTTTTAAAAACTAAAACTGCGCACTCTCTCTCAAGCGAGAGTTTCTTGCTTGAGCGAGAATACAAAATGCGCTCTGATTTTGCGTTCTCACTCCAGTGAGAGGCTATTCGCTCGAGCAAGAGTGCTCTAGAGAGCACCCCAAAATAAGGACATTTTCACTTAAGCGAGAGGCTTCTCACTTAAGCGAAAATATCATAACTGATTTTACCCTGTTTTACTCGTATTCTCGCTTGAGCGAGAATGCTTTAGAATGGAAATTCTATGTTTCCATCCTAAGTCTTCTCCAACACTTTTTACCCTATTTTTCTAGTTCTTTTTTAATAAAAACACATTTCTAACTAAGTTCCTTTAATCTAAACCTTTTCCCCTCAGTTCCGTCAACTCTCTAAACGTAATTCCTTCCATTTCAATCCAATTCCCTCGTTCAAAACCTCTACTTTCTTCCTCACCTTTAAACCTTGCTAGGCTCTCCTCCTCGGTGAGGCGATCCCCTCTAAGTTCATTCTACAATTCTGTTGGACTTACTACTTGGTTTCCTTTTAAATCCCTTTAAAACCCATAAACTCCCAATAAATTCCCTACCTCATCTCTTAATCTACCATAAAACCCCTAAATTCTCATTCTACTTCTAACTTCCCTCTCTTGATAGGGTTTGTAGCCTAAGACTTTCACTATAATTCCAAGTCCTAATTTTCGGGATGTTACAAATGCATTTGCTATTATTAAGGTAAAATATTATAATAAGACTATTAGTATGTTTTTCATTATAATATTTTTACATATATATTTAGTAATATAAAAGAAAAAAAATATATCTTATTCTTTTTATTATTATTATTATTATTATTATTATTATTATTATTATTATTATTATTATTATTATTATTATTATTATTATTATTATTCAATCAAAAGTATAAAGAGTAGTATAATTAGTAATCAAACGTTAGTAAAATAAAATTTAATTGTTTAAATTTTGAGTTTAGTTAGTATGCACTGTCAGTGTACAGAGTTTTATATTAACATTCAATGAAATATTTTTTTTATGACAAAAAATTTAGGGTGAGGGGATGGTGCCCCAGTCCAAGGCAGGGAATGCCTCTGGGCTCAAAGAGCACTTACAGAGGTACTTACATTTTACCTCACCCCAAGGGGACGAGTGGGGGTTCGAACCTGCGACCTATCAGATACGTAATCGTGTCTTGCTCCACTCGACCAACCCGTTGGGGTTACATTCAATGAAATGTTGCCACATCATTTAATAAGTATGACATCTTTCATGTATCCTTAAACTCATTAAACAACGTGGTATTGACAACACATCATTAGATATTAATGTAAAATTTTTTTACATTGACAATGTGTAGTTATTAAATTTTTACAATGTATGTTTGGATTCACTTTAATTCAATTATTTGCTTATAAAAAATTGTTTGGATTCACTTCTCCTCACTCCAGACCATAATTTTCTTGTAATCAAACTTTATTTGGAGAATATAAAACATGTTTGGATGAGAAACAGATAATTAATTTCTTATCGTGCCGGATATTCAATATGGCAATTGAGGCCACTGCCTAGAGCCCCCAAATTTCTAAGCCCCCCAATTTTTTTAAATAGTAGTATTATTGATATAAATTATTTTTTAAAAAATTAATAATGTTTGAGATAGGGCCCAATATTTTATAAGGCACATATCTTACATTTTTTATATATCTTTTTTTCCTATCATTTAAACTACTCAAAAGTCCACAATCCATTTATTAGTTTTTGCAAATGAAAAGTCATTCAACACTTAACAATGAGTTTCTTTGTATCAATAGTATTGTCGAGCCTATGATCTATTCGCTACTTGTACGATTACCACATTAATGCACCAAAAATAAGGGATGCACTTGTTCAATTATCGAAAACTAATGAAGATCCTAAGATAAAGAGTGAAGCCATATGTTTAGCGACTTATGAGATGGAGAATTTTGAATTTTTATTGGGAATGAATATTTGATATGATATACTTTTTGCGGTTAATTCCATAAGTAAGATCATGCAATCTAAAGATATTGATGACAACCTTTCAGTGGACCTCTGAGCTGACAGCTGCTGGCTAGGATCAACTTGGAGCTGCTTGAAGTGCTTGGAGCTGAACCAAGCATGAGTCTTCCTTCATGCAAAGTCAACATGCAAGACTCAACTAATTAGGATTTTATGATGTAATTATGACTTTGTGATGTACTTAGGATTTCATGATGTAATTAGGATTTTATGATGTAATTAGGAATCACCTAATTAGGGGCGCCCAAGCCTTAGTCTTAGGATTAATGGTTAGTAGGTTACCTTACTACAAGGATTAGGAGGTCATGGGATCAATTCCCACATAGGATAGAAATTAATTCATCTTTTCTATTTCCTATGTAGAGTGAGCGCTATTTTAGGGTGTATTAGTGGCTTAAGGCTTAGCTTAGCCAACACCATTAGGGGAATGGGTTCAAATCCCACTTGGGATGAGATTTCACTCATCTTTTTATTTTCTCCCCCTTTCTCTCATGTATTGGCCGCCCCACTCCCCTCCCACTCCTATATAAAGGAGCCTCCTCTCTTGTATTTGGAAACATTGAATTTTAAGTAAAGGCACTATGCCCAAATTTCTCCTCTTAGTGAGTTGAGTCTCCTCTTTGTGAGTTGAGTGAGCTTGGTGGTTGTTGCTTAAACCATGGATGAGACTTATCTAATTCTCCTGAATTAGTGGCGTCTGGCAATTGAACTTATCTGCTGCAAGAGGATTCTTGCGTCAGTGGCGTTCTTCCTCTTCATTTCTTCTCCACTTTTTCTTTCATTTTCTCTCATTTTCTCACGAAAATTAGCTGCTGTCCAGCACCTAATTTTCGTGAATTAATTGCTATTTTGTGGTTCTAATTGATTTGTTTTGCTCAATTCTAGATCCTGTGCAATTCCTGTCATCATTTGGTATCAAGAGCTTGATGGATTGAGCAATTTGGGGCTGTTTTGTGGCTGTTCTTGGGCGTGTGGCTGCACCTCATATGTGCAGAATTTTGTTTCATTTTAGTGTAATTCAATCCCTCTTTCAGTTGTAATTTGGACTTGGACTATTTCCCGGGCCCGAGGTGCCTTTCTGCTACTACTTTGTGCTTGTCTGCTTGATTGATTTGGGTGATAATCTTGCTAGTTGGGGGCTATTTTGGGCCGCTAATTCCCACCCCCTAGGTGTTTGATAAATTGTCTCTTAATTGCTCATACTTGTTCTTGAGTGATTTCTACTATAAACTGCTTGTTTGTTGGTGAAGTGTGGTAAGAGGAGGCATTGTTGTCTTCATTTTTCTAAAGATCGTTCACCTACATTTTCTCCCCTTCACCATTAATTGTTCATCCCCATATTCATCTCTTTACTTTCCTCTTTTAATTTCCGCCATTTAATTTCCGCTTCTCCCATCCCTTTAATTTCAGCTCTCCCCTTTACATTCTGCTATTTACTTTTCAGTTCTCCCCATCCTTTTACTTTTCGCTTCCCCCTTTACTTTCACTCATTTATTTTCAGTCCTCCCCATCCTTTTAATTTCCGCTTCCCCCCTTTACATTTCAGTCATTTACATTCCTGTCCTATCCATCCTTTTAATTTCAGTTTCCCCCTTTAATTCTTGCCATTTATTTTGCGCAATTTCTCCTTCTTTTTTTGCCATTTTATGGGCATTTTCGGGCTTGTGTTTTATTCATATTCTACTCTTGTTATGTCTGTTTGATTGACATTCTGATTGCAAATTTGGATTGACTGCTATCTCTACCTAGAACTTTCCCTGTTTGATTGTGCAAAACGCTCACATATAGGATCTTTTTTGGTTCATAGTATTGGAAGAAGATCAACAAATTCTAATTGTTGATTTTCCTTCAAATTTAATTCCAAACTAAAATTGAACCAAGCGCGTTTCTGTGACCACACTGGTCTTGTATAATCAACAAGGAAGTGCTAAGCAAATTTTTTGGCCATTTTTGAAATCAAGTTGTCATCACGTTTTTACAGTTTTTAGAAATCAGTTTATTCATTATTTTTACTTTTCTGGGCCACTTGGACCAGTTTATTGTCAGAAAATTCCAAAAATATTACAGTAGGTTCAGTATATTTTCTTTTCATTGTGTACAAATTTCTGTAATTTTCTGTTGGGGAAAAAGTCAAAAAAAGAAAAAGAAGGCAAAAAAAAATATAAAGAGTACGTACGTGCCAAAAATAGAAAAAGAGGTGTAAAAAGCAAAAAGGGTGCAAAAGAAGAAAAAAGACAAAAGACACCCAAAAAGAGTCAAAAATTCAAAAAAAACTCAGAAAAATAGAAAATTCAAAACAAAGAAGTATCCCAACAATACAGTGACAGTTTTACTGTAATTTTTCTGTTTCATTTCCCTGTATACTGTAATTGAGTTGTATTTGCTGTTTTTCTTAAAAACGACAATTTTGGCAACTCTTTTCAAAAATCACCAAAAACAATTCTCTTTGCAATTTCTTCCGTCTTGTCTGTTTTGCTGTCTGCTCTTGTGTATAAGCTTGTTTGAGTGCCAGCTTTTCTTGTTTGTCTTATCAACTCTTCTGTTTTGTCTTAGGATTTTTCTTTTCTCTTCCGGTAGATCTTTTCTTTGTTAGTGCGCTTCTATCTTGGGTAAGGGTTAAGACTTAGACTCAATCTGGTCTTTGCAACTTCTAAACAACTCCAACCGAGTAGAAGAGGCAAAAGTAAATACATTAAAGAAAAAGCCTAAAAAGAGTGACATACACGAGTGTTGCATTCCATTGAGTGTATACACTTAGTTGAGTGGAAAGGTCCATAAAACTTAAAGCAAAATCTTAAAACAATGGGTAGTAGAAACTCACCACCTCCTTCTCCTAAAACTTTGAGGTATAGGGCCGAGTTGCAACATGCAATTCATGAAATGGGCCGGTTAATGAGACATGAAATGAATGAACTTAGGAGAGAGCTAAGTGGGAGTAGGAGAGGGAGAAGACACTCTTCTCAAGAAGGAGGAAGTGAGGATAGGTATAGTGCAATTAGGAGTGAGGATAGGTACCATGCTGAGAGTAGTGAAGGAGAGAGACATTCTAGTCATACCCTTAGGAGTAGGAAAAGAGAACCTAGGAGGCCTAGAAGGCGTGAGGAACTAGGAGGTTTTAGGGAAGATTATTATGAGGGTGTCAGCACCCAATTTTGTCCGGGAGTCTCACTTACTTTTCCTTCTATTTTCGTATGTGTATATATTTCTGGTATTTATCCTTTTCTTCTTACCTTATTAAAAAATCCATAAAAAAATCGAAAAAATAGAAAATTTAATTGGGTTAACTAATTAGTTGATTAATTGATTATTGATAGTTAATTAATTGATTAATTATCTAAACCGTTTACCAAAAAATTGATAATGTTTCTCAGATTACAAAAAGGGATATTTGGGCCAAGTTAGGCCCATTTACTTCAAAGAAACGTGCTGTCAAGAATAGAAATCAGATTGGGCTAGTCAGGCTCATTTTTTTCTCTTTTTCTTCCGAGTCAGTCTTTTTTTTCTATTTGGGCCATTTTGGGCCCATTCTTGGAGTTGAAAAGGGGGTTCATTTTTTTGTTTTGTTAATTAGCCCATTTTCATTTCTTAATTAAAAAAAAAGAAATAGAATGCTGAAACAGAGCAAGTTGCAAGTTGTGCAACTTGCCCTGTCTTGGGCGGCAGTAGCGCAGGCACAACATGGGCAATGGCAGGATATTTCATACTTTGGGCGGTGGCAACAGAAGAAAATTAATATAATAGAGCAAATTGGAATCGATGCAATGAATGTAAGTTGATATAAATAGGGGAAGAATGATAAAGTGGAGGAGGTTTTTTTTTCAAGAAAAGAAAACAGGGGAGAGGGAATACAAAGAAATACAGGGAGAAATTACAAGAGGTTCACAGAGAAATTCACAGGTTAAAATTACAAGTACAGTTTCAAAATTGTTATCACAAAATTACAAGTGCAATTTCAAAATAAAAGAAAGACAGCTGGCGACTCCGCTGGGGAATTCGAGAGTCAAGCCTATTAATTAATTGTGCAAAATTATTAACCTTTTTATGTTTGTTTTACCCCCTTTTCTTTTGTTGTATATATTTTGTTGTAAATACCGTTTCTTGCTTTTCATATCTCTTGGTGAATTCCATTGTACATATTTTGCTGTTGTAAATATTTTGCTTCAACCTTAGGTTAGAAGACTATTATTTGTGTACATATTTGTTATCTGTCTCTCTTGCAGGTGGGGTAGTTTTGTAGGTTTCTATGCTTTAAGCAGGCACTTCACTGTCAGTCTCGTCGCACAACTTTGGCTCTATACCCGAGCTCGTGCAAGTTAAGGCATAGGAGGTGTCTCAACAAATGTTTATGAGGGGCTTGATGCTCACTAAACATTAGTTGATTCACCACTCAGATTGTTACCGGTATCGTGGATTTGTTATATTGAGAGGGCTTTTCCCTACGTATGACTAATCCACGAGCTGGATCCTTGTCAATGTGATGAGGGAAATCTGGGAACCATGGACTCCAGAGGTCTAGACTCATCCCTAAATTTGTGCACTGGTAGTTTTACCATAGCTTCCAACCTAATTAGGGGGTTTGTCCGACCATAGAGTTACCAAAGCCTAGGGTTCACCCATGTAGGACATCGGGGAGCATTCACCTTTTCCTTCTTTGAATGTTTGATTCCCATGTTTCTTTGTACAAAATCTTAACCATTTTTTTCTCACTTTTGCATTAAAAAAATGAAAAAAAAAAGAATTTGCATTCTTGATTTTCACATCTTGTTTCTCCTTAACTTGGGGAGTCGCCACCCCGTCGTGGCCCCGGTCGCGACAGAGGGAAACCATAGAAGAGAAAGGGAAGACTACTATGAGAGAAACACTAGAAGGCATAGGAGAGAACCTAGGAGGGAAGAAGAGCCTAGGAGAGAGCAAGGTTTTAAAAGGGGTTAAAATAGAAGTCCCAACCTTTAATGGTAGGAATGATGTGGAACAATACCTAGAATGTGAGCTTAAAAATGAACAAATATTTAGTTGCCATAGGTATAGGGAAGAAGAAAAGGTCAAAATTGCCTCTTTAGAATTTAAAAATTATGCCTTAGTTTGGTGGCATCAGCTTCTAGCTGAAAGAAGAAGGTGCAATGCTCCTTTGGTTTCCTCTTGGGAGGAAATGAAGTCCATCATGCGAAAGAGGTTCATACCTCAACATTACACTAGGGAGTTGCACATTAAACTCCAAACTCTTAAGCAAGGGTCTAAAAGTGTAGATGAATATTTTAAGGAAATGGAACTTGCTTTGATTAGGGCAAACATAGTTGAGGATAGTGAAGCAACTATGGCTAGGTTTATCAATGGCCTAAATTTCGACATAAGGGACATAGTGGAGTTGCATCCTTATGTAGAAATGGAGGACTTGGTGCACCAAGCCATTAAAATTGAAACTCAACTTAAAAGAAAGGGTAATTATAAAAGAGGAAATTCTAGTTTTACAACTAGGAACAAGGAAACCCTAAAAGATTATAAGGGAAAGAGCCAAGAGAAGGAAGAACCTAAGGGTTCTAGGGTTACTTCTAACCCCACTCCTTCTACTAAAAAGGAAGAGCCCTCTATTTCCACAAGAAACATCAAATGTTTCAAGTGTGATGGAAAGGGACACATAGCTTCCCAATGCCCAAATAGAAGGGCAATGTTAGTCAAAGATAATGGTGAATACACTAGTGAAAGTGAGAATGAACATAGTGAAAATGAAGATCAAGAAACTAGTGAAGAAGATAAAAATGAAGTTAAGAAACAAGTGTATAGGCCAGAAGGAAGACTTTGCATGGTTAGGAGATCCTTAGGAAACCAAATCATAAGAGATGATGAGCAAAGGCAAACTGTCTTCCACACTAGATGCATGGTAGAGGGACGCATTTGTTCCCTAATTGTAGATAGTGGAAGTTGCACAAATATTGCTAGTGAGAGAATGGTAGAAAAGCTTGGTTTATCTACCACACCCCACCCCAAACCATACAAGTTATCTTGGATATGTGATGATGGGGAAAAGGAAGTAAGTAGGCAAACTCTCATTTTTATTTCCATAGGTGACTATGATGATAATGTTCTTTTTGATGTTGTGCCTATGGATGCCACACATATTCTTTTGGGTCGACCTTGGCAATTTGATAAGAGGGCCATTCATGATGGTTACTCTAATCAAATCTCTTTCAAACAATATGGAACTAAAATCACTTTGATGCCAATGTCCATCCAAGAAATATGTGAGGATCAAGCTCACATGAAAAGAGAGATAGAACTTGAAAAGATAAAAAGGCTTAAGATAGAAAGTGAGGATAAAAAGAAAAAGAAAGAAGAAGCCTCAAAGGTGATGGTAGAAAAGGTGAAGAACAAGGAAAAACAAAAAAATAAAAGGGAAGCAATGCTCTTACTCCACCAATTTAAAAATGCTGACCTTGATTGTGCTGAAGGGATTCAAGAAAGGGAGTTGCTGGACAAGAATAGAGGAAGTAACTACACTACAAGGGAGTTTCCTCTACCTTTTTCTCCTTTTCCTTCATCCTCTTCTTCTACTTCACCTCTTTCTTTTACTAAAACTCCCTACATGATTCCCAAGTATTATTGTTATGAGCATTAAAGATTATATGCTTGGGAATAATGAGTCTCCTTTCTTGTTGACTAGGGTACGCAAGGATGTCCAAGATTGAAGCCTAGCATGGATTTAATTCTCCAAAAAGGGAAGTCTCCACCTTCTCCTTCTATGTCATCCACTCCTTTAAATTCTCTTCTACCCCTTATATTCTTCTTATTTCTCATATTTGAGGACAAATGCTTTTCAAGGGGGAGGGGATGATGACAACCTTTCAGTGGACCTCTGAGCTGACAGCTGCTGGCTAGGATCAACTTGGAGCTGCTTGAAGTGCTTGGAGCTGAACCAAGCATGAGTCTTCCTTCATGCAAAGTCAACATGCAAGACTCAACTAATTAGGATTTTATGATGTAATTAGGACTTTGTGATGTACTTAGGATTTCATGATGTAATTAGAATTTTATGATGTAATCAGGAATCACCTAATTAGGGGCGCCCAAGCCTTAGTCTTAGGATTAATGGTTAGTAGGTTACCTTACTACAAGGATTAGGAGGTCATGGGATCAATTCCCACATAGGATAGAAATTAATTCATCTTTTCTATTTCCTATGTAGAGTGGGCGCTATTTTAGGGTGTATTAGTGGCTTAAGGCTTAGCTTAGCCAACACCATTAGGGGCATGGGTTCAAATCCCACTTGGGATGAGATTTCACTCATCTTTTTATTTTCTCCCCCTTTCTCTCATGTATTGGCTGCCCCACTCCCCTCCCACTCCTATATATATATAAAGGAGCCTCCTCTCTTGTATTTGGAAACATTGAATTTTAAGTAAAGGCACTATGCCAAAATTTCTCCTCTTAGTGAGTTGAGTCTCCTCTTAGTGAGTTGAGTGAGCTTGGTGGTTGTTGCTTAAACCATGGATGAGACTTATCTAATTCTCCTAAATTAGTGGCGTCTGGCAATTGAACTTATCTGCTGCAAGAGGATTCTTGCATCAGTGGCGTTCTTCCTCTTCATTTCTTCTCCACTTTTTCTTTCATTTTCTCTCATTTTCCTCACGCAAATTAGCTGTTGTCCAGCACCTAATTTTCGTGAATTAATTGCTATTTTGTGGTTCTAATTGGTTTGTTTTGCTCAATTCTAGATCCTGTGCAATTCCTGTCATCAGATATGCATATAGATGTTGCTATAGATCACTTAAGAGGCCTTATAACTTATTTAAAAAATTATAGGGAAAATGGTTTTGCATCTGCATTAGAATCCACCAAAGAAATGACTATTGAAATGGATATAGAGCCCAAATTCAACGAAAAACGTAAGATTCATAGGAAAAAAACATTTTGATGACATTGATAGTGATAGATAGTTCATTCTGCTGAAGATTCTTTCGCATTGCTTATTTTTTGTATATATTAGATCAAAGGCCTAAATTGACGTGTTTTTATGATTGTGGACATGCTTCCAAACATGCACTAAGAGTCAATTTGAACAATTTTTAGAATATGAAAACATGTTTGATTTTTTATTTGATTCAAATAAATTTAAAACTTTAGGGGAAGATGAACTGAAAAAATATTGTATCAATCTTGAAAAGATTTTGAGTTTTGACGACCATTCTAATATTGATGGTCTTGATTTGTTTTCAGAATTAAAGTCATTGAAAGAAATTCTAACAAATGAAATTAATACACCATTAAAAATATTGAACTATATAAAAAGATTATGTTCTTTTCCAAATACATACATTGTTTATAGAATATTATTAACATTACCTGTAACTGTCACGACCGCTGAAAGAAGTTTTTCAAAATTAAAATTGATTAAATCATATTTAAGATCAACTATGCTAACATATAGAATATCGAAATTAACAAATGTAACTGTCACGACCGCTGAAAGAAGTTTTTCAAAATTAAAATTGATTAAATCATATTTCAGATCAACTATGCTACAAGATATATAGATTGAATGAGTTAGCTATATTATCTATTGAGAATGAAATGTTAAAATTATTTGATTATAAAACTTTAATAAATAATTTTACAGCTCAAAAAGGCAAAAAAATAACATAAAAATTATTAGTCTATATTAAAATGGGTCCCTATCTTAATTTTCGTCTAAGGCCCCGGAATTCCTAGATACGGCCCTGATCGTTAATCATTGTTTTCTTTGATACAAATCATAGTGACTCTTACTTATGAAGAGAATTTTTTTTATCAACTGAATAGTTATTTGTCCACTTTGCCCTTTTCAGGTCAAATTTTACAGCACAAGAAAAATAAATAATATTGTTGTTATATGTTAAAAGTTATAATCTACCATAAATTATATTTATTATATGTACTTTTCTTTTGAGATACTTCATATATATGATTATGTTAATTTGATACTTTTATTAACAAGACTATGCTTTCTATTTCAAAAATTAAAATATTATTTATATATTTTTAAATTTTGATAAATTAACCGGAATTAAAAAAAATTATCCAAACATTTATATATTAAAATATTGTTGTACATATTAAAATAGTTAATTATCATATAAGAATCTACATAAAGAAAATATATGGCCATTAAACATATTTTGATAATTATATACTTCAAAACAATTTCGATAAATAATTCTAAATAATATTCTATGTAAAAATGTTTTTCTAATACATATTATTAAAAAAATGTTACTTTAAAATTAATTTATAAAAATCACGTTAATAAAAATCAATCTTACCATAGTAAAATCAAACACACATAATCTTAATTTTTTATTTAATATGTAATTTTATTTGTTTATTTTTCAATAAACACACACAGATGAGAGAAACATTTTTCAAAGCGATATTTTGTTCATTGTGTCTAACTGTATATAAGCATAAAAAGAAGGGAAAAAGGCGAGGGCAGAAACATCGGCAGAGATGGTGGTCCTGGTCCACAGTTGCATTTAAGTCAAAAGCGGCACAGTAAGATTAGGGAAATTACATGGGGGAACGAGCCCAATCGATTATCTTTACACGCTCTCTCTATACCTCTCTTCTCCCAAGCCTAGCTAGCTCCATTTTGGTTTACATCTCACCCCTCACTCATCTTCCACTTTTGACCATTGTCACACTACAAACAAATGGGAAATCAGCCCAGCCCTCAATTTATAATTCTTTTTAATTTGTACTTTTTCAATTATTAATGAGAATGTTGTTTGTACAATAATATGGTATACAACAATGAGAGAGATAGAGATAAAAGAGAGAAATGTGAGATGTTATGGATGATGTGATAAAGAGATATAGAGAAAAAAAATATGTTGAATAAGTTGGTGTATGATTTTTAATGTATGAATAAGTTATCTCATTATTAATTACTGTAATCCATTTTTTCCAAAGTAAATATTCAATGAACAGGTTAAAACATGAATTTAACAAATATACATTGTCATTAAATCTAATAAAATATTAGTATTATATTTATTAAATGATATGATAATATATCATTGGATTATAATTTTTTTATACCATTAGTGTAAAATAAATGTATTAATGAGTTGTTAAGTACACACAAATAGTATGATTAATTTTTTGTTTAATTCTTAGGTAAGATGGTATCTTTGTAGGTTATACATAATGTGAACATTATTATCTAACAATGAGGTGATTCAAAGGTTTTGGACCGGTGACCCATGTACCATGAGATATCAAATTCATATAGCATAAAAACATACAACTCCTCATACAACACACTTTTATCATTATTTTTTCTATCACATTACTTATCACATCTCACATTTTTCTCCTTTTTCTTTTTATATTGTAATTGTACAACATGTACAATTTACATTTATCATGTATTATTTGTAGAACAACTTTTCTTTTACCTTCTCGATTTTTAGATTTGGTATTTTAATGCGATAATGTTATTGCTCGTGAAAGTTTTTACTAGCTCCGGTTCTATTTATAAGAACTTTTTTTTAAGGTGGGTCTTGATCCTTTTAATAAGAACCTTTTCAAATTGTCTCATGCATTAATTATTCTTTGACAAAAATACCCAATAAGTGGAGGTAGGTGAGTAATTAATTAGTAGAGAGAATATGACACAATTGAGTAGTTAATTGGAAAGAGAAAGATAATGAATCTCAATAAATTCAAGGATAGTTTAGGAAATATGATACACATTCATGACAAATTTATTGCAATCAATTAAATTAACCAACTTCCTTAATCTGGGTAAAGTAGTTAAAAAATTCTTATAAATAGGACCGAAGATAGTATATTAGAACAACGACAAATAACACTGAATCATAGTTGCAAAGAAAAACAAACATGGTAGAAAGGTTAAAACTTAACTAAAAAAGGCATCTTTTGTGGATTATTGAAGAACTGTGTCCCATTAAGGAAAAATTACAGGTACATTATTAAATTGTTAATTAGACCATAGTAGTATTATGTTTTGATTATTATTTTCCCGGCATTTGGTAATGGTGGGGTAGGCCGTGACAGGAACGAGGTTAATGTCAAACGCCGGTCTGACTGACGGAGCCGATATTTTCCCACCGTTAACTCTCTATACTATTCCCCACACAGTCAAGGCAGAGTGGGAGTGAGGGAAGAAGAAGAAGAAGAACCACACCACTCTTTCTCTCCACTTTATTTATGATAATGTTAAGTTACCAGCCTCTGCCTCTGCATTTTTGTTTTCTGGTGGTCACATTCTTCATATTTCACTCTTCCACTTCCTTTTTGTTGTCACACCAAGCATCGTACTTACCACCTCTCCAGACACAAGGTATTTCTTTCACTCTTGCAACTTGCAACCCTCTCATTGGAACAAATGTTATTATTATTCTTGTTCCCTCAGTTGGAAAAAAAGAAAAGAAAAAAGAAACCACTATGACAATGCAGGATAGTGTTTAGCATATTTGTAGCTATTTTCACTCCTTCCTTAATTTTTCTTCTTGCTAAAACGAGATGAAAAAGTTGTAGCGCGTGAACTTGTTTCAGTAGAAAGCATGAAACCTTTTTTTTTTTCTTTTTTTATTTGCAGGGCCAGAAAGTGGGGGAAATGTTGTAGGTTTTCCTCCGGTGGATGAAATTGCTGCCGCACCATTCGAGAACTCACCCCTTCCTTTAGCTGCAGAGCGAACACGAAGAAAAGACCCTCTCGATGGCTTCAATAAGTACACAAATGGATGGAATATCAGTGACCACCATTATTGGGCTGTAAGTGAAATAAGTAGAATAATGTATTTCGTTAATTGCTGCTGTTAAGGTTTACATTTTACACTTAGATTCTCGTTCTGGGACTGGCATTACCAATTTTCCAGTTACATTTCAGTTTATTTGCCAAAATATGGAACTTTGGGAAAGTGAGTGTGAAAGAATCACTCTTGCCTCTGAAAGTATCTGGAAAATTATTAATAATAGTTTGTTTAATTATTGTACCTTAATAAGTAATCTCTGGCTTTGAGCAAAATATGAGTGTCTAGATGGACGTTATTAAAATACATTTAAATATTAAATATTCCTCTGCATGTTATCTGAAGCAAATCTAATATTTGTCTGTGACTCTCTGGTCGTATCATTCTTTATCAATTAGTTTTACAGGATGAGGTGTGAAGCTCAAAAGCTATCACTTTTTGTTATTCATAAAAAATAAATAAAATTAAGGTACTGCGGCTTGAAGATGGAGTTACTGCTTTTTAGAAAGAAAAAAAAAAAAGCTAATTTTGGAAGATAATAGCTCTCTAGTTCTGATTTGTTTCCTTGTCACCTCCTCATGAAGCTGAAGTGGATCAAGAGATGGTTGTGAAGCATTCCACGTTGTTACATGCTCCAGGCTATTTCATACTGAAATAGTGCTTTATGAAAAAATGTTGTGTATTTGGTTTGACATTGAAATTGGTCAAACTTAAGTTTGAATTCCCTAACGTAACTATTTTTAGCGTTGGAAACGTGTATCACGTTTCAATGCTAAACCACACATACTTGTTGAACATGAATAAATAATTGCCACCCCCCATCCAATCCATGTATATATTGCTCTGACCTTGCTTCTGCCTTTCTCATTTTCCCCATTTGGTAGGACGTGGTGTTTTGTGTAGGCTTAAACGTGTGTGTTATACCAAAGGTAAGATGGTCATACGTGTCACTGAATTTATACTTGAAACTAAAACACAAGTCAGTAGGTCACTGTACTTGTAAACCTTGATTTCTCACTTTTTTTTCAACTAGTATTGTACTATGCTGCAAATTCAATTGTTGAATGAGTTGACCTCATTAGATGATAGTTTAAGTGATAATTGCTCATTTCTGACTGGTGGGTCTTTGTTGTTGTGTATGTTTTATTTGCTTTAATTTTGATTCTTTCAATTTTTGGTTCTTCACTCCAATCTATAACCTTAATAAGATTCATAATTAGTTCTGCAGTATTGAATTTCAAAAAACAAATTCCACTTACTGCTTCTCTTCTTATTGAATGCAGTCTGTGGCATTTACTGCAGTTCCTTTGTTCAGTGTTGCAGCAGTCTGGTTCTTGGGCTTTGGCTTGTGCTTATTGCTCATCATTGTTTGTTACTGCTGTCGTAAAAGAGAGCCTTATGGTCACTCTCCAACATGCTATGGTCTTTCTCTCGTTCTCCTGATAATATTCACGTTTACAGCAATGTACACATCTCTCTCTTCCTCTCTTTTGCTGATGGTCACTCTCCAACATGCTATGCTTTTCGAATTACATGTCTTTCTGTGTTAACAGGATTGGATGTGCAGTTCTCTATATTGGGCAAGGAAGTTTTCACAATAGCACAACAACAACATTGCAGTATGTTGTACAGCAAGCTGAATCTACTGTGGATAAACTAAGGAATGTGTCTGATTATCTTGCTCAAGCTAAGCAGGTTGGAATTGATCGAGTTTTTCTCCCTGCTAATGTCCAAACTGATATTGATGAGGCAGATGCAAATATCAATGCCTCCGCTGGCACAATTACTGATAAGACAAAGGAGAACTCAGACAACATACAAGATCTCTTAGATTCTGTGTAAGGATTGATTATTTATTACTTTTTCTGCTTCAGATATGTTGTTTTTTGTTTTATTTTTTGTTCTATAACATGAATATGATGACACTGATGCAGGAGGCTGGCGCTTATCATAATAGCTGCAGTTATGCTAGTCTTGACATTTCTTGGATTCTGTAAGTCCCTTCAATGGCCCAATTTAGATGCAGAATTTCTTCTTGATTAATTTATGTTCTGACTTGTTACTGCAGTGTTCTCAATTTTTGGCATGCAGCTCCTTGTGTATATGTAAGTGAGATATACTGTGTACCACTTTGTGCTATTTATTTCTGTGATTCTCTGTTAGTAGACATAACTCCACCTATCATCATATTTTCTCATGGAATTCTTTGACATAAATAATTGCAGCTTGGTAATCGCAGGATGGTTTCTTGTTACTGGGACCCTTATATTATGTGGCTTGTTCCTTGCTCTCCATAAGTAAGTTCCCCTCTTCCCCCTCTCCAAAAATAGTGAAGTTTAAATTCAATGGTTTTGCCATATATTTTTTATAGATGTGTTTCTGATAGACAACAATGTGGTAGCAAGGACTTATTTTTCTTCATGTTTGAATAATCACATTATTGATATTATTCAATTATGCCATAAAATATGTCTGATTTATCTTTTAGCCTTTATTTTCTTCATGTTTGAATAATTACATTATTGATATTATTCAGTTATGCCATAAAATATGTCTGATTTATCTTCTAGCCTTAATGTCTGTTTGGTCTACAATTGAGTAAAATTGATTCTAAAAATCATTGATTGAGATGAGTGATACACTTTTACGAATCACGAAAGTGATTTAGGGTGTGTTTGATTTACACTGTATCCATGTTTCAAACGTGGATCCGGGCAGAAGCTCTCAGTAGCGTTTGTCAGAATCCATGTTTGAAACGTGGTTTTGGAGTAAATCAAACACGCATTTAAAATCAAATCCGCGAAACCATGGTTTTGATTATTCAAACTTCGAAACAAACGGACACTTATATTTTAAAGAACACTTCAGAGATCTCTTTTTTTGTTTGCTACTTTTTATAAATGTGTGTACTGATCCTTTTTTTTTTCTCGCATTGCTAGTGTGACAGCAGATACTTGTGGAGCTATGAATGAGTGGATCCAGTATCCTACTGCAAATACAGCTCTGGACGATATCTACCCTGTGTGGACAATACCACTGCACAACAAACACTGTCACGAAGCAAAGAAGTAACTTCTGAACTAGTCAATTTGGTGAACCAGGTTATCACCAATGTCTCCAACATAAACTTCGCCCCCAATTTCACGCCACTCTTCTATAATCAATCTGGCCCCTTGATGCCACTCCTCTGCAATCCATTCCACCCTGACATGACAGATAGACAATGTGACACCGGTGAAGTGAGCCTAAGCAATGCAACACAGGTACGTTAATTGAACCTTCACAAAACATGAAAACCCTACCTGGCACATGGGTTAGGTTAGGTTCACAACTGTAACCCTGTGAAGGTCTAAGATGCTCATTTTCCTTGAAACATCCTATTTCTTTATTGGAAAAAAAAAATCTTATTAGCATATAAGAGTTATTGAACCAAAGAGTTGTGACTCAATTGGTAATACAGGCTAAGATTGTGGTTTTGATGTCCATTAAACACACTCTTATACAGGCTAAGATTGTGGTTTTGATCTCTATTAAACACACTCTTTCTGGGCAGTATTGTCCCCAACTATATTGGGGATACCTATGTGGTTAACAAAAAAAAAAGGGTTATTGAGTTACAGTTGGTCTTAATATTAGTTTGTATGTAATGCAGGTGTATAGCAACTTTGTGTGCCAAGTTTCACCATCAGAGATATGCATGACCCAGGGGCGTTTGACCCCAACCTTCTATAATCAAGTCTCCGCTGGAATAAATGTGGGTAACGCTTTGTATAATTATGGTCCGTCCCTGGTTGAGCTACAAGACTGCACCTTTGTTCGAGAAACTTTCAGTGAAATATATAACGAGCATTGTCCTGGTCTAAAGCGTTATAGTAGATGGATCTATATTGGATTGGTAATGGTCTCTTTTGCTGTGATGTTCTCCTTGATCTTCTGGATTGTCTATGGAAGAGAGCGGAGACACCGTCTATATACAAAAGAGTCAAAACACTTGACTCCCGTTCCAAGACCAGTACCAGTACCACTACCAGCACCAGCACAAACACAAGCACTGGCACTAGTAGATCCCTGAAGGGGTCAAGGATAATTAAGCAAACTCATTGATTTTGCTCTTCCATTGTTTGAAGTAGGTGGATGAACATGTGTAAACTAAGTTCAGATTTTATTCAGTATTGGGTGTATAATGGTGTAGCTTCTTTGTATGACACTAGTACGAATTTTTAATGAAATGTCATTATTTTAGATGGTTTGGAAAAGGGAAAGAGGATGAGGATGAGGACGAGGGAACAGACACACGCAAGACCGAACAGAAGAAAGGAGCTCCCGTCCCAGTTTGGTCTCATGTGGGCCCAAAATTTAAGACTGGTGGGCCTGACAAATTGGATAGTGTTGGTTGGAGCCAGCCCACTATCAACCTTGCACATATTGATAATGGAAGTGGATTGTGACCCGAGCAAGTGATGGTTGATTATAGTGTAAGGTCAAATGTTGAATTTCGTAGTTACCACTTCTAAAAGGGTTTTACCATAATCCTGATGTTAAGCTCAGGAAAAAAAAAAGAGAGGAGAGTATTGTACTCAACTTAACCCCATTCTGTGCTAGTAACCTTTCATTTTGAGGGTGTCATCCGTCAAAATAATACCTCAAAATGATGCATCATTATTCTGTTTGTTCGGCAGTTTGTGGATAGGTTAGCAGAGATAATGAGAATAATGTTTGGTTTAAAGTAGGGGGAGAGGAGATACAGAGCTAAGAATGAAAATAAATATATTTTTAAAAATAGAAAGTTGAAAAATTTGACAAACAGTTTTTAAAAATAATTTTGTACTCCCTTAATGTTTGGGTCGACTAGTAGGCCCAATAAAGAAGTCTACACCTCCCCAGATGAGAAGTCTACACCCCCTAAATAAGAAGCCTATGACTCTGTTAGTAGGACGGTTATCAGGGTCGAGAAGCCGGGGTTAGTGGACAGTAGACGTGGGCGAGCGTAGCGGTTGAGAGGCAGGGGTTAAGAAGGCATTCAGAGGGTATTGAGCCCTCAGTTCACATTCGAGAGTAAAGGCATAGGGAGATTCCCCGAGCGAGTACCTTACCCGACGAAGGAGTCGACCTGTTATACTTTACTAAGAACACTTGGCGCCCACCGTGGGGCGACGGTAAAACTCTTCCCGCCGACCACTTTCTTTTTCAGTAGATATGGTTACCCGACGAGGAAATGAGAGGCAGCATGAAGTGGAAGGAGAAGGAACTCCGCAAAGGGAGGAGGAGAACAACAATCCGACGTTGCAAACAGATTCTGGAGCGCGTTGATCAACTACAGCAGCAGAACCAGACTTTGCAGCAACAGAGCCAGTCCTAGCAAACCAAGATGAACGCTCTCACCAGAGGCCGAGCAGAAGATGAAGTTGTGGAGGCAAGTCTAGGCGAGTTTCATCCATTCTCCCTGGAAATCGCCGAAGCGCGGTTCCCAGCAAACTTCAAAAAGTCGAAGTTGAAGGAGTATGATGGCACCACAGATCCCCCATGTTCATGTTACTGCATTCAAGACACACATGTTGAAGAAAGGGGTCAGCGATGCGTTACAGTGTAAGCTGTTTTCTGGGACTCTCACTGGGACGACAATATTCTGGTATTCAAACCTTCCCCCATTATCCATAAATGACATTCAAGACTTTTTGAAGAAATTCTTGGCCCAGTTCTCAGCTCGACGGTCGAGGAAGATGACTTCGGGAAAGCTTTTCAGTGTCCGGCAGAGGGCGAACGAGCCATTGAGGGATTTTCTGGGCAGATTTAATGAAGCATCGCTCTTAGTGGTCAACCCTAATCCAAAGCTTTTGGTGTCGGCATTTGAGGAGGGCTTATTGCCAGGACCTTTTAATGAGTCCTTGCTCAGAGACCAACAACGTCTATGGAAGAAATCAGAAACCGGGCGGCTTGCTATATAAAAGGTGAGGAGAACAATGCAGATAAGCGTGAGAACAAATGGTGGGAAGACAAGCCAGGTCGCAAGAAGGATACTTTCAACTCGGCTAATTACACTAGTCGACAAGGAAGAGGATTTAATGGAGGTGAGGGAAGATTTAAGTCAAGATACCAAGGGTCATGGTTAACAGACAGGAGCAGAGAAGGAGACCTTACTCCTTTGAATGCGTCTCGGACGCACATCTTAAAGGACGTCTACCATCTGACCTCCTCAAATTACCACCACCAGCAGAAGGAGCAAAGGGTCCCGACCTAAACAAATGGTGTGATTATCATAGGGCAAAAGGTCATGATACTGAGAATTGTTGGACTTTGATGAACAAGATAGAACAGTTGATCAAGGAGGGTTTCCTGGGACGTTACGTGGAAATGAGACGCTCGAATAGAGGAGCTCGTGATGAAGGAGGCAGTTCGGGACGTGGAAATTATAATAAGCGAAGAAGGGAGGATGGTCGACGTGATGACAAGGGAGACTCTGAGGAAATAGAGGAGTAGTGACCACCATAGCAGGAGGATTTTGTGGGGGCGGAGAAACAAGCTCGGCTCGGAGGAAGTATGTCAGATCTGTGATGTCAGTAAGTGCAGATATTTCCGACAAGAAGAAAAGTCGATCCCCGATCATTTCTTTTTCTGATGAAGATATGAAGGGGATAAAGCCGCATGAGGATGATCCAATGGTGATCGACATAGTAGTGGCAAAGTACAAAGTGCAGAGAGTGTTGGTGGACCAGGGAAAGCTCGACAGACATCCTGTATTGGAGCACATTTCAGAGACTGCAGATTCCCCAGGAGTGGCTTTTACCTTTTTCTGGTTCTTTAATTGGTTTTGCAGGTGACTCAGTGGAGGTCAGAGGTTACGTGGACGTAATGACTACCTTTGGCGAATGAGAGCATAAGAAGGCTGTTCGAGTGAATATCTCGTCATCAATGCCCCTTCTTCCTACAACATCATAATTGGTCGAGCTGCACTGAATTCCTTAGGAGCGGTGTTGTCTATTGTCCACCTAACCATGAAGTATCCTCTGAACAATAACGGGGTAGGAGTCGTGAAAGCTGATCAAGAAGCAACAGTCAGATGTTACAGAGACAGCTTGAAAATCAGAAGGGGAGGTCAGACGAATAGGAGTATTGATATATCTATGAATCATAATGTATTCTTTGCAGAGTTGGACCCCAGGGAAGATTTTTATGATAGGAGCCCACAACCAACAAGAGGAGCTGGTCGAAGTGCAGATAGGTGTTCCGAGGAATAAAAGACAAATGTGAGTTCGAAGTTAGCTGGAGACTTGTTGATAAAGCTAGTCGACTTCCTGAAACAAAATCAAGACCTCTTTGCATGGAGAGGCATCCGATATGTCGGGGTATTGATCCAGACTTCCTATGTCATCGACTATCAATGGACCATAAAGCAAATCCTGTAGCACAGAGAAAAAGGAGACTAGGAGAAGAGAGGAGGAAAGTGGTAGCAACAAAGAGGACTGAAAAGCTGATGGCAGCAGACTTCACATCAGAAGAAGTAGTCCTACCCGCCATTTGGTGGCAAATGTGGTGTTAGTGAAGAAGGCGGCTAATGAAAGTGGCGTATGTGTACTGATTATACCGGACCTTAACTAGGTATGCCCCAAAGACCCCATACCCATTGCCGAATATTGACAGTTTGGTGGATGGGACATCTGGACATAAGATGTTGAGTCTGATGGACGCTTATTCCGGGTACAATCAAATAAGATGCACCCCATGGACGAGGAGAGAAACAACATTCATTATAGAGCATTCGAATTATTGCTATAAGGTGATGCCGTTTGGGTTGAAGAATGCAGGATCCACTTATCAGCGACTGATGGATAAAATTTTCACAACCAGATAGGTCGGAACCTGAAGGTCTACATTAATGATATGATAGTGAAGTCGACGACAGAGGATACACATTTGGGAAGATTTGGAAGAAGTTTTTGGCGAGATAAGGCGATATCAAGTAAGGCTGAATCCACAGAAATGTGCTTTCGAGGTGTCATCTGGAAAATTCTTGGGTTTTATGTTGACTGAAAGAGGCATTGAGGCCAACTCAGAAAAATGTAAGGCGATCGATATGGAGATGAGAGTCCATCTTCAGTTAAAGAGGTTCAACAGCTCACAGGGAGAATGACGGCGTTGTCCCGATTCCTGTCAAAATCTGGAGATAGAGCTCTACCTTTCTTCAGTGCCTGCGTAAAATGAAAAAGTTTGTGTGGTCTACAGAATGTGAGGAGGCTTTTCAGCAACTGAAGCAATTCTTGGCTATTCCACCCATCCCTTGTCCGACCTACTACAGGTTTGCCCCTACTCATTTACCTTTCTGTAACTAATGAGGTGTTGAGTTCTGTTTGTAGTACAAGAGAAGGAGGCCGAGCAGTATCCAGTTTATTTCGTCAGTAAAGTACTACAGGACCAAGAAGAGATATCAAAAAATTGAAAAGCGGCTTTGGCAGTCGTCACCACGCAAGGCAACTACGCCACTTCCAGAGCTTCTCCATAATTGTTAAGACAGATCAACCAATCAAGCAAGTTTTGCAGAAGCCCAGACCTTGCAAGCAGGATGATGAAGTGTCAGTAGAGCTCTCTGAATTGATATATCTTTCACCAGGGGTGTGTTTGAGCCCAGGTGTTAACAGATTTAGGCCGAATTATTGCTCGGGGATGAAGACCCAGTTACAAAAGATGAGTTCATTTGGACATTGTCAGTTGATGAGGCATCCAATCTGAAAGGTAGCGGAGCAGGAATCATCTTGGAGGGACCATGGGGGAGTACTAATCGAGCAATCTTTGCATTTTGAATTCCGGGCTAGCAACAATCAGGCGGAATATGAAGCTTTGGTAGCAGGCCTCAACTTAGCAAAGGAGATGTCGATATCTAACTTAAGAGCGATTCTCATGTGGTGGTAGGACAAGTTAATGGCGAATACCAGACCAATGATGTGCATCTCTCCAGGTATCTGACTTTGGTTAAAGAATTACTTGCGCATTTTAACAAAGTCGACTTAGAATTTGTACCCAGGGATCAAAATTCCAGGGCCGACTTACTGTCCAAGTTGGCTAGTACCAAAAGACCTGGTAACAACCATTCTGTCATTCAAGAAACCTTGGTGTTTCCAATAACTGAAAAGATTGGATGAGCCCAATCCAAAGTATTTAAGTCGAGGCGAGCTCCCGGAGGACAAAGCTGAAGCCAGAAAAGTTCAAAAGGATGCAGCAGGCTATGTGTTGATTGGAGATCTACTATTCAAAATAGGAATCTCAACCCCACATTTGAGATGTCTAACAGAAGAAGAAGGGCACAGAGTCATTTCAGAGGTTCATGCAGGAACATGTGGAAGTCATATTGGAGGAGGAGCATTAGCATTGAAGGTAATCCGAGCTGGATATTATTGGCCAAGGCTTCATAGACAATGTATGGAGTTCACAAGAAAATGTGATAAATGCCAAAGACATGCAGATCTACACAAGGCTCCCGCAGTCGACCTCAGTTCCATATACTCTCCTTGGCCCTTTGCAATTTAGGGAGCAGACATATTGGGCCCATTTCCTCAGGCTCCTGGTCAGGTAAAATTCTTTTTGGTTGCCATTGATTATTTTACCAAGTGGATCGAGGCAAAACCATTAGCAGCAATCACAGCTGAGAAGGTGAAGAAGTTCTACTGGCAGAGGTTGGTATGCAGGTATGATGTACCTAATAGAATTATTTCTGATAATGGTACCCAATTCGTTAGCAGTGTTGTTCAGAAATTTTGCCAAGATCTGGGCATTATGCTGATTTACTCCTCAGTAGAGCATCCGCAAACAAATGGACAGGCAGAGGCAAAAATAAAGTAATCCTCAATGGACTGAAAAGAAGGCTAGATGACGCCAAAGGAAGATGGGCAGAACATTTGTATCAAGTGGTTTGGTCATACAACACTACCCCTCATTCCACAACTTAGGAGTCCCCTTATAGACTGGTGTATGGAACTGATGCTATGATCCCAGTGGAGATCGACACACCCACATGGAGAGCCTTGAGTTTCTCTGAGGAAGATAATAATCTTGGTCGCCTTGGCGATCTGGATCTAGTAGAAGAAGTTCATGAGTTAGCTCATGTTAAGGAAGTATCCTGCAAAGAAAGAGCTGCGAGGAAATAAACTCGAAAGTAGTCCCAAGGAGTTTTTCGGGTAAAGGACTTGGTAATGAGGAGAGCTACAAAAGACCCAACAGCAGGAAAACTCGCACCTAACTGGGAAGGACCCTTTAGAATCAAGCAAGTCAAAGGAAAAGGAGCATACAAACTGGAAACCCTGGAAGGAAGAGAGATTCCTCGGACATGGAATTCAGAGCACTTACATTTCTACTTCAGCTAAAAGCTTTGCAGCGGTGACTAGTAATTTGTAATAGATTCGTTTTTGTTTAGTAAATAGGAGTAGATCTGCTTTATTGTAGGCTTGTTTCCTGCTTCTTTAGGAAAGTATTGTAATCTTTCTTTTTAGCACTTCATTGTTAGATTTTAGGTTGAATTTGTTATAGTTCTTTCTTTTGTATTAGCACTTTTGCTTCAAATCTCCGTTGTATGATGACTCGCTTGATATCAATGGAGTGGTCGACGTAGGTACTCTTTTCTCTTTCACACTGGAAGAGTTTTTAACGAGGCCCACTAGATCTTATGTTACCTAAAGTCGACTTTATTTAATGTTATTCAGAGGATGAAGATCTCATAAGTCTACACCCTGCATGGTTGACCTAAGAAAGGGCATCGACTTTGAAAATTGTTTAAGTTATCAACTTAAGAAAGAGCATTGATAAGTCTGCACTGTCGACCTAAGAAAGAGCATCGACCTGCAGTATGTCGACCTAAGAAAGAAGGGCATCGACTTTGAAAATTGTTTAAGTTATCAACTCAAGAAAGAGCATTGATAACTCTGCACTGTCGACCTAAGAAAGGGCATCGACTTTGAAAATTGTTTAAGTTATCAACTCAAGAAAGAGCATTGATAACTCCGCACTGTCGACCTAAGAAAGGGCATCGACTTTGGAAATTGTTTAAGTTATCAACTCAAGAAAGAGCATTGATAACTCTGCACTGTCGACCTAAGAAAGGGCATCAACCTGTAGTATGTCGACCTAAGAAAGGGAATCGACTTTGGAAATTGTTTAAGTTATCAACTCAAGAAAGAGCATTGATAACTCTGTACTGTCGACCTAAGAAAGGGCATTGACCTGCAGTATGTCGACCTAAGAAAGGGCATCAACTTTGAAAATTGTTTAAGTTATCAACTAAAGAAAGAGCATTGATAACTCCGCACTGTCGACCTAAGAAAGGGCATCAACCTGCAGTTTGTCGACCTAAGAAAGGGCATCGAATTTGAAAATTGTTTAAGTTATCAACTCAAGAAAGAGCATTGATAACTCCGCACTGTCGACCTAAGAAAGGGCATCGACCTGCAGTATGTCGACCTAAGAAAGGGCATCGAATTTGAAAATTGTTTAAGTTATCAACTCAAGAAAGAGCATTGATAACTCCGCACTGTCGACCTAAGAAAGGGCATCGACCTGCAGTATGTCGACCTAAGAAAAGGCATCGACCTTAGAAATTGTTTAAGTTATCAACTCAAGAAAGAGCATTGATAACTCTGCACTGTCGACTTAAGAAAGGGCATCGACCTGCAGTACGTGACCTAAGAAAGGGCATCGACTTTGAAAATTGTTTAAGTTATCAACTCAAGAAAGAGCATTGATAAGTTACCAACCCAATAAAGGGTTTTGGTAGCTCTACCGTGGTGATCTGTGTGAAGACTTGATTTTAACTAATTCTTTAAATTACCAACCCAATAAAGGGTTCTGATAGCTCTACCATGGCGACCTGTTTGAAGATTTGCTTTAAAAATTCCAAGTTATTAACCCAATAAAGGGTCTATCATGTAGATTTACTCAATGGATTATTTGGAAAAACGTAGGAAAGAGGAATCTGGGCATTAAAGATATAGGTATTACACAATAATATCATTTATATTAAGTTGTAGGACTGGAGTACATCAAGATAAATCTATTTAAAATATAACAAGCCAGAACAAAACAGTAGAAGAAGTTTCCTATTACTCTTCATCTTCATCCACAAGGATGTCGACCAGCTTGCCATCGACCACGTGCTTGAAAGCGCCAATCTCATCAACCTTCAGATTAGGATAAAGGAACTTGAGTTGAGAAACAACTTTTTCAAACCCGGCAGTATGTTGCACGGCGACTTCAGCTTTGATGTCTCCAAGTTCGGCAACAAGTGAATCTTTTTCAGCAACTAAATTTTTGTTTTCTGCAGTGAGAGTAGTAACAGAGGTCTCCAAGGTCTTATTAGCTTCTTGCAGTGTTTTTTTCAGTTGCAGCATCTTCATAAGCCTTCTTCATGTTGGAGTATTTTTCATCCCAAGTCGCCTTCTCAGTAGTCAACTCATTATTCTTTTTCTCACTTGCCAGCAGATCGGTCCTCAGCCTTTCAATAGTCTTCATGCCGCCCTCTACATTCTTCAACTTATCAGTGAGTTCTTTGTTCTTCAGAAGAGCTTTCTTCATCTCCTTCTCTGCACTGCCCACATATTGGTCTACACATAGACCAAAGAAAGCCATTTGAGCCCCAGAGGATTGAAGTTTCTTTCCCAAATTCTTCATCCCAGCCCTGTGAACCCGTACCCTATCCTCCTGTTGGTTCAAATGCTTTTCCACGATTTGTCCGATCGGAAATCGATGATCAAAGATAGAGCCTATGTCCGAAGTAGATCCTTCAAAGTCATTAAGTAAAGCCCACCACTTATCAGAGTTCCCAGGTACCGGATTAGGAATCGTGTTGCTAGCAGTGTTCTGGTTGCTACCAGAGGGTGGCGGGTTCGGATCCTTTCCTTCAGGTTTGCCTCCGTCATCAATCTTTTGTTTTTTTGCGTGGTGAAGAGGTTTTCCCTCCGTCTCCCTGTACTGGACCACTTCCTAGACACTTGAGTGATGAAGCAGTGTTTTTCCCAGCCGCTTTTGCCTTTTTCTCTTTGGCCCGAAGTGCCTTCAACATTGCGACTTCGTCCATGGTCTTTGTGGTTTGCGACTTCGGAGGCATATTTCCTGCACAAAAAAAAAAGAAAGAGAGAGTTAGTATTAGGAATGAAAAATATGTGATGGTTAATAACATCAGAAACACAAAGCAGTATACCAAGTAAAGTTTGAAGACCAGCCGGGTTGTCTTCATTCTCTAATAAGGCGCTGCAGTCTGGGAGATCTTGTTTCCTCAACCATTTTACAGCAACCTTATCTCCCTCAGAAAGGGTATCAAGGTCGACTTGAGGAACTTTATGAGGTTCCAGGGACCACAATAAGGGAAAATGCGGGGTTCCATCCGAACTGAATAACAAATTACTTGAGGCACTAACACCTCGGACCCTAAAGAATTTGTATTTCCATAATTTATAAGAGGATGTATATGCAGTCATTACCCCCTTTTGGGGATATTGTTCAAGGAAACCCAACCAAGTTCATTAGAGGTAGGAAGTTTCACTTGAAAAAGAAGAAGAATTTATCTAAGTCTGGAACTAATGAATAGTGGCGGCACATGATTTGGAAAGCTCGGACAAATGCCCAGCTGTTAGGATGGAGTTGTGAAGGAGGAGTGTTGAGGGTATTTAGGAGAGCTTTTCAAAGTCGGTAAATGGTAGCCGAAGATTAAGTTTAATGAAAAAGGTGTCGTACAGATAGGTATAAAGAGGAGCAGAGTCACCCTCTATATATGAATCACACACTTTTTCATTCTCGACACAAGGTTCAATCAGGATGGAGTCGTTTAATTTGAAGTCGGTAATTACATTATTCCGACGAAAGGTAGCAATACTAGACAATTTAGTATACCGGGAAGAGAAACGAGTGACTTCACTCGTGAAGTTATGATAAATCTTGGGAACATTTGAACCTACTTCAAGTTCAAGATCTAAGTCTACGTTTTCAGGTCCGGGGGATTATCATTATCTAAATCAGGTGAACCCTCTTTAATCAGGTCGACAACAGGGATATTAATCCTAGGAGTCTCATTAAGAACAACGTTATTTTGGGGAGGCCGGGAGCTTATAGAGCTTTCAGAAACACTATCATCAAGGATAGAATCTGTTTCAGTAGCACTGCTACTGAACTCAGATAATAGTGACTCAGACTTAGAGAGATCTTGGGAATCACTCAAACCATCCCCAGACATGATGAACAAAGTAGATGAAGAAAATCGGAAGAATCAGAGATGCAGGGGAACCCAGAACAGAAAATGTTCAGAAAAATTAATAAGCAATCAGCCAAGTGAGAATGGTAAGGAGATAAGTACCTGTGCCAAGTAGAAGATGCAGAAAGAGCACCACGGTGAAGGAAGAAGAAGAGAAACGAAAGTCTAAAAGGATAACACAAGGTTAGGGAAATGGAAGAAATGTAAAATGTTTCGAACTGTGAGAGTATAAAATGACACCCGTATTTTGGGAAAACGGAGGTTCAGGAGCAGTGTCTTGGTGAAGGCAGGAATCAAATATATAAGGCTTACAGGCGAAACGATGCGTACCTTATCACCATCGTTCAAAGATCAAATGACTTTCTATGACGACCGTTGGATAACAAGAATAATTGACGCGTCAGATGGAGTTATGAATCAACGCGTTGACTCATCGCCATCGTCGAAAGCCAAGCGTCTTTCCATCTCAGCCGTTGGGAACGGAGACGTATTAATACGACGCGTGGCAGCCACTGGGGTGGTGCGCCGTAACTCTTCAAATCACGCCCCATCAATGCACATGTAATGATGATTGTTCAATACGGAGAAGGGACACGTGGCCTAGCCTTAAATGCAAAGGTAAGGGAAGCGTCTTGTTTCTCACATTTTCAAAATTCAAATTTCATATACCAACGCTTCTATATTTAGACAACGTCAGCAACCCTAAGATATTAGAATGATGATTTTATCGATGACACATTCTACGAGCCCCATGCCATAGACGAGTAGGCTTAGGCTCATGGGGCTGTGTACTCCCCTAGTAAAGTCTACATAGTCGATGTGTCTTATTATTCACGCCTTGCGCACTACTCTACGAGTAGGCTTAGGCTCGTGGGGCTATGTACTCCCCTAATAAAGTCTACATAGTCGATGTGTCTTATTATTCATGCCTCACGCACTACTCTACGAGTAGGCTTAGGCTCGTGGGGCTGTGTACTCCCCTAATGTTTGGGTCGACTAGCAGGCCCAATAAGAAGTCTACACCTCCCCAGATGAGAAGTCTACACCCCCTAAATAAGAAGCTTACGACTCTGTTATTAGGGCGGGGTTATTAGGGTCGAGAAGCAGGGGTTAGTGGACAGTAGACGTGGGCGAGCGTAGCGGTTGAGAGGCAGGGGTTAAGAAGGCATTCAGAGGGTATTGAGCCCTCAGTTCACATTCGAGAGTAAAGGCATAGGGAGATTCCTCGATCGAGTACCTTACCCGACGGAGGAGTCGACCTATTATACTTTACTGAGAACAAATTTTAAAAATGTGACTGGTTTATAATTTTTAAAACTAAAATTCTAAAAACTACTCTGAGATAGTTTTGAAAAACTATTTTTAGTTTTTCTGTTTTTATGTTGGATATATTGTATTTATTTCATTAATGAAAACAGTTCTACGTTTGATTCCCCTTAAAAAGGTCTCGGGTTCGAGTCTTGTGGATGAAAAAATCCTCACTAGGAGAGCTAGCCCCACCCTGATGTGGATGTTCAGCTCGAACAGGATTGCCTCCAGTGGAGAATACATGTGGTTGAAAAAAAAAAGAAAAATGTTTTGTACAACAGCTTTTAAAAATTAAAACTAAAAACTGAAGAAGTCAACAATTGAATAATTGTATACGAAATGCAAGCCGTACCAAATTGAATTAGTCCAACAAAACCGCCGCTGGCGCTGACTTGCTTGAGAGTTGAGAAGGTCATCTCATTTCAAATTCAAAGTTTCAAACCAAGCAGTTTAAGTAGTCACATTTTTAATTCTCACGAGGTGTGTTTACATTCATACATCTTGAAGGCAGGTCCATGGGTAAGCATAAGAGGGTAACGGTGGCTGGCTGCAGCAACGCCGTTTTTCTGGCCATGGGTCGGCAAGGGTAGCACACAGCAGACGTCGAGATGGATCTGTGGGCAACGTTCATGGTGATAGCAGGAGGGAGGTGGAATGACCAACGGTGTCAAAAATGCTTTTAAAGCTAATCGATTTTCCATGCCAATAATCGATTAATTTGCAATAATTTTTAAAAAAATACAGATAATCGATTATTATATTTTAAAAATCGATTTTAAAGAAACTTGGTGGCGAGAAGAACTGGAAAATTATTTAAATATATCATTTCTCTCATATCTCTTCAATCAAACCAAACACCTCAAAAACGCTCTTTTATTTCTCACCTTTTCTCTCCTACCAAACACTCATAAATCATCTCACTATCTTCTTTATTTCTATCTTCCTACTTCTCTCTTCTCTATTTTTACCCTAATCAAACAGAGTTGTTAGTAGGGTTGAGACTTGAGATCCACATAAAACGAGAAGTAAAAGTATACAATTAAAAAATGAATAAACTGAAAAAAAAAAGACAACAAAAAAGTTTGATATTATATTCCACTGAACATACATCCAGTGTAACAGATGATGTGAATTATTTTTACGCAACTAATAGATCTAACATACATATACATATACATATATAATATATATAATTGGAGAAGTTATAAATGAAAAACAGTAAAAAAGTTATATAGAATAAATTAAAATATAGTACTATATACATTTGTAGGGATAAAAATATATTTAAATTTATTTTTTATGTGGCAGAAGGTAAGGGCTTGTTTGGTTTGCATTTCATTTCCTATTTCCATTTTCTGTTTTCCTGTGTTTTCTGGAATTTACAAAGGAAAAACTGGAAATAGCTGGAAACAAAATTTTGCTGTTTGCAGCATTTGCAGTTTTTCCTTTGTAAAATCTCAGAAAGCATGAGACAAAATGAAAATAGGCAATGAAAATGTAATCAAACAGGCCATAAATTGCCCACCTCACAATTAGTGAGCAATGGCTTTTTTGAAGGCAAATAGATCACATGAGTGAGTTTTGTTTTCATCAACAAAACTTTTTTTTCTTACACATGAATAAGGAGAAAATAAAAATATACAATAAAAATATACAACAACTCATATAACACACTTTTTTTTCTCTATCTAATCAACCACATCACTTATGATATTCCATATTTCTCTCTCTTTTCTATCTCTATCTCTTTATATTATATTAATATAGCATTGTACAAATAACACTATTCCACGAATAATAATCAAATCCCTTCATGGATCTAACTATCTATTAATTTTGTTGAGCCCTTTCTCCACTAGTTAATATTTTTTTTATTCTTAGCACTTAACAATTATTATCTTAATTTAAACTTTTTCTTTATATAATTATATTTTTTAAATTTTTATATTAGTAAGTGCTCTCAAATACTCATCAACATGTTTGCTTTTAAATAAAAACTTATTTCAAATAAAATTTATCAAAATTATAATTTTATTTTATAATTCTAAACAAATGTTCAAATACACCAAAGAGTTATGACTCCATGACACACGCAGGCTGAGATTGTGGGAAGAGCTCCGGGTTCGATCCCCCACTAAACACATTTTTCGTAGGGGTTGAAGAGCCTTAACTGTGACTAAGTTCCGAATAGGATTGCCCCTGGTAATAGGGGATACCTATGGTTTAAAAAAAAACAAATATTCAAATACGCTAACTATAATTAGCTCCTCTGTAAATGTATGAAGCACATACACAGCCTTACAATTCACCTTTTTTTAGGGTTCAACGCTTAGGGAGAAAATATAATTTATTTTCTTACATTTAGAAAATTAAGTTCGTTGTTAAATTATTATAAATTTAAAAGTGCAATTATAAATGTTTATAATTTGCTACTAGATTTTGGAGGCCGATACAGCTAGGTCATTTACGTTCATCAACCTTAATAAAACCACAATAAATCAATTATTAATGTGCAATACGCTTGACTTTTGTACTAGAGCTGGACAGCTGGTAATGGGGGCCCGCGTGTAAAATTACAGGATCACATCTTTATTTTAGAAATTCCAATAATTTCTGGATATTTTAATTCATTCGATAAAGTTTATTATAAGTAAGAACTTATAAATTTTTATAAAAAAAAATTGGCTATATGAAAAAATAGGGTCTGAGTCTCTATTTTAAAAGTCAGAATGATATCAAGGCATTTGAGTCCCACCTTCAAAAGGTCACTATTCCTATTTGATAAGGTAGCTTGAAACGAAAATTGTATTTTATATCAAAGGTGAGTGCACTATTACCTAGCGTTTAGTATACATGTTAGAAAGTGATAGAACGAGATATATAAGTTTTTTTTTTGGTCAAGCGAGATATATAAGTTATGTTATACATTTGGTATATTTAAAAATAGAATATAACATATCATTAATAAAGTGGAATACTTTGCTTTCCTGAAAAATGGTAGTACCAAAGAAAATAGAATAGTTAATCTCACTATTTTTTAATTAACAAAACTATTAGTCACTCTTCTAATCTTTCTCCCAACTGTCACTTCTCAACTGACACTTAACACCTAACACAACCGTTACTACCTCGCATTCCACACCATTGTCATTGTCACCATCAATCACTCTCGACTGTTGTCGCCACTACCTAACTATCCATTGCCATCATTGTCGCTCGGACACCCTTCATCATTAATTGAACCCTCGTCACCACTACCACCACCATCACTATTTGACACCATCAATTCCTACCATTGCTATCAAATACCCTCCATTATTGCCACTACCATTCAACATCCCCACCATCGCCTTACACCCTCGACTCTAAACACCCCTCTGTTATTCAACTTTTCAATACTCAGTTAAATAGTAAACATGATAAACACATATGTGTGCGTGTAATTGAACATGTAATTCTATTTTGTTTTGTAGCTACTAAACACAACACACAAGACATTATTTATCTTACTACAATTTGTTCCATTATATTCTATTCTATTTATCTACGTTACCTTTAGGCATGACAATCAATTTTGAACTTGTGGGTATCGACCTGCCCCACCTTGACTTTGACGAGGAAAACCTGTTTTAAATCAAGTTTAAGAAAACTTTACTTGATTTTGACCTTGGGGAGGGACGAGATTGGAGTGTAAGTACTCACCCCCGATATACTAATTAAATAATAAGATAAACTTGCATATTTCTTAAAATATGATATAATTTTCAAGTTTGATATTTTTTTTAAGATTCTCAATGTCTATTTGAATTAGAATATATTTGATATATAACTTACTTAAAAATATATATTTTAAGTTATTAAATAAAAGAAAAAAAATTAAAAAAATACAGGTTTTCCCGAAACTCGGCAAGGGCTCGACATAATGGAATAATTGGATTTTATAATTTCATAACCATATTTCTTAAACTCCAATCCGAACTTTTCTCGACTTTTCATGAGGCAGGGATATGGATAACAAAACTCATCCCCAACCCACTCGTTGTCATGTATAACACCTTTTAGTATATTTTGTTTTTTTTTTCTTATTATTCAAAAATCTTGTCAATTGTTGGAATGAAAAAGATCTTTTTAATATTTTCATTAAACATGTGTTAGAAAATTAAAATTAAAAGCTTTAGATGAAAGTATGTTCTTACCATATATGTTAAATAGTTTAAGATTAAAAAGATATTTAATATTATAAAATTTCAAATTTAATTAAAATAACTTATTGAGAAAAAATAAGTTCAACGACCTTTTAGCATATTTAAGTGTATATTAATTAATTCTTAATAAAAAATATTTATTAAAAATAAATATATTATATGAAAAAGTAAAATTTTCAAAATTTCAAAAATTTTTATTTAAATAATTAGAGAGACTGTCAAAAGATTAAAATATAAATGTTATAAATTAATTAAATATATCAAAATTTAGATCAATATAAATATAAGTGTATAAGTGTATAAATGCGTTAAAAATTATGAATAGCGGGGTAGCAAATATTGTGATTCACTAATTCAGTAATTCTTTCTTGTATACTGAATCTGTGATCATAAAATAAATTTAGAGAAATTGACTGAAAGCAAGGAAGAAAACATTCATGTGGGAAGCTTAGAAGAACTTTAGGGTGAAGCTACGGCCTCGGCGAGGAAGGTTACCTGTCACTTACATTGAGTGGTAGGGATAAGGGACATTGCCGTTATTTCCGGAAAGAATCAGGATAACAAAAGCCAAAAGGAAAAAGTGGGTAATGGCTCGATGGCATTGGGTACGGTTATTACCGACAAGGAAGTGGCTTTTGTGGTACATTTGCATTCGACCGTTTCTCAATAATCTCATACGTGTCAGCCTTTACAGTTTCCCAGGAAAGCTGTTAGAGAAACAGCTCTACCTTTTAATCATTTCAGAAGTCCACGTCGCACCAGCCGTTGGATCCGAATCCTAACCATCAACCCTGTAACAGCTTTTCTACGCCATACAACTAACCCTCGTTGAACCATGGTTAAGTTAACTAACACGAATCTCAATAGGTCGAGAACACCCCTGTCCTTGGACTTTAATCACCCTTAACCCTCGCGACCCTAACGCCTTCGCCATCTATATAACCAGCCTCCGAGACTCGCTAGGTTTGCCAAACCCAAATCCCAAAGGGGTCCTTTCAGGACTTAGCCTACACTAGCCGCCTCTTCCTCTCTCTCTCTCTCTTTCCCTGATTCTTGAAAATGGCTTCCTCATCTTCGAGGGCTAAATCAAGTGGACCAGTTTTACGCTCACTCTCACCCTCTGGTAGGTTTTGCTCCTACACAACATCAAAAACACCTTTCTCTACACCTTCATCAGCCTTCGCTTCCTCCACAAGCTCTAGCTTTTCCTCTCCTTCTTCAGCCTTCTTCAGTCAATCCAATCGTCATCCCCATAGCCAACACCATCAAATCAGTCATCATCGTTCCGCTTCGCCTACACGTGTCAATCTATACACATCTGCTCCTCTCTCTTCTAGCGTCAGGTTCTCGATCGATCCCCGGTCCATCTCTCCGAACCGGTCGATTTCGAACCAGATCATCACCAAGAACAACCGTCCTATATCGGCACAGAAGAAGGCCTGTATGTGCTCGCCAACCTCGCATCCTGGCTCCTTCCGATGCAGCCTTCACAAGAACACGGGAAACCACAACAACAGCGCTGATTCATATCCTTCCAATCGCCTTAACATGCGTAGATCCGCGATGAAGAACTCGCTGGTGAGGATCGGAGGAGTTGAAGGCGAGTGGGTGAAAAGAGCCCTAACCGCATTGATTCGTCCCTCTTCGCATCAACAGCGAAGGAGATCGGCGTTCGAGCCCAGGCCTAGTCGTCTTTCCATCATGTCCAAGGCTGAGGATCTTTGATTAACGTTTATTCTTTCACAGGTTCGTTCTTGTTTTTCTCGCTGTTGCAGTAGCTTCACTACCAATACCGTTCCGATCTGCCGCAAGAGTTGGAGTGCGGCGAAGCAGTTAGGTAACAGCGAGTCCTCCCCGGCGAGTTTTGATTGCGTCGTCTGGAGCAGCGGATTGATGAATTATAACCTGGAATCAACCATGGAAGATTTCCTGCATAGATCTATGAGACTGGACCAACGCAATTGCTTTTTTGTACATAACATTTGCTATGGAAGCAGAGTTTTGGACCCTTTTTTCTTTCTTTCACTAAATCAAATCTAAAAACAAATATAATTTGAATCAATACTGAGACTTAATTAATTAAATTTGGAGCGGGCATAAATAACATCCCTCCAATCAAATCAAAATTGAAACCTAAAGAAGATTGTTTGGTATTCCAAGTTCTAACTCCATTGATGAATTGCGTGACCCATCCTGCAGCGTCGTTATGACTCCGTTATACTTTCCGTCAATGGCCTCCGTTTCCGTTTGGGTGGTTCCGTCGTTGGGAACCGTTCCGTTACCCGTGTGCCGTTGACTCTCCGTTACGTCCGTCCAGTTGCTTTGCGTTTGGTGCCAGGTATTTTTTTTTATTTGTTGTTTTATTTATTTATTTTTATTTGTATTTATTTACTTTTTTTATGTTGTTTAATTGCAGGTTGATTGTGCAGCTGGACTTCGTAATGTGGAAGACGAATTCCATCTGTCTGTTTTGAATAAATTCTGAATTTCGAAGCTGGCATTATTAAATTTGAAAACTGGAAGGGTTTATTGACATATGTGGACACCCTGTGCAGGAAGGAGTACTCCTTGTTTGAATTTGAACTTGGATAGAGGACAAAAAAAGGGAAAAAAATATAAGAAGGAATTGACATTAAAATAAAGTTAATTAAAAAATATCTAATCGTAAATACTCTCCAATCAAAGAAGTATGAAAAATTCAAAGTTGGAAACTTGGATTAATATTAAAGATTTGGTAAGGATATGTTGAAGATGATGGAAACTTGTTTCATGAGACATCGCCAGGCGCCAGCAAGTTGGCCATGTGCTGTTCGATTCCTTACCACTTTCAGAACAATAATGAATTATAATTATGGTAGATTTACATCTATATCAATGCTTCAAAAAGATTTTTTTAATTAAAAAATCATTATGATATACTATTTAATACTGAGTTATACAATAAAAATTATATTTTAATTATTCTTTTAAGTGAAACATCATTTTTAAGTATTACTACTATAGTACAATAATTGATTTATGATTCGTTACGAAAAAGAAAAAACTGAAGTTATTTTCTGTGACATTATAATGTGGTCATGCTGCCGAACTGGAACGGTGCCCAAAACTTACAGAAAGGTAAGTGAGAAATTGAATTTTACGGCGGATGAACATTCAAAAATTTTAAAAATAAAAAATAAAAATAGAAATGAAAATATATTTTATATTAAAAATAAAAAAATAATTAATACTACTTATATATAATAATTTAAAATATCTAATATAAAAGAGGAAGATTCAACTTACACTTATATAAAACTCTTACACCATTTAATAGCTTTTTATTGGATAAATATTTCAAAATTTATTGTGGATTGTAAGTTATTACTATGTAAATCATATTTATAAAATTTTGTATTAATCCAAAATATTTACAATGTCATTGAAATATGTCAATATTTTTTTGATTAATTAAATTTAGGGTGAAGGGATAGCGCTCCAGCCCAGGCTCAAAGGGCACTTACAGAGGTACTTACATTTTACCTCATCCCAAAGAGACAAGTGAGAGTTCGAATATGCGATCTATCAGGTGCGGGACCCTGTCTTGCTCCACTTGACTAACCCATTGGGGTTGAAATATGTCAATACTCCCTCTGGACTCAATTATAAGAAAAAAAAACACTATAGACATCTAAAGTGGACTAAAATATAAGCAAAATTTAACTAACTTCACCCTATTAAATGATATCATCCCAAATTGCCATTTATTTAATTAATATTTTATTTTCTAACCACTCTAGTTAATGAGTCATGTGCCAATAGAAAGAGAGTATGTCCACTTGAAACAAGTTTGAATAAAATTGTATGTAGGGTAATTTAGGCAATACAACTACTTTTTTTACGTGAAATCAAGAAAATTAAATAAGTTTAACTAACTTTTTTAATAATTGTGAATATTATTATTTTTGCTTATAAATGAGTTCGGAGGGAGTATCAACTATGAAACACATGAAATTAAAAAGCATTTGATTATGAATTTATTGATATCAAAATTTTATAAAATTTAACATAAAAAATTATAATAATGAGTAGTTTTAATTTAATAATGATCAATAATTACATAAATCATAAAAGATATAAAAATTGGTATAAATTAGATAGATGTAAGTTGATTCGTCAATATAAAATATAGTGCTAGTATTAAAGAAATGTGAAACGGATACAAGTCACAAGGATTGCTTGCACCGGACGCAGATTGATGTTGGATCACACGTTCCTTTCTTCTTTCCACTAAAGTGGATTAGTAATGGACGCGTCAAAACAGGACCAGCTATGAGTTTCCTTACTCCATACACGTGGCATAATTATATGTGCAGCATTTTGATATTCGTGGGGGGATAGGATGTCAGATGCTTACTTTCTACCAGAACCAATCCAGACTTATGGGCTAGTACTAACCGTTTTGCATCAGATCAAGAGTATGTGGGAGGGGGGCATCCAAACAATTATGGCTTTTGGCTCTGAGTCAACAATATAATTTGGATGGATATGGTTGCCCCTCACCATATAGAGCCAGTTTGAATATGGATAAAAATTCTTATAATCTAATCCCTCCGAAAGGTTAAAAGAAATCACATATGATTATTTAAAATATAAGTGAATTTCATGGAAAATAGTTATCCAATTATGATTATTTAAAATATAACTGAATTTTCCACATAAAAAATTTCATGGCAAATAGTTATCCAATTATTATTGAATAAATTATAAATATATTTTTTAAACCAGATTAGTTAAAAATCATCTAATTTGAAAAAAAAATCACTTCTTATGTATTTTGTGAATAAGTGCATATAACACTACACATTTAAGTTCAAAAGGAGTACTATTTGGTTTTATCCATCTACTCCGTTATAAGAAAATATATAGATTGAGAAATATAATAAATACGTTGATTTATATTAAACTTATATTTTTTTAGCATATTCTTTAATTTTCTATTTTAGTTATTAACTTTTTCATTTATTATAATTAAGTAAAAGCAGAAAAAATAATTAATAATATTTTAAAATTTTAAATTAGTTTGATAAATAAAAATAAAAAAATCTTTAAATGAAATAAATAAATAAATAAATAAAAATTAAGCTTATAATATAAACTAAGCCAAATCTTGTAGAATCTGGATCCTAGAGTTCTTAAAATCACATTGTCAGGGACTCAAGGTGCAATTAATAAACTTACTAGCAACTTGGCTAATGAATTGATCAATTCAATTGTCTCAAAGTTTCACACATGTAAACCTTTTCAACATACTTTAGGTCAACTGATTGAGGCTAATACTTGGGCTATTAAATTGATTCTTCGGCTGTTTGAGGTTGCTTCAGGTCTAAAGGTGAACTTTCTGAGAAGCAAGTTGTTTGGATTTAATGTTAGTGATCCTTGGTTGGAGTCTATAGCGGCTATCTTGCAATGTCGGCTAGGAAAGCACCCTTTTCTCTATCTTGGTTTGCCAATTGGTGCAAATCAAAGACGTCTCAGTACATGGCAGCCAGTCATTGACACGGTTAAAAGAAGGCTATCTGGTTGGAAGCGGAAGTCGTTATCCTTTGGTGGTAGATTGGTTTTTTTAAAATCCGTATTACACTCCATTCCAATCTATTTTCTTTCCTTCTTCAAAGCTCCACGAGGTATCATTTCTAAACTTCAATCTCTGTTTCAATCCTTTTTATGGGGAGGAGGTGAGGATACTAGGAAAATACACCGGGTGGGGTGGGATGAGGTTTGTAGAGAGAAATCACAGGGGGGCTAGGTATTAGGGACCTCACTTCTTTTAATTTGGCTCTTTTGGGGAAATGGAAGTGGAGATTGATAGAAAATAAAGATAGTTTGTGGGCTAAAGTTCTTAGATCTTTATATGGTGATAGACATTTTTGGTCTGCTGACAAAATTAGTAAGGTTCAAGATGGTGGGTAGATCTTTGTAGTATTGACTGCAGTGACTTTGTTCCAAAAAACTGGATGAAAAATAATTGTAGGAAGATGGTGGGAAATGGTCAAGATACTTTTTTCTGGGTAGAAAATTGGTTGGGGTCAGGGGTTTTGTCTAAAAAATATAGTAGACTCTATGACCTGGCAGTTAATAAGGAGGTACGAATTGCTGATTTGGTGAGTTTGAGGATGGTGATATTGAGTGGCAGTGGAGTTGGAGGAGAAAATTATTTGCTTGGGAGGAAGAGAGTCTAACTTCTCTTCTTTAGAACATTAGTTCTTTGCCTTTACAAGTTCATGTACCTGACCGCTGGTCGTGGCTAGCTGACTCATTTGGTTCTTATACAGTTTCTTCCGCCCATAAAGAAATTCGTAATGATAGAATCTTTGTTGTCAATCAAATATTTGGCTTAGTTTGGTCAAAATTAGTACCATCAAAAGTTTCGGCTTTTGCATGGAGGGTCATCCTCATCAGGTTTCCAACAAAGCAGAATTTATGTCGAAGAGGTGTCCTTTCTAATTCCCAATTGAGTGCCCTCGATGTAAGGATGCGGTTGAATCTAAATCTCATTTTTTTAGTGTTAAGTAGTTTATCAAGTCTGGATGGAGTGCTTTAATTGGCTTGGTGTTAAAACCGTACTACAAAATAACTGTGTTTTTAACTTGGATCACTTTGCTGGTTTATGTTACGTTTCGCCTGCAAAGAGAGACTGCTGGTTCTCCATATGGTTAGTAGTTATATGGACATTATGGCTATCTAGGAATGAGCTTCTGTTTTCTGACAAACATTCTACTGTTCCTGACTTGGTGGATTTAGTCAAAATTAGATCCTGGAAATGGTTAACAGCTAGACAATAGCTTTTGCTATAATTATCATTCTTGGTTGACCAATCCTACAGGTTGTTTATCATGAATCTCAATTGTTGTATCTTCATTTTGGAGTTGTTTGGTTGATGGAAGAATCACGCCGGCTGTTATGATTGCAACTCTTGTGGACTATCTTTGTTTCATTGGTAGGGTGTGTTTCCTGCAAGTGCAGCAGTAGGCCTCTGGGTTATGCATAAATCTTTTGTTTTATGTCCTTTTTTTCCTGTATACGGTGATCCTTGATTACCCCTATGTATTTTGTAGATGGGTTTGAACACCCCTAATGCTCATCTAATATAATTTTACTTATATAAAAAAAACATACTTTACTTCTTCCAGTATTTTGGGCATCTATACCCATGAAAAATTGTAAATTCAATCCCGTTGAGGCCAGGTCCTTTCAATTTAATAGATAGCTGAAGTTATTTATGGCCTGCACTTGCTCTGCTCCTTGCTGTAATGCACGTAACAAGCTGTCAACAAAAATCTTAAATGGTAGGCCAGTACCCGCTATGATCCCGGCGCTCGTCATGCGCAGCAGGGCAGTGTCCCACCGTTCTCTTATAGACTTCTACTATGTTCTAGTATCTCCTTAATTTGTTTCGTTAGCGTTGTCCATTGGGTGTTATGTAAGGCGGTGACCAAAATTCTTAGCAGCTAACCAGCAAATTATATAACGTTTGGCTTAATATCATATATCATATATCATCTCTTCCACAATGACCTTAACATTTAACAATATAGTAAACGGGAAACGAGAAATGTGTAACATATTATTTTATACGCTCTTAAATACTGGGAGAATTTCATATAATCTATATTATTCTCTATTTAATAGAAATTTTATAAAATTTATCCAATAAAAATATTAAAAAAATATTGTTAATATGTTTTATGAATTTTTTCTTATAATATTATTTTTCAATACATTTTGAACCAAAATGTAATATCTATTTGTTTTATAGTTTGGTATAATTGCTTTTGATAAAGTGGTATAATAAATTATTGGAAATAAATGATAATGATCATGCTAAATAAAAATGATTTAAAATTAATTATATGCATATTGTTAAAAATCTAAACCATTCGCATTAGCACCTTCTTTATTTTTTTCAGTTTACAAGATACTACTTCCGATCCTATCTATAAGAACCTTTCGAAGAGTGGCTCTTGATCCTTATTATAAGAACATTTTTAGATTGTCTCTTGTATTAATTACTACCTCCGATCCTAATTATAAGGACCTTTTAACCACTTCACAATAATTAAGGAAGTTAGTTAATCTATTTTGTTGCAATAAATTTTTCATGAATGTGTATCATTTTTACATAATTGCCCTTGAATTTATTGATACCTATTATCTTCTCTTTCCATCCAACTACTCCCTCCGTTTCTTTTTAATAGTCATTTTAGAGTATAAAATTTATTTTTAAATAAGTGTCGTTTTCACATACCAAGGCGACAACAAATGCTAATTTTTCAACTTTACCCTCTTCCAAATTTATTAAATGGTGGAGTTGTATATGACTAGAAATGGTGGAGAACTTTAAATGCTTTAATGAGAGAGAGAAAAGGTATATTTGTAAACAATGGAGCTAAAAAAACACACTTATATATTATATTTCTTAATCTATGTGCAAAAACCTTAAACGACAAATAAAAGAAACGGAGGGAGTATTTCAATGTCTCATTCTCTCTCTACTTATTAATTACTCAACCATCTCCACTAATGGGGTACTTTTGTCAAAAAGTAATCAATGCAATATACAACATGAAAAAGGTTCTTATAAAAAGGATCAAGACCCACTCTCCAAAAAGTTCTTATAATTAGGATCGGAGGTAGTATTTTTTTTAACAAAAATACCCCATTAGTGGAGATAGGTAAGTAATTAATGAAGAGAGAGAGAATGATACAATAAAGTAATTAAATGGAGAGAAAAAGATAATAAGTCTCAATAAATTCAAGGTAATTATGTAAAGATGATACATATTCATGACAAATTTATTGTAATTAACTAAATTAATCAACTTCCTTAATCTTGGTAAAGTGGTTAAAAGGTTATTATAATTAGGACCGAGGATAATATTAGCAAGGAATCCGAGCCCGAGCTATGTTAAAGACTTTATCTAATAGTGAACTTTTACTTATATTTTAAAAACATATAATACGTTAAAATAAATTAGTTTGATGAAGTATCAATTAGTTTTTGATTTTTATGAAATTTTATAAGCTTGATCTACTTTATAAGAACTTTCCATTCAACGGTTAGTTTCATCAAATTCACATTTTACAAAAAATTATCAAGAGGTGTAACTCTACAAGTTTGACATCTGGTGTCAACGGATCCTGATTATATATATATATATATATATATATATATATATATATATACACATATAGGGTGGGGATCAACTTACTCCAGGAGTAAGTCTGGGTAAGTTACTCCGCTTAATAACTTCTTATAGAATGTGAATTTAACAAATCTAACCGTTGATTAATTTGATATTAATATGATGATTATGCACACCAAATTTTAGATTAATTGGACATTCATAGGTATGTAATTTTAGAGTGAACATTTACTTATATTTTAAAAAGTATATTGCCCGCTAAATTGAAGTGATTTGATGAAACATCAAATGATTTTTAAATTTTATAAAATTTTGTAGGCTTGATCTACCCAATGAAAACTGTTAATATCACGGTTGGATTGATGAAATTCAATGTTGATAAGAAGTTATTAAGCGGAGTAACTTTACCCGGACTTACTCCTGGAGTAAGTTGATCCCACCCATATATATATATAGACACACTAGTATATATTATCATCATGTAATAAATTTAACACATCTTTTAATCCATGCAATATATAGGATAAGCATTTAGTTTTATTTTTTTTGGTAAGTGGGGAAAAAACTACAAAGAAGCATTTAGTTTTATACCATCACTTAATTATAATTTAATTGATATTTATTATAAAATAAAATAAAATAAAATTTAAAGTTAAAGATAATATTATAACTATGGCAATAATATTTTAAGTTTGACTAAAAATAAAATAAAATATTAAAATTTAAAGTACTACAATAAACTCAAAAGGCTTTAATTTGAATTTAAAAATAATAATAATAATTTAACTAAGTGTAAATCCGTGCAATGGGTGCTTGTAAATAGTTTTTTAAAATTAAATTACTACATAATAATAACATATTTGAAACTTTTCTTAATTTTACACTCTAATTTTTTATTATTTATAATTTCTCTATATTGAATTTCATTTGTTTGAGTTGCTAATAAAAAATGAAACTATATTGTTATTCATTTTATTTGAATAATTGAAACATCAAAATTAATAACACGATAAAACCGATAAGACGTTGGAAAGGAAAATAATGGATGGATGGGGGCACTTGAGGAGAAGGTGAGGAATTTGATCCAATATGACACGTTTGACAAAATAATGATGTACTAGTATAAAATATTACTATTTCGTTCCTATTTAATTGTCCATTTTAAAAGAAAAAATTGTTTTTATTTAATTGTCCACTTACAAACTCAATACATTAATAAATTATATTTTTTTCATTTTATCTTTATGTTAATAAATGACTCACTATTGAAAATTAATGAGGGAATAGTAGTAAGAGTGATAAAAATAGAAAGTTTAAAATTTATTTACATAAAAATAAGAGTAATAATTACATTCCTTAATATGTGTATTTTTAATCAAAATAAAAAGTTAAATAAAAACGGAAAGGAAATAGTATTAATTCAACTGCTGAAATGTTGGGGCTTTGCTCTTCCCTCGTACAAAAAAAAAAAAACTACTGAAATGTTGACACAATATATAGTTTGTGGTTCAATTTTTATTTATATATATATATATTATTTTGTTACTAAGCAGATTTTATATATTATAAATAAATAAATTATAACAATAATAATATTTTGAACTTTACTTGAAATAAAACAACACAAACCGAAGCCGCACAATAACTCAAGTGTCCATCAACATAAAATTGTTTTTGGCCGTCCTATTTACACAAAATGGCATGGCTACACAAAATGGCACAATAACTCAAGTGTCCATCAACATATTTTAAACAGTAAAAAAAAAAAAGAGTAAACTCTCAAAATGGTCCCTGAAAGATATGGGGTCGGTCATATTGGTCCCTGAAAGATAATAAATTGTAAAAACGTCCCTGAGAGATAGTAACATCAGTCAATTAGGTCCTTCCGTTAACTCCCCTCTGTTAAAGTTAACAGAACTGCAAGTAAATCCTCAAAATGATCCCTGAAAGATATGAGGTTGGTCACATTGGTCCCTGAAAGATAATAAATTGTAAAAACGTCCTTGAAAGATATGGGGTCGATCACATTGGTCCCTGAAAGATAATAAATTGTAAAAACGTCCCTGAGAAATAATAACATCATTTATTATTCTTTCTTTTTCTTCGTTGATTTCGTTTCATTCCCAAATGCGAGTCATGCTTCACAATTTCTGAAAAGGCTGGACTAATGACATTTACCTCGCTATCTTGGTCCTATCGAATGAAAATCATGAAAGAAACTGCAAAAGGATTGGTCTATGTGCATGAATTTAGCCCAAAAAAATATGTCATTGGAGATCTCAAGCCAAGTAACATACTTGTTGGACATAACATGACACCCTATATCTCTGATTTTGGACTTGGGCGCCTTGCAAATATTGTTGGGGGGAACCCCAACCTTGCAATCCAACTGAGTGGCTGTAGAGAAATTCCAAGAGAGACAAAAGAGCTTGTCCACTGAAGTTGCAACTAATGTTTTGGGAAATAGTTATCAGGCTCCAGAAACACTCAAAGTGATGAAGCCATCACAGAAGTGAGATGTTTATTCATATGGTGTGATTTTGTTAGAAATGATCACAGGGCGATTACCCATTATCCAAGTGGGTAACTCAGAAATGGACCTTGTTCAATGTATTCAGTTCTGCATTGAGGAGGAAAAGCCATTCTCAGACGTATTAGATCCATACTTGGCTGAAGATGCAGATAATGAAGAAGAGATAATTGTAGTTTTGAAAATTGTGATGGCTTGTGTCTATAACAGCCCTGATAAGAGACCTACAATGAGGCACGTGCTTGATGCTTTGGATAGATTGTCCATTTCCTCTTTTTGAGAAATTTCAGGGAGTTGTGAATCCAGCTCATGTGTGAAGCTTTTGCTTTTACTCTTTCTTGCCGTATCATTTTTACTTCTATTTCTCTATGCTTTCTAAAGTTTTCCCTCCTTCAACGGAATAATATTTTGAGATTCATTAATTTGATGATGGGCTTCTTCAAAGTCATCTTCAACAAGAAGATGATGATTTGGCTCATGCACTTTCTTTGTCCTTAAAGGTTTTGGAGTTTCTATTTATTCTTAGACTGCAGAGGAAGAGGATATGTGTGAGCTTCTAGTGAAAGAGGAAACCAAAAGACGTGGAGTTCATGATACAATAGCCAAAGGAGAGAAAACCAACAATAGCACACACAGACCAAAGGTGTGTAGAGCATTATAATAGAAACATATGCATGTATTGAATGATCGACCAATAATATTTGGGAATGGAACGAAATCATCGAGGAAAAAGTAAGCATAATAAATGATGTTATTATTTATCAGGGACGTTTTTACAATTTATTATCTTTCAGGGACGTTTTTACAATTTATTATCTTTCAGGGACCAATGTGACCGACCCCATATCTTTCAAGGACGTTTTTACAATTTATTATCTTTCAGGGACCAATGTGACCTACCCCATATCTTTCAGGGACCATTTTGAAGATTTACTTGCAGTTCTGTTAACTTTAACAGAGGGGAGTTAACGGAAGGACCTAATTGACTGACGTTACTATCTCTCAAGGACGTTTTTATAATTTATTATCTTTCAGGGATCAACCGACCCCATATCTTTCAGGGACCATTTTGAGGGTTTACTCAAAAAAAAAAAAAATCATGGTGAAAACATTAAATAAACAACAATTATTTAATTTTGTAGATCTTTCTCAGTTAACAGTTAAAAGTGTTGTCAAAATATAGAATAGACAATGGTTTTTAAATTATGGTGATTTTTCCTAGTCAACGATTATTAAACTATTGCGAAAACATAGAATAAGAAACTGATCTTCCTGTAACTTCGAGCTTGATCTCCGATGACGATTCAATGGCGGCGAACAGCGGAATTGGGACGGAGGAGGGTGGAGTACCTGCAAGGACTCCGACACTCAAGTCAGTGAATATTCCAGCAGAGTAACGATATCTCAGAATGAAAGCGTACCTGATAAATGGCCTGGACCGAGATATTTATAATAGGATTTGGGCGGGAAAGTTTGGTAAATCGTTATAACAGACTCCGTAATTCCCAGTGTCATGCTCCTGTCCGAGAGTGGGTACACGCGCCATGATGGATGCCGTTTTTGTCATAGGAACTACCGTCATGTGTTGGCATAAATGCCCTCGCCGGCTATAGAACGTTTATCTCAAATGATTACATAATCGAAAGTGTCAGTTGATTCTTGCATGTGTGTAACTGTACTTCGTTATCACGAATGTTATTTGGCTATGTCGGAAGTGATTTTATCATTGTCCGACGATCACGGAATATGTCGAAGTACGCCGGATCATGAGAGTATGATAAAACTCAAGAACAGTTGCCCCCCAAGTCGGTTATCTGGTGACGAGGTGATCGGCTTGCTCATCTGGCGTCAGTTAAAAGGTATTTCAGATTGGTCCGAGATAATATATTCCGAGATGGGAATTTCCCCGCGTAAATTCCGCGATGATTTCCGGGATTGCAACGGTTGGGTTCCCTGGGTAACAACTATAATTTTTGAATTAATTATTTTGCCGGTTGCTGTGACACGTGTCACGATCCCATAATTTGGGCCTGTGGGCCTTGTTGGCTATTTCGATCATGATCGTTGATTTCGTGGACATAAAACTGAGAAATCAGCATCTGTTTCCACTTTCCATCTTCTCCTTCTTCGCGAACTTTCCTTCCTTCAGAGACTCTTAAGCTTTGTCTTCCCCAATCGTTCTCCATTGCTTACTTGGTTGCTGCGAACGCGTGGTTCTTCTGGTTCGTCTCCCCTTTGCTAGTCCTCGACGTCTGTGGTGTTTTGGTCTCTGTGCTCCAAGCTGCGCCAAGAGCTCGTGTATGAACTTTGGTGTTGCCGACTTCTTCGAGCGATTTAAATAAGTTTCTTCCAGGATTTTGAAAGGTACCCTCTTGCCCCCATTTCCCTATATTTAAAGTTTCCTGGCGCTATATGCTCACAAGGGCCAAGGCTAGGGCACTTGCTGCTGAAAGTAGTCGGTAATGCTTTGTTGTGACTGAAGAACCCGAGGATCCGGATATCCCGGACCTAGTCATGAGGCGTAAACGCTTCCCTGGGATGGTTGGTGCTGGGGATTTTCAGTATGAGTCAGTGAACAAAACTGCTCGAATTCTCCAGAAATGGGTTTAGGGTTTTCGTCATTTAGTAGTCAAGGATGGTCCCGATCGATACTCGTGGTTGGCTTTACACGCAAGTATCGGTGGGAAAATCTTTGAAATATTCCAAGAGTCTTACAAGAATTTTAAGGACAAATTCGTGTTCATAGTCCCCTATGGCGCTGGTAGGGAGAATATCCTCGGGAAGGAAGACCGTGGTATCATTAATCTGTATTGGAACATGGACCACTTTCGACGGTCTTCAAAGGATTATATTGTGGATTATAATGAGCTATCTCAGGCTGAGAAAGAGGTGGCGAACGCCATCAAGAAATTCGTCAAGGGTCACGAGACATTAGACTGCCTGTCCGTGATTAGTGAAGGCGGGGCGACAACCCGGCAGTCCTTGGGTAAACGTCGAGTGTCGTTTAACTTTATTTGTTTAATAAATATCTGTATTAATCGTGTTCTTGCCATTTTGTTTTGCAGAGGCCATGGCGACCAAACAGCAGGCGAAGCTGGCAGAGAAATTGGCTAGGAAGACCGTAAAAAAATCCAGGAAGAAGGAAAAGCAGGATACAACAGAAAGCGACGTTTAGCTGGTAGAAAAAACAAAGAGCAAGCGCCAACAGATAGAGATCCTGGTAACTCAGCCCCCGGTTAAACAACCTGCATAGGTATTTTCCAAGGGCTCACCATCTACATTTCCTCCTAAAGGTGACAAGGGAAAAAAGCCTGAGTCCTTTGGTGTTGGACTACCTACTTCTGAGATTACCACAGACGAGGTCCACAAACATCTCGAGGCTCAAGGCCGTGCTCTGTTCAGCGGCAAGTCGGAGGCCGAGTTAAATAAACTTTTGGGTGCTGCTTCGGAATGGGGAATAAGGTTTGCCATGATGGCGCGGTACTTCATCGGTGCCTCCAGGGACCTTGCTTCCTTCCTCCCCATGAAGACGAAACTGGAGAAGGTAACGACGAAACTAAAACAGGATGAATTGATGATGCAAAAAGCCCTGGCAGACGTAAAGTTATTGACCAAGGAGAGGGATGAGCTTCTGCAGAGTAACTCCGATTTGATAGAACAGGTGGAAACCCTTTCTGTGGCCAAAAAGACCGCCGAGGATGCTGCCGTGGTTGCTGCCAACCAAATGAAGGAGGCCATCGAGGCTAAGAAGGCCTTGGAGGACGAGGTTGTGTCCCTGAAGGCTGAAAACAAAGAATTGGAGCAAAAGGCTGAGGTAACAGAGACGTTGTGGGTTGATGCCTCTGCCGTCTATTTCTATCTCACCATCAAACAGATGAAGTATTTGAATCCGGGGGTGGAGTTGAATACCCGGGGAATGTCCACGCTTTGCGCAGTGGAAGATGGTAAATGGTACGATGTGCTGCAGACCGGCAAAGTGGAGAGTACTCCCGGGAATGAAGAGCCATTATCACCCCAGGTTCATGACGACGAGGACGAGAAAGAAGATGGTGGCGGAGGAGAAACTGAAAAAAAAATACCCCAAGCTTCTGCTGAAGAAACCCCGACATCTAATGTTGAGGTCGGGACCCAGTGAAGGGTCGCGATGCCGATTTAGACTGTAATCTTTTCTTTTATTTTTGACTTAGTCCTTCCATTTTCCGTTGATGGTACCAACTCGAACATTTTTAACTATTTTATACAATTGTTATTTTTCATTTTGCGAAGCTTTATCATGGCGCGTTGTGCCCTGCCGGGGCTTCGCGTATTTATAATGCTCAAGGGATTCCGGGGTAATTAAGAATCGGATCCAAAACGCTCAAGGGACAAGCCCGAGATAGTCGAGGTACTATGCCCGAAATGCTTAAGGGACAAGTCAGAGATGGTCGAGGGACTACTCCCAAAATGCTCAAGGGACAAGCCCGAGATGGTCGAGGGACTACGCCCGAAATGCTCAAGGGACAAGCTCGAGATGGTCGAGAGACTGCGCCCGAAATGCTCAAGGGACAAGCCCGAGATGGTCGTTATCATAGATAAAACAATTCCAAAGAAATATATTTCGATTGTATTTCATTAACCGGGATGAAGTACCTCGGAGCGCGTTACATTAACAATTTACAAAGTATAGGAAACTAGACTAAAATACCTGCAGAGTTTATCCGCATTCCAAGTCCATGGTATGACTTCTCCGGGGAGTGTCTCTAGTCGGTAAGCTCCTGTTCCCATCTTGGCTATAACTCAGTACGGTCCCTCCCAATTTTCAGTGAACTTCCCCTGTGCTGCGTTCTTATTTCTGACATCGGCCCTTCTAAGCACGAGGTCTCCAACGTCAAACATTCTCGGAACAACCGCCTTGTCATGGCGTCTGGCAGATTGCAGTTTGATGGCGGCTTCGCGGATCGAGGCTTTCTCGCGAATTTCTTCGATCAAGTCCAACTCCTCTCGCATCCTGCCGTCATTAAACACCGAATCATAAGAATGCAAACTGAAGCTTTGTTCTTCGAATTCAACCAGAATAACTGCATCTACGCCATATGCCAAACGGAAAGGGGTTTCCCCTGTAGTTGAGTGTGGCGTAGTATGGTAAGCCCAAAGAACGTTTGGAAGTTTTTCCGCCCAAAGCCCCTTCGCTGTGTCTAGGTGCTTTTTCAGGCCCTTGAGTATCACCTTGTTGGCGGCTTTAACCTGGCCATTTGTTTGAGGGTGTTCCACTGATGAAAACCTATGATTGATGTGGAAATCCGACATAAGTTCCCGGAATCCTTTGTCCGTGAATTGGGTCCCGTTATCTGTCACTATAGTGTGTGGAATGCCAAACCTGCAAATGACAAGTCGGTAAATGAACTTGGACAGGTTCTCGTTGTGATCTTTGCCTGCGGCTGGGCCTCGATCCACTTAATGAAGTAATCTACGACAACCGCGAGGTACTTAAGTTGGTCGGGGGCCCCGGGGAACGGGTCGAGGATGTCAACCCCCCACCACGAGAAAGGCCACGGGGCCGAGATTGACCACAAAGCTTCAATTGGAGCCCGATGTACGTCGGCGTGTCTCTGGAAGGATGGGCACTTCTTCACATACACGACGCAATCTGCTTCCATCGTCGGCCAATAATATCCCGCTCTAAGTATTTCCCGAGCTAATGAATACCCTCCGGGGTGGTGGCTGCAAACACCTTCATGGACCTCCGATATGACATAATCAGTGAGTTCTTCCGAGATACATTTCAATAATGGTTGTGCCAATCCTCTCTTGTAAAGAGTTCCATCAACTAAACAATACCGAGCAGCCTGTCTCTGGTTCCGTCATGAATTTTCGGGGTCATGAGGCAATGAACCGTCCTCTAGGTATTTCCGTATCCCGGTGTACCAACACTCCTCGCAATCTAGCGACATGACTACGGTCGGGGTTGGTATTATTTCTTGGATCACGGATTTATTGTTCCCGGATGACCTCGTGCTTGCGAGCTTCGAAAGTATGTCGGCTCTGGAATTTCTTTCCCTCGGAATGTGATTAGTTTCCACCTCAAAAAAGCTGTCACACAGATCTTTGACTTTTTAAAGATATTTCAGAAGCAGGGAATCTCTGACCTGGTAGTCGCCTTTGACTTGGGAAACTACCAACTGAGAGTCGTTGTTCACCCTTACCCGAGATGCTCCAACCTCGGATGCCATTCTCAATCCCGCGATCACAGCTTCGTACTCGGCCTGATTATTTGATATCGGGAAGGAGAAGCTCAACGAATATTCCAGGATGACACCTTGCGGGCTTTCTAACAATATGCCGGCTCCACTTCCCTTTTGATTCGATGATCCATCTACGTGTAACTCCCACCATTCGTCGGAAATTGTGGATGTCGGCGTAAGTTCTGTGATAAAATCTGAGAGAGCTTGAACCTTCATTGCCTGTCTTGGTTCATACTTGATCCCGAACTCTGATAGCTCCACTGCCCATGAAACCATTCTACCGGCTAGATCTGTACCGGCTAGATCTGGCCGATGTAGGACTTGCGTGATGGGTTGATTGGTTCGTACAACAACTTGGAAAACCTGGAAATACTGACAAAGTCGGCGGGCGGCGGTCACCAAGGACAACATAATTTTCTCTACTTTGGGATAACTGAGCTCTGGACCTTGTAGGGCTTTGCTGACGAAGAACACCGGGAGCTGGATGCCATCAAATTCACGTATTAAAACCGCGGCAATTGCCTCATCCGCCACTGATAAGTACAAAAACAATGTTTCCCTGAGCAAGGGTCTTGTCAAGACCGGAGGGGATGCTAGGATAGATTTGATCTGCCGAAAGGCTTCCTCACATTCCTCGTCCCAAATAAATGATTTTCCCTTCTTGAGAAGGCTAAAGAAGGGAAGTCCCCGAGATGCTGACCTCGCGATGAACTTGGTCAAGGTGGCGAGCCTCCCTGTTAACTGCTGAACTTCTTTCACCGAGGTGGGACTCTTCATCTCCAACACAACCCGACATTTATTCGGGTTAGCCTTTACACCCCGTTCCGTGAGCATGAAGCCGAGGAACTTTCCAGCTCGGACACCAAACATGCATTTCTTCGGATTGAGGCGCATGTTGTACCGCCTGAGCTGGTTTAAAATTTCACCGAGATCTTGAAGGTGGGCTATGTCTGAGGTGCTTTTCGCGATCATGTCATCGACGTAGACCTCAATGGTCTTTCCAATCTTCTCCTAGAACACTTTATTCATCATCTTCTGATAAGTGGCTTCGACGTTCTTCAGTCTGAACAACATCATCCGGTAACGGTAGTTTGCTCCTTTAGTCATAAACGCAGTTTTTTCTTGATCTGGTGGATACATCAAAATTTGGTTGTAGCCGGAGTATGCGTCCATAAAAGATAAAAGGCGATAGCCGGAAGATTGATCAACCAAATGGTCGATATTAGGCAGGGGGTAAGAATCCTTTGGGCAAGCTTTATTCAAATTTGTATAATCTAAACACATTTGCCATTTGCCATTTGCTTTTTGACTAAGACTACATTTGACAACCAAGTAGTATACTTCACTTCCCCTATGAAACCGGTTTCAACGAGCTCAGAGACTTGCTGTTTAGCTGCTTCAGCTCTATCCGCCGACATCTTCTCGCGCTTATGCTCGACAGGCTTGACTCTGGGGTCCACTGAAAAACGGTGGCAGATGACGTCGGGGTCCAATCTTGGCATGTCGGCCGCGATCCATGCAAAGAGATCAGAGTTTTGGCGAATGAGTGTACAGAGTGCTTCGTCATCTTCCGGGGACAATCCGCTTCCGACCTGAACAACCTGGTTCGAGGTGGAGCCAATCTGAAGTGGTCGGAAATTGCTTTCCGGGATGGGTCTAGTGTTAGTGAAATCCGCACGGACATCCAAATTCGCCAACAACACCCCGTCAGAGGAGGGTTGGCCGTCGACCTTCTCACATTGAGGTGTGGGCTTCTCCGGCTTGGTGATTTTCAACGATTCTTTATAGGACGACCGGGCAATAACCTGATCACTTCGAATGCTGATGACTTCGCCCTCATCACTCCAGAACTTCATCATGAGGTGATTGGTGGAGATGATCGCACCTATGGCGTTCAGGGTAGGCTTGCCAAGAATGGCGTTGTATGTGGTGGGATAATCTACCACTAGAAATCGCACGTTGGTGGTTTTGGAGAGCGGTGGTTGACCGAAGGTGACCAAGAGCTCTACATAGCCCTCCGGCTGAATTTTATCCCTAGTGAAGCCAATCAGATCGGCGCCCTTGTAAGGCAGCAAATCAGATCCTGGAATATATAGAAGACGAAAGGTTTTGAGGAACATGACGTCTGCAGAGCTTCCTTGGTCTATGAATACCCTGCGAACCTCGTGATTTGCTATGAATGCCGTAATGAGGAGGGGGTCGTCATGGCCCGGGATGACTGGGCCGTAATCATATTATGAGAAAGTCAGTGGAGGGAGTCTCTGTCTTTGGCCACCATGCTCTGACCGTGATGAGGATGATGCTGGCATAACCTCCTTCAGGTGCCTCTTCTTTGCATTCCCAGACTCTCGTCCCCCAACAAATCCTCTCGCAATGACATATATTACGGAATGCTTGGGTGATGCCGACTCTTCTCTGGGCGGTGACCTCTGTCGTGATGAGAAGGGTTGTTCTTGACGATCCCTCCTGGAGGTAGAAGGCAGAGTACGATCTGTCGTGGGCCTCCTAGAACTGGACCTCTATCTCTGAGGTGATCTTGTCGTCGACCTGTCTCGATCGTGCCGGCTAGATTCATATCGACGGTCATCGCGCCGATAGTCATCCTTTCGGTTTTCGACCTCTGGGCGCCTAGACGAATTCCCGACATCTTTCTTAAACCTATCCAGCTTGCCGCGCCAGATTAACTCCTCAATTGCATCCTTCAGATTGAGGCATTGATCAGTATCATGCCCCTGGGATTTGTGGAATCTGCAGTATTTGGATTTATCTGTCATGGGGCCCGACTTTTGGGGCCTTGGTCTGCGCATCTCGTCTTCGTACATTTCTACACTCAAGATTTCGTTCAAAATTTTTCCCCGAGGTATGTTCAATGGGGTGTAAGAATTGTATCGCCCCAAAACTTCCTTTTCCTCTTTGTTTCATTGTCGGTTACTCTTGTCATTCTTCTGGCCCTAAGTCTTTTGGGCCAGGCCGGGGTTAGTATCCTTTATCTTGAGGGCAAGCTCTTCATCCTCAAGACTTATATATTCCTCAGCTCGACTCAGAAGTTCTTCCATGCTGGACGGTTTCCTTTTGGATAAATCAAATCCAAAATGGGGAGTGAGGAATCAGGCCATCCTTAGCCAACATTAGTTGCACCCCGGGTTGTAATCCTTGTACAAGTAGTGCCTCTCTGGTAAAGTGGCTGATATAGTCTCGGAGTGACTCAGAAGCTCCCTGCCGTATTTGCTTCAACGATGCCTCTGTCTTCGGTGAAGCTGGTGATGAATTTCGCCCTCAAGTCGGCCCAGGTGTTAATGGACCTCGGAGGGAGCGTCTGGAACAACCTGAGAGCGGTTTTTGTTCAGCGATAGAGGGAATACTTTTCACATTATCGGACCGGACGCGTTCCTGATAGACACAACAGACTCATAAATATCCAAAATGCTCCAAGGGATCTTCCATTTCGTCATAAAGCTCCAGAACTGGGACCTTATTGAACCTCTTGTCCACTGGAAAAAGCATGATCCTTTCGGAGAACGGCAGAGCGACTTGAATCACTTTGTCATCCAGTATATGGCGAGATTCATCCTGTGCCGGCGTTGTCCGGTTGCGCGGATGAGAATTAGAGTGCACAGATTGTACTGGCGGTTGTGGCGAATGCGGCGCTGGACGAGAAGACGACAAACAGTAGTTACGCCGCGGTAGAACATGATGCTCTGACTGTGGTGAAACTCCGGTTGGGCAGCGAGGAGAAGGACGATGTTCAGAGCCTGCTTCTTCACGTGCAAGTCGACCGTGAAGGTTCTCCATGTAGCGTTCCGTCTCGACTTTCTCAAGACGGCGAGCATATTGCTCCAGCATTTCGCCTTGATGACGAATAAATTCCAGTAACTCTCCACACGAGGGCTGATCCTATGGAGATGACGGCGAGCCGAGGCTCCCAAGTCGTGGCAGAGCGGTGGCGCGAGGACGGACTGTGGCAGGGTGCGGAGGAGGAATGCCCGTAGTGGCCAAAACGACTCCTGTCGTTGCGGAGAGGAGGGCCGGTGTAGTTCCGGATGTGGTGAGTGGAGTAGTTCCTTCACCTTCGGCGGCTGAAGAGCTGCTTCTTGTTCCCACCATTGTTGAATTTGAACGAAAGTCTTCCAAGAAGGTTCAAGAAAACTCGAGGACTCGAGAGAAAACAGAAAGATCCAGGAACGAGAGTCTTGTTAAAGTCTTCGTTCCCACAGACGGCGCCAATGATCTTCATGTAACTTCGTGCTTGATCTCCGACGATAATTGAACGGCGGCGAACCACGGAATTGGGACGGAGGAGGGTGGAGTACCTGCAAGGACTCCGACGCTTAAGTCACTGAGTATTCCAGCAGAGTAACGATATCTCAGAATGAAAACGTACCTGATAAATGGCCTGGACCGAGATATTTATAATAGGATTTGGGCGGGAAAGTTCGGTAAATCGTTATAACCAATGTTATAAAAGTCGGACCGGTGATCGACTCGGTGGGTTAATGGGTCACTGGTCGAACCAGTGAGTCACTGGTTGAACCGGCCTATATTAAAAAATTATTAAAAATATCATAACACAAGTTATTATTTCACCTATTCACACTCCAAATTCAAAAAAATTACCATCACAAAAGTACCTAATTAAACAAATAAAAATCAATATTTGCTAAAGCATAATTCCAAAACGCAATTAAACATCCAAGTTTCTAACACAATTTTACAATTCATATACAAGTGTTCATGCATTACTGCTAACTATTATAAGATAAATGACATATCTAAATTTTGGGAACTATAAAGTAATCATATTTCGGCCATAGTTAAGTCTCCGTGCATTAGACTTCAAATTGTATTGCATTAGCGTTTTATAAGAATAACCAGCAGCTACTAAGCGTAACAAAGAAATACAATTTACATTGAAAGATAAAAATGTATCCCCAATTAAATCGCCCCACCTAAATAATGAAAAATCTTGTAGAACTTTGATAATTATCACGTGTAAATCATACACAAAGGTGAGTTCAAATCATCAGCAAAAACCTACTTGACTTCCTCATTTGCAGCAACCACAGTAGTCATTGAATCAGTAGTTGCCCTCAAAGAAGCCTCCTCTGTGTTTATAGCATTAATGTCATTAACAATTCCATTGCTTGCTTTGACTGAATCTTCATCAGCCACATTTGAATGGACTTATCTTGGATCCACCATTTTTTTGCTCTCTTATTTCTCCGTCATCCTTCTCGTTAGTTTCTTCTTTATGAGTTTCAACAACTGTAGCTAATTTCTTATTCTCTATCGATAAAGTCACAAAACAGAGAACACATTTTTTCAATAGGTTTCCATGTAAACCATTCACAGGGTCCTAACACAATTTTACGATTCACTTAAATTACAAAGAAGAAAAACTACAATTCACAAACCAGAGTCAGCAGCAGAGTTCAACAACTTGAACTAAAAATTCAATTGAAACCAGAAACAACTTTTAGAGTTCAGCAGAGTTCAACTACATATCAAACACAACAGCTCTTACAGCATAAGAGGTATGAACAAAAGAGGTGAGTACTGAGCAGTTCAATTTCAACAAAAAAAAACTAATAACAGTGGGCAATGGGTACCTCTACTTCAATGCTTCAGTGAACAGAACCGGGCTCGATGAACAGCGAAGTTAGAACGGAGATCGGATGCAAGCGTATCTCCAGCAAAGATGGACGGTGGGAAAACGGAGGATTGGTTCTGGGCTTTTGGCGCGCGTCACGACAGTGTTGGGAGGGGAGAAGCAGCTGTGTGTGGCGGTGAAGCAGTGACACATAGAGAGCGACGGGACGAGGAGCAAATCCGGCGATCATACAATGGCTCCGGAGATGAATCCGTGAATATGCTTCGTGCGGTGGTGATGTGCAACGGCACTGCCGTTCAGGGTTTCAGAGAGGCAAAACAAGGGTTGTTGTGCTGCTGTGCTGTTCGAGAAGCGAGTCTTGAGATTTCAAAATTCAGAAAATGCTTTAGAAAAATTATTGCAAAAAAAAAAATTTACCATGTTACAAAACGACGTCGCTCTAATTTTAATTTTTCAAAAAAAAAAAGGGTGACTCGCTCGGTTCAACCAAACCCAGCTGAGTCACCGATTTTTAGCCTAAATCGCCCGAGTCAAACCGGGTTGCACCGGTTCTCATGCATGGCCGATCCAATAAGCGGCTCGGACCGGTTATATGACCGGTTTCCGGTCCAACCGATTCGACCGGCCGGTCAGAGCCGAGTTTGATTACATTGGTTATAACAGACTCCGTAATTCCCGGTGTCACGCGCTTGTCCGAGAGTGGGTACACGCGCCGTGATGGATGCCGATTTTGTCATAGCAACTGTCGACATGTGTTGGCATAAACGCCCTCGCCGGCTATAGAATGTTTATCCCAAATGACTACATAATCGAAAGCGTCGGTTGATTCTCGCAGGTGTGTAACTGTACTTCGTTATCACAGATGTTATTTGACTATGTCGAAAGTGATTTTATCATTGTCCTACGATCACAGAATATGTCAGAGTACGCCGGATCAGGAGAGTATGATAATACTCGAGAACAAAAATATTTTTTAAATTTTGCAGATATTTTAGTCAATAATTGTAAAACCGTTGCCAAAACATGTAATGGGCAATGGTTTTTTAACAAACAAAAAAATCATTGTTTAAACTATTAAACAATATTAAGCTAATATTTAAGTTTTTCAAGTTTTTATTTATTTTACTAATATTTTATTTTTCAAATCAATGACCTTAACATAAAAAAGTTATATCTTTGATTTCAAACTAAGAGATTTTGTAAGTTTATTTTAAAATCTGTGGTTCATATGATATAAATATTAAAATTGACAATTTATATAACATATATGTGTTGGTTTAGCGGATAGAACTTAGTGTTTAAAGATGGGGAACTGTGTTTGAACCCTACTTTGGCTATCTTAAGAATTTTTTTTTTTCATTTTGAAAACCATGACTTATTCCTTTATTTTAGGCAACAATTAAAAATCGTGGCCTATTCCCTTATTTTAGGCAACATTTTTTAAATTTATGTTGTTAAAAGTGAAAAACCATTGCCTATTATAATAGGCAACATCAGCAAGAACCACCCCTGTAAAACTGTTGCCTAAAACTTTAGGGCACGGTTTTTGCATCTTTGACCATGGTTTTCTGTTGTTGTCCAAAATAAAAAAGGGAAAAATATGTTTTTCGTCCCTGTAGTTCCGGTCAACTTGGGTTTTCGTCCCTATACTTTAAATCCTTGGTTTTTTCCCCTTTACTTTCTAAATCCGTAAACATTAGTCCCTGTCGTTAGTGTGGACTGTTAATTGGATGATGTGGCAGGTGAAAGGTACACCTCAACTACTTTGTGGGCCCCACTTCCGTCTGACACATCATCAAGTTAACGGTTCACACTAACGGCAAAGGCTAATGTTTAGAGGTTTAGAAAGTATTAGAACAAAAAACTAAGGATTTAAAGTATAAAGATAAGGACCCAAGTTGACTGAAACTAAAGAAACAAAAAAACATATTTTTCACGATGAAAAATGTTGTAGTGTATGCTTTAGACACTGGCATAGAGACATTGCAAGCTTTCCCTTCAAGATTATCTTGAATCTTCCGACAATGCAACAAAACCCATACACTTTAAGGGATCATCTGATGGTCTATTCTTGTATTCTCATGTAGATCATTAAAATTCTCTACACAATTTATATAATTAGTAGGTGTTTGAATTTATCAAAGCTTGCCGTCTTAAGATATCAAATATCTTTTTTTTTTGTCGCAAGATATAAAATATCTTGACTCAAATTTATTTTCAATTTTCTATTTAGTTCTCGTGCATGCATGTGTATGTTTGTTATGCCTAAAATGTGAAAAATTTCCTTTTGATGCCATAGGAAAACTATTAATGTTTTGGGCCAATTTCAACCTTTTTCGGGGTTATATTGGGTATATATTAAGGCCCATTAAGGCAGGGGCGAGGTAATGTTAGGACTAAAGGGCCGGCCCCCTCAAATATTTTTTTTTTAAAATTTAATTACTATTTATGTTACTATTTATTTGTCCCATCTAAAGAATTATTTTGTTTCTATTTATATATTATATTTAGAAATTAAAGAGAATATTAATTATCTTTTCCCCACTTTTAATTTTAATAAGAGATATAATAAGTAGAGATAAAGGAGGCATTTGGCAAAGTGGATTAGTGACCGACCCCCCACCTCTTTACTCAAGCGAAGCATTAGATACCAACGAGGGTTAGTTCAAGTGGTACATGCTTAATTCCCCTTAAATAAGGTCTTGGGTTCGAGTCTTGTGGATGGAAAAAATCCCCGCTAGGAGAGCTAGCCCCACCATGATGTGGATGTTTTCGGCTCAAACAGGATTGACTCATGTGGAGGATATATGCGGTTAAACAAAAAAAAGTGGAGATAATTAATGATTAAAATAGAAAGATAAAATGATATATTAGGGAAAAAAAACACAATAAATTTAATTTTTCTTTTTGTCATTAATCACATGTATCCCCTATTACGAAGACAATCATGTTCAGGATTTAGTCACAATCAAGACTTTTTGCCTCTCCTTAAGAGTGCGTTTACTGTTTAGTGGGGATCAAACTTGGGAGCACATTCCCACAATATTAGCTTGAGTTGCCAACTGAGCGATAACTCTTTGTACAATACATAATTTAAATCAACACATTTATTGCATTTCTCAATCGATATGTTTTCATGTAATGGGACAGATAAATAGGAATTGAGGTAGTATTTGTATAGTAAAAGACATATTTACATAAATTATATTATATAAACTCTATTTTGTTTTCTAGACAAAAATATAATGCTAAGAAATATAAAAAAATAAATAATGATGGGTAATTTAAGTTTATATGTTTTATATTTTTTAAATTCTTATTTTTTTAATGAGACAATATTTTATTAAAAATTAAAATAAATGTTAAATAATTAAATTAAATAATATAAAATAAATAATAAAAAGAGAATAATAATTAAAATAATTTATAAAAAAATAAATTACTTATATTATATATATATATATATATGAATAAAGAGTGTTCATATTATTTCATTATTTATATTTAATATCAAAATTACATTTTAAGTTAATTCCTCACTTAGGCCCTGCATTAAGGCATTAAAGTGGATAGTGCTGACCCCAATTCGAAATTCGGTTGGACCCCTGCAATACTAAAGGTGTGATTGTATCATAACTGTCTGCGTCGGAAAGTAGAGACATTCTGATTCTTGCCTTGCCACCTTCGCTATGCTTTGCAAAACTTCAATAATATTAATAACAACTCACACATCCTTCACGTTTCTCTCTTCTTCTCGTTCGCTACTTTCACTTTCACCTTCAGAGCACGCCATGTCTTTCTTTTCCACTCTCCGTAGGTTCTCGCAGTTTCCCCAACGCTTCCACACCCTCCACTCTTCCACTTCACAATCTCCTTCCTCTTCCAACCCACACCACAATCCCAAGTGGGCCTCATCGGTCTTTGTTGTGGGCTCTGCTATTGCACTTCTCTATTGCTTCGCTACACCCAATTCCCACTTCAACTCAAGCAATGACCCTCACAATTCTTCACGCTCATTGTTTAGAAAATTGTCCCTTCCGGAAAATACTCATAACTTCATTTTTGGAGGCATGTATTTGAAATCACTAAGCCTCTCAATCTATTAACTTACTGTGAGTTGATACATTTCAAATTTACTGTTTTTGATACCATTATTATAGCTCACTAAATACATTTTATTTTGTTGCAGATGAGTACAGAAGCAAGGTTTTCTTCAACTATGAGAAGCGCATACGGTTGCACAGTCCACCGGAAAAGGTGTTTAATCCCTATTACTCTTTAAGTTTTTTTGACAATTCAAGCAATACAATGATCATTTTGTTTTGTTCTTTAAAATAATAATAAAAAAAAATTAAACTTTAAGTTACATTAGACCTGCAATGTCGGTGGTCTGAATCCAAAAGCTGTTATTTTACTTAACCATTAACCAGTTAACCACCACCTCCTAGTTTATGGGTTAGTCTTATAGCTATGCTTGTAATAATATCCAGTCAAATACAGAAAAAGGAGTCACATTAGTATGATTAATGGTGTAAGATCCTTTTTTAAGAATGATTTCTACATTGACAATTTCTACTCTTTTGCATCAAGGTTTTTGAATACTTTGCATCTTGTCGTACTCCAGAAGGAAAACTATTCATGAAGCCAGCAGACCTAATGCGAGCCATTGTTCCTGTTTTCCCTCCATCTGAATCCAACCTTGTTAGAGATGGATACTTGAAAGGTGAAAGAAGTCCTGGCCAAATATGCTGTCCTCCTTCAGAATTTTTCATGCTTTTTGATGTGAACGGTGACCAGCTTATATCTTTCAAAGAGTGAGTTGTCTGTATTCTCTGTAATTATGGGGCATATGTGATTCTTCTTTTTAATTTTTTATAAGAGAGTAGGGTGTTAAACTATTTATACGCTAGCCTCTGTTCTTTCTTTCTGCATGTCTATCTATTTTTCTGCATAATTGCCTCATTTTAACTGGAACAGGTATACCTTTTTTGTAACACTGCTTAGCATCCCAGAATCAAGCTTTTCGGCAGCATTTAAAATGTTTGACAAGGATAATGATGGGTCAGTGCTCATTCTACCTTCTTTGAATGTTTAGTATCAGTTAGTTAATTTGATGTGTAAAGTAGCTTGGGGTTGTTTATTGTAAATTGTGATTCTTTATTTCTTGTATAGTAAGGCATTTATTTTTTTAACAATATCAATTATATCATGCACTTCTAATCATACTAGTTAGTCATATGTTAAGCACTGGCACATTGCTATTACTGTTTATCATTGGCATCAAAATCAAAGAGACAAATTGTACCATTGTAGTGTTGCAATTCTCTCTACATCTTAAATTGGATTTGATGTCCTTGTGAGTGCTTGCTCTTTCCTTCTTGTTCTTCACTCCTAGTGACCTTAATTAGTTTTCTCCATCTGCAGGGAAATAGATGCGGAAGAATTCAAGAAAGTGATGGCATCAATGCGATGTCATACCAGACAAGGTGTTCACCACATGGATGGACAACGAACTGGCCTAAAGGCCAATGGATCTGTAGAGAATGGAGGGCTGGTGGAATACTTCTTTGGTAAAGATGGAAAGGGGCGCCTCAGACATGATAAATTTGTGCAGTTTATAAGAGATTTACACGATGAAGTATGTCTTTAATTGCTTTTTTTCTCTCCATATCATATTGGGATTGGCTGATTTTAATTATGCAAGCATTGAAAGAATCATGATTTCTGGTTTTGTGTATTTTGGTGTCAGGGATAGTTGATGTTGCCTATATCCACATGAACATAATTTTTAGGCCAAAATATGTTTTTAATTGATCAATAAAGTTTTAGGTTTCTTATTTGATCTAACATCGATTGTTGCACTCTCTGCAGAAATAGCAACAATTGACAATAAAAATTATATAAATCAATATATTTGTTATACTGCATAATTATACATGTCTTTATTGCAAAAGAATGCTGATAAATGCACAATAATTTTAACAAGGAGGTAGTTGTATTGTAACTTCTAATAGCAGCAGTAGAAATGAGGAAAACCGTATCTGCTTAGGTTCCTTAATCCTCATTCACATTAAGTACAAAAATAAGCTTCCAGGCTAGTTCTCTCTTGTCAATATGTTTGTGGTTTACAGTGTTTGCACTTGTGGTTTTGGCATGCTATCTCTAGAAGACTAGAACTAGTTTGATCTTCAAAAGGGAAAAGCAATGACAAGGTCAATGAAAATGAAAATAAGTTTGCTTGATGCCTGACATCTGGTGTGGTTTAACAAGATAGCTTGAAATTTGAACTTCTATATGAACCACTGTGTGGATTTTAACTCCTGTCATTTACCTTTACATACATACATACATTAAGTATGGGGTATCTATCCCCTTTTTTTCTGGAAAAGTATAATTTCCTTTAATGACCTTAGAAGTGATTGTGTATGTCAACTAATTACAATATTATGTCAATAGATTCTGAGGCTGGAGTTTACTCATTATGACTACAAATCTCAAAAAACCATATCAGCCAAGGATTTTGCACACTCCATAGTTGCTTCTGCTGACGCAAGTCATCTGAGCAGATTGCTTGAACGAGTTGATGAATTGAACAATGATCCACGGTTTAGGGATGTACGCATTACATTTGAGGAGTTCAAAAATTTTGCAGAGCTGCGGAAAAAATTATTACCATTTTCATTGGCCCTTTTCAGTTTTGCAAAAGTACATGGCCTGTTAACAAGAGATGATTTTCAGCGAGCTGCATCACATGTATGACATTTATCTTTGATTTCTTACTCATATTTACAACACATCAATGATATAGTTAGAGCCTTAGGGTGTGTTTGTGAGTTTAAAGAGGAGGGAAAGGGAAGGAATGGAGGGAGAAAGGAGGGGGAGAAGAGGAGGGGAAGAGTTTGTAAAATACTCAAATTCACAAACACAAAGGGGGGAAGGGCTTCCAATAAACCCTTCCCTTCCCTCTCTTCCCTTTCAAAATTGAACTCACAAACATACCCTTAGGGGTAACTTTTTGTCCCCATTCTAACAAAATTCTCAGTTACTGGTGAAAAGACAGCTCAGACACTTTGGTGGCTTATAATATATTTTGCAATCAAATCTATGATGCTGCAGGGTTCAACATTGAATCAAGTTTATAACTTATGTAAAATGGATATTGGAATGGCTCCACAGCGTTTTACCACATTTTGACATGAATTTGCTAACAAAATGAGTTCATTCTCATTGATGATTAGAATATTCTTTTGGAGGACAAGATTTTAAAACCATTTAATCATATTGGAATGGCTCCACAGCGTTTCATCACTAATTGTGTATTTCACCATTTTTTTTATATGTGGTGTACAACAAATTCTTATTTTGTTTGATTATTTCAATTTCAGGTTTGTGGTCTATCTCTCTCTGACAATGTGGTTGAGATTGTTTTCCATTTGTTTGACACAAGTGGGGATGGAAACCTAAGTTCAGATGAGTTTGTTAAAGTGCTACACAGGCGAGAAAGAGATATTGCTCAACCTGTGGGGACAGGAATCCTGGGTTTCTTGTCATGCTGCTTGAACTGTACGGATACCTTCCCATATTCACGGTTGTTTTCCTGATTTTTTTTTATTTTCCACGTATTCAATACACAACGGCCTGTGAAATGTGAATTTGTATGCTGAAAAATCTATGTTAATATGTTAAGGCCTGTAAATAGTGACAGTGTGATAGGTTGTAACTGTTTTCCGTGCAAATAGTGACCATACCTCAGCCTTGTAAGATGTAATGTAACCAACCAGCACTCATTCAGTTCAATGAAATTTGTTTTTGGAAATTTCTTGTGGAGTTGTGGTAGCAGATTTGCATCAATCTCTGTGGATGTAACACTACTGCCAGACCAGCATCAAGCCATCAAAACGACAACAATAAATTATATATCTGTCGGTTTATGTTATGTGTTGTGTATTGTGTTAGTCTCGTCACAAAAAGAGTTAACTCTATAAACAAATGAGTGACATAAAATAAAAGGTCTTGTACTCTTGTTGATCAAATATTACTTTGAGAGAAAAAATGAATTTAGAGCATATTAAAATTAAAAAGTATACCAAACAGGCTCTAACACTCTAGAAAGGAATTGCGATTCGTGAAGTACATTCTTTGTGGAATATCCTGGACCAATTATTTCTTTTTTGAAAAAAAAAGAAATTAAATAAAATAGTTGATGTTCTTGTAGTTTAGATTTTAAAAACTTTTCTTTAATTTATTTAATTAGATTAAATTAATATAAAACCTTATTAAATTCTTGGTTTCTTTTTTTTTTTTTCATGTTCGGTCACACCTACTATCAATCAACGAGGTTAATTCAAATGGTAATTTGCTTTCCCTTAAATAAGTTCTAGGGATCCGGATTGTCTCCATTTCACGCGGCAACTGGAGGTAAATTTGCAAGGTTTTTGACCGTAAGATTGATCTGTTGGTTTAAAAAAATTTGACTCAAGTGACAAGACGAACGACGTCGTTTTGTTACAAAACTGAGTTTGCTTTGTACTGTACTCTCCCGCTCAATTGCTTGTGAAGAAATCCAACGATGATCATCGAAAAGAGTCTCCAAATGTAAAACCTAGACAATCACGTGAAATCAAGACAAGAATGAAAGAAATAAATGATCCCATTCTCTTCAAAACTTGAGATGCAATCTTCAAGAAGGATGAATGAAAAAAGAATAGAGGTCAGTCAATATCAAACGCATAAAACAGAGTAGCAGAAGCGAGACTTACGAAAGTGAGTTCATCGACTAGCAAGGTTGAGTTCTTCCACTTAAGACTACTTAGTTTACTCATTATTATGTAATTTACTCAATGAATACGCCCATTCTAAAGTCACGGAATTTGTTATTTATTTTGATAGGTTGTGTTTATTTGTGTTACCCATTTAAAGCCATGACTTCTGAAAATGTTGATTGGAAACCAAGAGTTGGTATGGAGTTTGAAAATGAAGAAGCGGCGTGGCAATTTTGGCGTGAATATGGTAAGAAAATCGGCTTTGGAGTTAGAAGGCAATACGCTAATAAGCGAAAGGGAGATGGTGCTATAACTTCTTGTAGATATGTTTGTTGCAAGGAAGGGAATCGAAAACCCGATAAAAGAGATGGACAAGTGACCAAGCATAGAGCTGAGACCAGAACTAATTGTTTTGCAAGAATTGGAGTGTCTTTGTCAAAGAAGGGAAAATTTGCAATACATGAGTTTGTAGAAGAACATAATCATCCATTACAACTTCCAGAGACAACTCACATGCTTGCCTCACATCGTGAGATAACTGAAGTGCAAGCCTATGAGATTGATTTGGCTGAAGACTCTGGACTGCGACAAAAGTCATCATTTCAGTTGATGAGCACACATGCGGGGCATAGGGCTAATGTTGGATATACTCGGGTGGACGCAAAGAATTACCTTAAGGCAAAAAGACAAAGAAGTATGGTGTACGGGGAGGTAGGTTGTCTAATGCAATATTTTCAGCGGCAATTATTGGTGAACCCATCTTTTTTCCATGCATTCCAAATGGATGTTGATGAGCAAGTCACTAATGTATTTTGGGCTGATGCAAAAATGGTGTTGGATTATGGGTATTTCGGTGATGTTGTCTCTTTGGACACTACATATTGTACTAATCGAGCAAATAGGCCTCTTGCATTGTTTTCTGGTTTTAACCATTACAGGGGTGTAGTCATTTTTGGTGCAGCTTTGTTGTATGATGAAACAACAGAATCTTTTAAATGGTTGTTTGAGACATTCTTGGAAGCACATAGCCAAAAAAGGCCTAAGACTATTTTCACTGACCAGGACCAAGCAATGGCCAAGGCACTTGTTGAAGTGATGCCCGAGACACACCATGGCTTATGTACTTGGCACTTGATGCAGAATGGCATTAAGCACCTTGGCAATTTGATGAAAGGTGGAAGTCATTTTTTAAGAGATTTCAAGAAATGCATGTATGAATTTGACACCGAGGTTGAGTTTGAGGAGGCTTGGACCAAATTGATCACAAACTACAATGTTCAAGAAAACAATTGGATTAAATCAGTTTATGTCATAAAAGAAAAATGGGCCTCGTGTTATATGAAGCAAGCATTCACACTTGGGATGCGAAGTACACAACTAAGTGAAAGCTTAAATTCAGATTTCAAAGCTTGTATGAAGTCAGATGTCGATGTAAAGCAATTCTTTAGACACTTTGAAGGGGTTGTTGAGGAGAAGCGATACAATGAGCTAGTTTGTGAGTATGACTCCCGCCATAAGCTAGTAATGTTGCGATATGAGATGTCTCCAATATTGTTACAAATGGGCAAAATTTACACTCATACCGTGTTTGACTTATTCCAACAAGAATTTGCATTATTCTTAGCCTGTTGCATATCAAAAAGAAATGAATCTTCCCCTTTGTTTGAATACATCATCACAAGGATGAACCATAATGGATTTTGGAAAGTATTATTTGATCCTGCATCAGTTTCTATATCTTGCAGTTGTAGAAAATTTGAGACAATTGGCATACTTTGCTCCCATTCATTGAAAGTGTTTGAATCAAATGATGTAAAGGTTATTCCTGAAAAATACATTCTCAAGAGGTGGACAAGAGAAGGTCGCAGTGGCATTATACATGATGTTAGGGGAAAAGAGGTTGAAGAGGATCCTAGACTCTCTACCACACGGCGGTATCGACAGCTAGCATCTAAATTGATTAGGGTAGCATCTGATGTATCTCCATGTGAAGAAGAGTGTCAACTGGTAGATAAAAGTATAGATGTTGTGTGTAAGCAAATAAAGGAGCTTCGCTTACGAGCACAAAACATTGGCAAGCATGATGGCGATGCCTCTACTTTGGTGGTTAGGGATGGTACACAACCTAAAGGGTTCAAGCATCGACCTAGCACAAAGAGGCACAAGCAACCACGATTGAAAAGTTGGGTTGAGTTGCAAGGAAAGAAGAAAAGAAAAGCTCCAGCTGGAGGTCAATCACAAAGCCAAGCATCTCAGGTATATATATTTACGCGTATAACAATAGCAATAATTTCATCGTCTTTTTTATAATCATTTTGACAATATTCTGTGAACACTTTAGGATTATGAATCAAGAAATAGTGAACAAAATGAAATCCATTCTTCTGCACCTCCAAGTCTTGGCCCCCCTCAGACATTTGAGAATCAATTTAGTTTTACAGCATTCTTGACGGTAACTCAACCCCTTACACAATTTTTTTGTTTTCTCCTTTTCTATTTTTCATCTTTTAAAGTTGGGTATTTTGTCTTGTTATGATGTAGGCGCCCCTTGGTGATGGAGATGGTTTGTCATTGGATGGCATGAACACTAGCAATCTTTGATTATAGAAAATTTCTGCTGCTGTGTATTTTAAATTAGACAGTTGTGTATTTTGTTTTTCATTAGCAGCTGTATATTGTAGATTAGGCAGTTCACCATTTTATCTTTCAGTACCAGCTGTATATTTTGCATTAGGCAGCTGCATATGTTGCATTAGGCAGCTATATTTTGATTTTCAGTAACAACTGTATATTCTCCAAAGGTAGCAACTGTGTATTTTGATTTTTCAGCAACAGTTGTATACTTTACATTAGGTTGCAGCTATATATTTTGATTTTCAACAACTGTATATTTTAGTTAAGGCACCGATTGTTTATTTTCATTTTCAGCAGCTGTATGTTTAGCTTGTGATTGAAACTAGAATAAAACTTTAAAAGGAAAACAATAGACATGTACATTGCAAGTGAAAAGAATTTCTCATTCTCATTACAAATGGTGTTTAGTACATTGGAAGTGAAAAGAATTTCTCATTCTCATTCTCAATACAAGTATACTAAATAGCACTACTCAATTATTCTCATGACAGTACAATACAACTCTTATTGACGAAAAAAAAGTACAATACAACTCTTTTCACACTTGTTTAGGAAGAACTTGTTTAGCTACTTCATAAGCTCAACAGATTCTTCTTCTATGTTTGCACTCCTGTAGGCTTTGACCATTTCTTCTATCCTACCTCTATTCATTTTCTTTTAGTTACACTCAGTTTGTACAGTAGAAATGTAATTTATAGCAGTTGCCTCTTCATAATGCTAGTGGATATCCTGCAATGTTGATATAAACACAAAGAAAGAAACAATGAGAGAAAGGTCAGACCACTCATAATGACAGAAGCAGTTCAGTTCTGAAACAAAAAGCTAAGGAAAAAACAAAGACAAGAAAGAACATGAAAATGCTATTTCCATATGATGAACAGTCCATCAAGCAAAACAAAGTAAACATTGACATATTTGAGAGCATGGAGAAATTCACAGATGAGATGATGGCACTCTCAACTCAATCACTGTTACTGTTATATAGAGGATCTCAATTTCCCGTTTCCTGCATTGTTGATAACAATTATATTACCCCCTCTGATTGTGAAACAACAATATCAAAGATTTGACCACAACTTAAAAAAAGGGTGGAACTGAAATCTGATGCTTCTAGGCAATCCAGACCAAGATCCTCCAAAGGTCTAATTCAAAATATATGATGCCAAAAGTTCAAAAATTTAAACATTCCTTCTATACTTTCAACTTGATGCCTTACACTCAAACATACTATTTAGCAGAACCTTTATATTGGTAATTGAGTTGAAAAGGATAAACTCCTTACACAGCTATTGTTTAGTCAATTTTGGCATTGTTGCCAAGTGAAAAGAATATGATCAAACAGAGCCACCAGACACGGTAAAACTGAAATGCACATGGATATAGAAAATAGCAATGACATCAAAGTACCTGCTATGGCCAAGCCAATCATTTAACTCAGATGCAATTTGTTGCCAAGCCAATCATTTAAATATATTGTCAAGGAACAATGACAGGGCTAATGATACTAGAGTAAATTTCATGTTGCAATTACCAACACCAACATCTAACTCTAACTCCATTGCTCTGGAGCCAATTGCCTTTAAGGAAGCCATGGCCGCGGCGGAGAGGGTGCTCCTGCACCAACAACATCCAAATTATGCAATTTATTTTATGAGCTCCTATTTGTTTTATTCAGGGCATTGATAGAAAAAAAAAAACAAACAGCTTCCATATTGAAGATGCAAGCGGCTCAACTAGCTGAATTGGAAATGCTTTATAAGGAAGCCATGAAATTAAATGAATGCCATTCACGGTGAAGGATGCTATCCCCATATGGATTGATTTTCAGCCCAATATGCAAATTTGAGTGCCACTAGAAGAATAAAATTAAATGATTGGAAACAATAAAAATCAAGGCACAAAAAATTTTGAGCACACCAGAGCAGAATTTGGGTGCTTGGATGCGAAACAGCTTGAGATTCAAGAGCGATTGTGGGTTACCAGAGAGATCGAAGGACCATGTCAGCGGTGGTGGAGCGACGTGCCCACACCCTCTACAACAGCGACGTTGCGATTCGGAGGACCATGTGAGCCAAAAAAATGGAGGGTGGAAAGCAGAGATCACCGACAATGGTCTAGGTGATACGGCGGCGACGCGGTGGTTGTGTGGTTGCGATTTGCGATTAGTGCGACAACGTTGAAGGGAAGACGAGGACAACGGATTTCTCTCTCTCTCTCTGTAACAGAATGTGAGCGGCCGTGCGTTTTCATTAAACATCATGGTGCCAAATTTCTAGCCGTTGATCACAACATACTTTAAATCTACGGTTATGATGGATGCAACTGTAGACTCTCCAGTCCTACTCTACGGGAGAGGATCCGCATCCTTATTGTAGATGGAAAAAAATTCAATTTTGTGTATAGAAAAAATCCTTATTATAAAAGTTGGTGTCACCATAATGTGAATGTTTGTGGAAGTTGATTTTTGTGGGGAGCGTTGACTTGGGCCAAACGGAGCCCTAAGGGAAAGTGCTTTTATCAATAGACATTTGTGTTGCCGCAAACGCCAGTGCTGTGCGGTCCACTCTCTTCTCTGCACATTCAACCCAAAACCAAACCAACCATTCAATTCACCTCTCTTTTCCCTCTATCTACTTGTACCCTGTATCTTCACCCTCATTCAAACCCTCACCATTTCTGGTTCTACCAGTACACTAAACTTGCCATTAATTAACCTTGAAAGGGGATTAATGGGGAAGCCAACAGGGAAGAAGAAGAAGAAGGATGCTGTAACACCGAGGGCTGCAAATGCAAACGACGGCAAACCTTCCAAACCTTTCGATGAAGACACAGCGATATTCATCAACATGTCACAAGAGCTCAGGGAAGAAGGTAACAAGCTCTTACAGAAGAAGGACCATGAAGGCGCTATGCTCAAGTATGAGAAAGCACTCAAGCTCCTCCCAAACAACCACATTGATGTTGCACACCTTCGCACCAATATGGCCACGTGTTACATGCAATTAGGTCTCGGAGAATACCCTCGAGCCATTAATCAATGCAATTTGGCGCTGCAAGTTTCACCTAAATACAGTAAAGCTCTTTTAAAAAGAGCAAATTGCTATCGAGCGCTCAATCGATTCGATTTGGCAATCAGGGATGTTCATCTTGTTTTGGCTGTGGAACCTAATAATGTTTCCGCTTTGGAGTTTCTGGAGAGTCTCAAGATGACAATGGAAGAAAAGGGTATCACTGTTGATGATGACAAGGTGATTGCTTTGGATAATGTACAGCATCCTCCTGCAACTGCAAGTGCTCCTCGTTTGCAGAAGAATGTGGTTAGAGAGAAAGTAAAGAAAAAGAGAGGTAAGAAAATTGAGGATAAGGTGGTTGTTGAGGAACATGTCAGTGCTGTTAAGGATGAAGAGATTGTTTCAAATGAAATTGAGCAAGAAAAAAGGGTAGTGGGACCTGTGAAGGAAGAAAAATCTGTTACAAGGACAGTGAAGTTTGTGTTTGGAGAGGATATAAGGTGGGCTCAGTTACCAGGGAATTGTAGTTTGAAGTTGGTGAGGGATATAGCTAGGGATCGATTTCCTGGTTTGAAGGGTGTTCTTGTGAAGTATAGGGATCAAGATGGTGATTTGGTTACAATCACTACTACTGATGAACTAAGGAGAGCTGAATCTTCAAGTTCCAAGCTGGGTTCTATGAGGCTTTATATTACAGAAGTTAGTCCAGACCAAGAACCTTCTTATGATGGAATAACCAATGAGGGTGAGGTGCTAACAGATGGTATTGAGAATGGGGGTATGGAAGAAGGGAAAGATGGAGTAAATAGGATGACTACTGTGGAGGACTGGCTTATCCAGTTTGCAAGGTTGTTCAAGAACCATGTAGGTTTTGAATCTGATTCTTATCTTGATATTCATGAGCTTGCTATGAAGCTATATGCAAAAGCAATGGAGGACACTGTAAAGGGTGATGATGCTCAAAAACTTTTTGAAATTGCTGCAGATAAATTTCAAGAGATGGCGGCTTTGGCATTGTTTAATTGGGGGAGTGTTCAAATGTCCAGGGCAAGGAAACAAGGTTTCTTTTCAGAGGATGGGTCTAGAGAATTTTCATTTGAGCATATTAAAGCTGGTTATGAGTGGGCACAAAAGGAGTACAGGAAAGCAGAAATGAGATATGAAGAAGCCTTGAAAATCAAACCAGATTTTTATGAAGGATATCTTGCACTTGGGCATCAACAGTTTGAGCAAGCAAGGCTCTACTGGTGTTATGCAATGGCATGCAAGATGGATTTAGAAGGTGGTCCTTCTGATGAGGTTCTACAACTCTATAACAAGGCAGAGGACAACATGGAGAAAGGAATTTTGATGTGGGAGGAGGTTGAGGAGCAGCGATTAAATGGAATATCCAAATCAGATAAATATAAAGAACAGTTAGAGAAAATGGGCTTGGATGATAGTCTTTTCAAGGATGCTTCTGATGATCAAGCTTCAAAGCGGGCTGCAAAGATGAGGTCACAGATATATCTTTTATGGGGTACCTTATTGTATGAACGTTCTGTTGTGGAATATAAGCTAGGCCTTCCAACATGGGAAGAATGTTTGGAGGTTGCAGTTGAAAAGTTTGAACTAGCTGGAGCTTCTGCAACAGATATTGCTGTCATTATAAAGAATCATTGCTCACATGAAACAGCACTTCAAGGTATAGGATGGAAAAATATGATCCATCATGTGTATTTCTCAGGTTCCTTTTATATAAAATATTTTAGGATTATAGACAACTAACAAATCACTTTCCATAATCACAGGGTTTAAAATTGATGAGATAGTACAGGCATGGAATGAGATGTATGATGCTCAGGGATGGCAGTTTGGTGTTCCATCATTTCGACTTGAACCATTATTTCGTCGGCATGTTCCTAAACTCCATTACATCTTGGAGCAATTCTAAGTTTGGAATTCTTCAGAGGCATGGTTTCTTTCATCTTCATATTTTTGAAGCATTCTACAACCCATTCTGACAGGTAGGTAAGATTATAAATGTACTAGTACTACAGTTTTGTTTTTCATTATACTGTAACAGAAGATCTTCAAATAGCATTTGAAAGTTTTGAAAATTTATGCTTATAACTTCAATTATGGTTTCATGAAGAATGGAGGACTAGGAGTTTTGTGTTGCTATGAATTTTTTTTTTTGTGGGAAGGGGGATACTTGTTGCTGCGTATCTGAAGTGAAATCTGAGCTCACTCATGACAGGAATTACAAAGTTGAAATTATTATTCTTGTATTTAGAATTCTATTGAGAGATTATTTCAAGAATATTTCTACTTTGTGGCAGGAAAGATCTTGGTAGAAATTTTAGTAATTTTCATCAATGCCAATTTTGATGTATGCCTTACTAAGTCTTCTTTTACAATTACCAACAAACTCACCAGGTATCAATATTGGTTAGCTGAATAACTATAACTAATAGACAGTGGTAGGTGTCTGTTTCCTAGCATCATAAATTGGATGCTGACGTCTTTGTACTGTCAGAGATGTTTCTGTGGTTTGGTGGAATCATTGTGAAAAAAACTGAAGGTATTGATAAGGGTTTATACCAGTCAGGTTGCTAAGGCATGATGGGGCATTTTGTTGCTGGGAAAAGGATTATCATGTTTCAGTTTGTGTTGATATTCTATTGAGGCTGTGTGAGAAATCAATCCCATTTAAAATACCGTGGAAAACATTGAAGTGAAAGGCTTATGTTGAGAAGGAAGAATCCTTCCCAAAACATTTTTAATAATTGAATGGCATTGCTAATGAATTTTGATATGATGGCACCTGTTCGCATGATGGATTTTAAATGTTGAAGTTGTACCTGCCTATCTGGTGATTTAATGTAAAAGTTTGTTAGGAAGAATGGTTTGAATTAGTTAAGATTAGATTAAGATCTTAATTATCCAATTCAGATTTGATTTAAATTTCATTGCTGATCTCTTATTGGTTAGTATTTCCTAACCAATGCTGCCTTATATATATTACACTCTATTATGACTTAACATGAATAAGAAAAGAAATATTATCTATAATATCAAAATTACATTTCCTGATGTTATTTTCCCTACTCAATCTCTCTAATCTGCTCTTATTTCATTAAATATCTGGCCAAGCTTATGCATATTATTATTTTAAAGTTTTGAGCAATGTACTCCATTCTACTTATTGCTTTGGCAGATTTATGAATTTAACTGGGTGATTGTGAGGAATTTAGGCCATGAAAGAGGCAATGTATTGTGTTGATTGACATTTGATGAAGGCAATATTAATGTTGATACTGTTTAGCTAATAGCTAAATGTAGAAATTTAGTGGGGATTATGATCTCTCTTTTATTTGCTTTTGAAATGTCACGTAGTGTGTTTATTATCATGATGTTCTTCATATAGGCATGTTTTCCATATGTTCTTTCATTGTAGGATTTCGCTTCTATTAACTTATAGAACAACTTAGAAACCAACTTTATGGTTAATATAGCTAATGTTAATGTGTATTTTGAATAGATAAAAATAGATTTTTCAGGTGACTTTCTCATACTTATCCTATCTTTAATGGGATTTATGAAATGTGATGGTTTGAATTACTGTGTTTGAGTGATAATGTGATATCATGATTTATGATGTCATTCCACTGGGCCTTGGTTTTTTTGGATGTATGGCTCTGATAAATGGTTAATTCGTAAGACAAGATTGTGGAAGGTGACTGAGAAAGAAAGCAAGTAACGGAAGGCACTCATTCCGGGTTACCTGAGGAAATTGCAGAGCTGTGTTTTCTTCACGTTTGGTATAATTCTATTTCTAGGCACTGGTGCGCTCTGTTTCATTGTCGTGGAATAACACACCATTTCTTTCTGGACCAGGATCCTCTAGAGTTGAAAAATAACTACACCTGCATTTATCATCTAATGGCTTATATTTGTTTAACGATGTTTAAGTTTCATTTTATTACACTGGGGGGGAGTTTGTTTGTTATATATGTGTATATGTTTGGTGTGGCTAAGATAAATAAATGTGTATGTGAAAATTATATTATATCATAAACAAAATAAATATTTTAATTATTTTTACAAATCTTAAATGGTAATCAAACACATTTTTTAAGTATATTAAAAATAGTATACATCGGAATAATATTTTTGGAGAATATTGTTCCCATGAATAAATTTATATAACTTACATAACTTGAAACATACGCCACTTAGATTACTCTTTTTTTAAAAGATAGGATGAAATATCAAAATATGTTTAGGAGATTAAAATAATGATAACTAGTATTAAAATCATAACCACCCATTTAACATTTTATAAATTATATCTTATCTTATCTGTCTCTAATCCAGCCCCTTTTTTTATGATAAAAATACACTATAGGAAAGTATAGGATAAGTCACATAAAAAAGTTATTATATCCTATTGGTAAAACAAGCATACAGTAAATGAATGATAAGATATGATAGAGTTATCATATCCTGGCCTCAAAACGACCTTAAAACATTAGAGTTCTACACGGATAGGCCTCTGTCGATCTCATTTTTATGACCTAAACAATTAGACAAAGCACAAATTTAAAAGTTTAGGGTATATTTGTCTAGGCTTTTATTTTTGAAAAAATATTCTCTGTTTTTTAAAATCATATTTAAAATTTTTAGAATGTTTATTTAGGATTTTAAAAAAAATCAAAATTTTAATTATTTTGAATACTTTCTAAAATAAATTGTGATTTTAATATATACTAATGAAATAAATATAAATTTTCACATAATTTTACGGGAAAAATATGTTTTTCATCCCTATAGTTTCGGTCAACTTTGGTCTTCGTCTCTGTACTTTAAATCCTTTGTTTTTTGTCCCTGAACTTTCTAAACCCCCAATCCATGGTCCCTGACCGTTAGTTAGATCTGTTAACCTGATGAGCTGGGTAATAAAAGTTACACGTTAGCCTCAGTAGTGAGCCCCGAATAGCTGACTCATTTAATTAATCTTCTTTTATTAGTTTTTTAATTATTAAAATAACCATAATTATCAAATTAGGGTTTTTATCGGGTAAAATTGCTCAGGTGAAAACCCTAATTTAGTAATTTGGGTTATTTTAATAATTAAAAATTAATAAAAAAGTTAATTAGATGATTAGTCAGTTATTTGTGACTCACTATTGAGATTGACATGTAACTTTTGTTAGCCAACTCATTAGGTTAACATATCTCACTGACGGGCAGGGACCATGGTTTGGGGGTTTAGAAAGTTTAGGGACAAAAAACACAGGATTAAAAGTACAGGGACAGAGACTAAAGTTGACTAAAACTATAGGGACGGAAAACATATTTATTCCTAATTTTATTATATAAAAAGTTAATATTTATTTTTTAAAAAATTATTAATATGATCTACACAACAGTATTAATTATAGAGGTGGAAATAAATTAGTATGATTAGGCTTTATAAGGTGTGAGTTGGATCTACCTCTAAATCTACAGCTTGATATTTTTAGTTGAGACTTTATTTTATGACATGGTCGGACATTTTAAAAAGTTTAATCTAATCCTGAAGTTTATTTAAAAGCCATTTTATAATATAGCTTCAATAAGCCATAATTGATAATTCCAATGTTAAAAAGACTTCTAGACACAATATTTTATATAAAATAGCATGCAGGAATATTTAAATAAGATAATAAGTATATAATTATAAAATATCATAATAAAAATCTAATATAATAATAACAATAATAATATTACTCCCCCGTACCTAATTATAAAACCCCTTCTAGAAGAATTGAGTATCCCTTAATATAAGACCCTTTGCAAATTTTTAGATGAATTAGTCATTTTTTTTCCATATTTTTCCTTCATTAATGTTTAACTTTTTTAATTCCCCATATATAGATTAGTGTGAATAATTAATGAAGTTGTAGCCTCATGTTAACTAAACCAATGAAAATTGACTTTTTGAGTCTTCCACTAAGTAACAATTAATGTTTCTAAAATATAGTGACCTTTAAATAGGGGCATATTTGTAATGCTATCAATTTTTTTAAAAGACCAATGTACTAACTAACTTTTCTTAAACTGTGTGGATTGCCTCCCATAGAGGTCCTACCCGGCTCGACAGGATTGCCTCCTGTGGAGGATACCTGTGGTCTTGCACCAAAAACTGTGTGAAACAATTGAAATGATCTTATAATAAGGGACGGAGGAAGTATTATATTATGGGTTAAATGTGTTTTTAGTCTTTGAGATTTGACCCGAATTTGGTTTTAGTTTATAAGATCATCTTTATCTCATCATTCCACTTTTTCATTATTCACGGATTTTAAATAGGTCCCATCATTACACATCATCAAGTTATTGTTAGAGCATCTTTATCGGCTGCCCATGAAGCAATCATACAAGCGAAGCAACATTGCTTCTTTGTTAGGGCCGTTGGAAGCAATTGAATTGGAGTGCTTCTTGGGCAAAGGTTGCTTTAGCTAGCAACGTTTAAATCAACCAACAAATATTAAAAAAATAATTTTTGTGTGTGTATTGGAAGCACCCAAAGAGAGTTGCTCCATCGTATAGATAAAATGCTGGGAGGTGCTTGTATTGGGATGAGTAAAAATGAGTGATGTGTACAAGTGGGTCCCATTGGAAGCACCCAAATGGAGTTGCTCCATTGTGGGTGCTCTTAAGCACCCCTCATCTCCATCCCAGCGTCTCACTTTTTTACTATTCACAAATCTTAAATGAGTCTCATCATTACCATTACTCATTACTTATATTTCATAAATTTTTAATTTGAAAATAAAAAACGGCAAGCAAATGTTGCTGCTCTGTCAATAAAATGAGGTGCTGTCAATAAAATTTAAGCATTCATGCTTAAATAAGCACCAACCAAAATTCTTCTCCATCGCTGCCAAGAGCTTAAGCCGTGGTGCTTCTATGTCAGGATCAATTTTAAGCATCAGCAAGCACCCGCGGTGCTGATGCCCTAAACTTCAAAATCGTTGGTTTGGGTCCCCATGTTCTGAAATCACGTAACTTTAATCCCTTCCCTTAACATCGTTAACTTTGATGCTGACGTGACAAACAAATTTCTTTGTAAGTTTGTATAGTCAATTGAATTAGAACTCAACTCATCCATTCAGTTTGTGGCCTTCTCTGTTCATGAAAATGTGAAGTTAAATTTAATAATTAAAATCCTAAATAAAATCTCATTGGATGAGTTGAGGTGTAATTCAATTGCCACAACATGGTCATTGTAACTGGCTGGACAAACTGACACAGAAATTCGTTTATCACATCAGCATCAAAGTTAACAATGTTAAGAGGAGGGATACAGTTACATGATTTCAGAACTTGAAGGACCCAAACCAACAATTTTAACGTTTAGGGACTAAAGTCAAATTCAAGTCAAATTTCTGGGACTAAAAACATATTTAACCCTTATATTATTTATATTTACTTTCATATATTTAAAAGATTTTTTGAGCGACTTGATATCTTTGGTGCAAGACCACATATATTCTCGATGAAAGACAATCTTGTTTGAGCCGAATAAGACCTCTATGGGCGGGAAAACTCTCTCTCTAAGTATTTAACACAACTATATACATAGGGCTCCAACTCGAGACCATTGATTAAAGCTAGAACAATCCCTTACCAACTGATGCACGTATCCGATGGTAATTACATCATATATAGCTAAATAAGCTTTTTAAAATGCATTTTAATAAATCAGTTTACTTGGCATAGGCATAACATATAGTCTACTTAGTTTAGGTAGGGTGTTAATAAACCAATCTAATCCCATATAGTATATTGTTACCGAACCAAAAGTGCAAACACAAAAAATTGAAAACTGTAAAAATAAAACCCTAAACCCGAATCGAATATATACGCACATGTATGTTTTATTTATAAATTAATTAGTTAATTATATTTATATAAATATATCAATTTTAAATTAATTTTAAATTTTCTTTCATATTTCATGTTCTTATTTTTATATAGTTTTATATTTATATAATAAATATAAATTCTAATCCCAAGGGGTTGGTCGAGTGGAGCAAGACAAGGTCTCGTATCTGACAGTCGCAGGTTCGAACCCCCACTCATCTCATTGTGATGAGGTAAAATGTAAGTACCTCTGTAAGTGTTCAAAGAGTCCGAAGGCTTTCCCCGCCTTGGACTGGGGCACCATCCCCTCACCCTAAATTTTTATTTATCAAAAAAATAAATAAATATAAATTCTAATAAAATGTGGAAAAAAGAAAATAAGATATCATTAATAAAATCACCAAATAAAATAAAATATAAATGAATAAATAATTTGTCACTTAAAAATATCAATCATGACACCGTGTAAGTTTACTTTTAGTTTAAAATAAATTATATCAATGATATCTTTATAATAACTGATTTATTAGATTAGATGAGACAGTTTAGATTTAAATTATATTTTAATATTTATTATATATTTATTAGATAAGCGTCATCCTCAATCATCATTCTAAAACTATTAAAAGTGCTTCATTGATTGGAACATTCCCTCGAGTTGCAGAGTCTTATTATCGGTTGTCAAAGACTGTTTCCCAATAATGCAGATGGCGAGGAGAGCAACCCATGCTGGTTCTTGGTACACTGACAATAGTAAGTACTCCTCTCCCAGATTTTTGTTACATACCACTCATCTTACTTTTGGGATACTGCAAGGCTTCTACAATTCTAGGTGAATTCTAAGGTACATTTCGGGAAGATCGTGGTTTTCGATTTGTAAGGACAAGTTCGCGGATTGGTTGGTTGTTCGTGAATTTTCAGTTTTTAATTTTTAAAAATTTTAAATTAAGATTTTATAACTTAGAATAAAAAAATTGAAAATCACTCCTTGTGGTATCATAGCAGGTCGGTTCAGCGGCCGTGAGTTATGTATTTGCTATGCTTTTGTGGTGTTAGGTGTGGTGTTGATTGAGTAAAACATATTACGTTGATTTAATTGTTTGTTTGATTGGTCGATTCATCGACCTTGGGTTATGTGTTTGTTGTGTTTCCGTGATGCTAAATGGTGATGTTGATTGAGTGAGATGCATTATTGAATTTTTTAGTTTTCAGTGTTCTGCAAGGTTGATATATTTTTGATTATCTTGCTTTTTTAGATATATCAACCTTGCACAACACTGAAAACTAAAAAAATTGAATAATGCATCTCACTCAATCAATATCACAATTTAACACCACGAAAGCACAACAAACACATAACTCAAGGCCGATGATCCGACCAATCAAACAAACAATTAAATCAACGCAATATATTTCACTCAATCAACATCACAATTAACACCACAAAAGCATAGCAAACACATAACTCACGACCGGTGAACCGAAAATGTTAATTTTGAAAATCACACAAACAAGTTTTCAATTTTTGGTTTTGAGTTATAAAACTTGATTGAAAATTTTTAAAAATAAAAAACTGAAAACTCACAACCACCCCGAACGGTTCAACGAAGTTTTTACAACTCAAAATTGAAAACTAAAAATCATTTTTTGTGATATTTTGGAAATTTATTATAGATGACTTTTCTAGAAAAAAAATCGTGAAAGGATTTTTTTTTTTGAGTTTTTACCCAATAAAAGTCATAGGGGAGTTGTGAAAAGTGTCTTAAGGAGTATAATTAATAAAGAGGACTAAATGCACATGATTTTAAAATATTGATGATCTAAATAAGTGAAAAAAAATAAATGAGGGACCAAAATTAAATTTTATTATAGTTTGAGGGACCAAAAACATATTTAACCCTTTATTTTTTTTGTTCTTTTTAATATTATTAACCTTATATTTTTGTTCTTTTTAATATTATCAACCTTATTTATCGTTAATGCCAAAATTTTTCGTAATGGTAAATTAATTAGATGGCTAGCTATAATTTGAATTTTAGTGCGTTATGTCAAATTAATAGACAGTATCCTAATTCTTAAGCCCGAGTCTGGCCTGTTACCTGTTACAGGCCTTGGCCTGACCTGCGAAAAAGTCTGGCCTGACCTGAAAACCTGTTTAGAAGTCTGTTTTATAACAAGACCTACAAACAGGCCAACAGACCTATAAGCCTATGTAGGCCAGCAAGCCTTTTAAGCATATTTTTTTTATATAATTAATTTAATATATTCTAATTTTTTACTATATTATAATTTTTTAATTATATTTTTAGCTATTTATATAATTAATTTAATATATTATATATTATTATATTAAACAGACCGGTCTGTTAAGCCTAATAGGCTTTTTCATATGCCTGATGCCTGACTTATTTAACTAAACAGACCTTTTAACAAGCCTTGGCCTGACCTTTTTAATAAACGAGTCAGACCATAAACAGGCCCGGCCGTAGGCCCCTAACAGCCCGGCTGGCCTATTCCCCCTAAGTATAAGTTATTAAGTTAACATTGTGTCTTGATTTTCATAATTTATTTTTATGAAATTAAAATTCTCCCGCCTGAACATTTACTATGTTTATGTTACTCCCAAATTTAACCACATCACTTTCTAAATTGAACTACATGTGGCCTCTTTATTCAGGTTCGGCGCAATGGTAAGAGCTACTCAAGCCCTTGCTTCAGGCCTCCGATTGTTAGTAACATCTTTTTTACAAAAAATAAAAAATATTATTATAATTAGACCTAATTCATTGGTTTATAAATTATTTTCTTTCTCAATAATTGATGGTTCAATCCTTACTAAATGAATTTTAACTGTTAAGGTTCATTTCTTTCACTTCATGTATTTAAAAAGGATCCAAATTGAAAGTTTGCTTGAGGCCTCATTACATATTGGGCGATATTGGGCCGGCCCTGTCTTTATTATTCTTATTATTTTTAAAATTTAAATTCAATTTTTTATTTATCTCTCAATTTCAAATTATCAAAATATCTATTTCAAATTAGAATGAATTATCTTATAATATCTATAAATAAATTAAATTTATAAATCAAATTAGTTTTTTTCCTGATATTTATATACCAAGTTCAAATTGTTCATTTTAAATTATACTATTAAAGGATATTATCAGATAATTTATTTTTATATTTAATTTTCACAGAAAGAAGCTATTTAAAATTATTTTATCTGTAAAGCAATAAAATGAGGGGTTATCACTTATCTTTATGGGTTAGGATTATAATATACTTTAAATTTAATTAATGGTGGATAACTTCTACTTTCTTACATTATAAATAAACTCACTTTAAAGAACCTTATCCGTTTTTCACAACTTAAAAAATTTTATTTTCACAATTTATATATCTATATATCTATATATATTATAATTAAATATTTATTCTTTTCCTATTATTTTTAAAATTTAAAAATATTACACGGTTATCTTTTAAATAATTTATTTTTTAAATTTAAAATTTAAAAAATTCCATTTTTATTATAGAATTATTAGTTGATTGTCTTACCTTTCTTTTAACAACAATTCCACAAGTTCATCACCGATAGTCCATAATCAGTTATCATTCTATATGATGGTCTATTTGCCATGCAGCTATATTTCATGAATTATTACCAGCTGTTTTTAATTTATGATATCAAAATTTTCAGCTATACAACTTTCAGAACAACTCGAAGGATGCCTGAGATTAACTGGTCTCACCAAATCCCCCAATGTACGGGGAGTAATAGCACCGTAAGTTGAATTTACTACACTTGAGACCTCTTTTATTTTAAGAGTAAATTAGTAAATCAGTCCCTAACTTTTTTAGGGTCATATAGTTTTGTCCTTAAGAAATAAAAAATCTCAATATAGTTCATGACTTCTTGTTTTTTAGTCATTATAGTCTAATTGTGTGTTTTTCATTAATTTTTTTATGATGTGTCAGTTCACTGTTTGTCATTATAGTGTTCATTATGACACAAAAATGATGTGATTTTATTAAATTTATAGTTTGAAAGACTTCAACTCCAACAGTCGTGTTTTTCCTTATTCTCCATTTTTTTCTCTCTTCTTCCCTTTTTTATTGGAAGATCTCAAGTCTCAACCCCAATGACGTTATTTTTGTACCCCGTTGAAAAATAGTGTGACACAGTGTCACGTAACATTACACGTCATAAACAAATTAACGGGAAACACACCGTTGAACTATAATGATAGAAAAAATCATAAGTCCAGGACTATAATATTGGAGTTATCTATTTCTTGAGAACTAAACTGCATGACCCTAAAAATGATTGAGAACGACTTGCTAGTTTACTCTTATTTTTATTTTTATTGTTATTATTATTTTGTGATTGATTTGAGATAATTCTAAATGTAGTTGCACTGGAATGCTAGACATGCAGGTTATTGCTATTCTGGACGAGCTGCTGCCTATGCCTTTGGAAACATTGATCCATCTAACATGTGCGTTATTAATTAATTTGCTTCTCTGCTCTATTTTTATTCCTATTCCTATTCCTATCCCCAAATGTGACTCCTAATTCTAATTAGTGGTTTTTTATTTTTTTTAAAAATATTTATGGTTTTAGTACACGGGTGTTCCTTCTTGGTCCTTTTCACCACTATAACACTCCACATTGTGCTCTTTCAACTGCAACTGTCTACAAGACCCCCATAGGGGACCTACTTCTTGATTTAGAAGGTACCAATATACATAAATGAGATTTTTTTATATAGTTAATTATTGTCATGTGTCATTATGAGAATATTATTTATGACTTATGATTGATTGATGAGAAAAGAATTAATGATCTGTATATGTAAATTAAAATTGTATTGATGTTGTGAATTGTGAAGATATGTGAGTCATTTTGAACCTAGTTGTCCATTCCATGTTGCCCAAATTTACATATTTCTTTGTTACTTTACCAGTAATTGAGCAGCTTAAAGCTGCTGGAAAATTTGAAATGTTGGATATTCACATTGATGAGGCTGAACATAGCCTGGAAATGCACTTGCCATATCTTGCTAAAGTATTTGAGGGGTAAATTTTGTTATTACAGAGATTTCTGTTCTGAAACTTTGCAAGAGAGACTGAATTTCAAATATTGATTCAGGAAACAGGTTAAAATTGTACCCATTTATGTTGGTGCTCTTAGTGCTGAAAATGAAGCCATCTATGGGCAGATACTTTCTAAATATGTGGATGATCCAAATAATTTTTTCTGTGTCTCATCTGACTTTTGTCACTGGGGATATCGGTATGTAAATTTTTTACCAGCTAGTATAAGCCTTTCCAATTTTATAGCATGTTCGGTTCAACGTTAGAATGTGATAAATTCACATTTCCAATGCTAGAGTTTCACAGTTATAACGCTAAATCAAACATATACTTAACTGATTACACTATCCTGTATTCTGACTTTTGTTGTGTCAGGTTTAATTACATGCTCTATGACAAGAAATGTGGTCCTATATACAAATCTATTGAGGCCTTAGACAAGATGGGAATGTATATCATTGAAACAGGGGATCCATATGCATTCAGACAATATCTGTCCAAGTATGGCAATACAATCTGCGGACACCGTCCAATCAGTGTTTATCTCCATGTGAGTGCTTTATAAAATTGTCATTATATCTTAAGTAATGGAGGTAGCTCTTGTTAAATTTGATAATTCAGCTATAAATTTTAGCAAAGAACAATATTATTATTGAATTAAAATTATGATTTTGATGATATCAATTCTTAGAATTGAAGAAAAACCAACCGATTTTCTGTCAATCATGTCCAAAATAGTAGGATAATTGTTAAAAAATGCATGATTTGTATTCGTAAAGGTTCCATGTATTTGGCAATAGTTAAAAAGTTGTTTTTTTCCCATCTGAGCGCTTCAACCACTTAGATGAGAACTTCACCTTTTGCTAATACTATAATATTAGAGGACATTTATCTGTACATGATCCCATATAGCTTACCAAATTAAATGTGTTTTTCTATTCAAAGCTAATCTTATGTTTACTTTCTACATCATGCATGAAAATTGAATCAGATGCTGAGGAACTGCTCAACAAAAATAAAGATAAAATTTCTTGGCTATGAGCAATCAAGTCAGTGCATAAGTGCAGGCGATAGTAGTGTGAGTTATGCATCTGCAGCAGCAACGATAGATGATTCAAGCTCTGTATGGAGATTTGCATTCTTAGATGAGGGTATTCAGCAATTTTATTCTCTTTAATTTGACTTAAGCTGTAAATTAACAATTTGATATCAGGTTTTTTGTTTAATTTATAGATTACCCATTACTTGCTACCATATTAAGCATAGGGGACCCAAATCAACAGTTAACAACTTGATATCAGGTTTCTTGTTTAATTTATAGATTACTCATTACTTGCTACCCTATTAAGCATATGGGAGCCAAATCAATAGTTTTAAACTTCAGGGACTAAAATCAAATCCAAGTCACAGTTGATGAACTAAAAACATATTTAACCCAACTATAAATATACGACATAAACTACGAGAGTAAACTAACAAATCACTTTATTTTTATTCTAAAACCTTTCAATTTGAGGAACTCATCAAAAGACTCTCAAACAAAGAAAAGACCATTCTTTCCTTTTTTATTTGCTATTTTCTCCTTCCAAACAAATGTTTAAATGAAATTTTTGCTTTATGTACTGTTTGTTACATTTTAAAGATACACGAATCATTCATGGTCCTTGGCCTTGGCTCTGGCATTGTGATGATTGACTTCTTCTTATCAAACACAAAAACCATACCATCTGTGAGTCCCACAGCAAATTGGCTATTCTTCAGTGGATGTGCAATAATTGAAAGTGGGTACACACTTGGTGAGCACCTGTATGTTGAAAGTAAAGCTGAGGGATTAATCATACAACGCATTACAACTTTAAAAGCATCAAATATTCCCACACTTCCATTCACAAAAATCGCATACACACTCATCCCATCACATGAGAATGTTGCCTGCTTTATCAACATCCCAGGATCTGGAACCACCCAATGATTCACTACTTTTAGATCTTTTGCTTTATACATTGCAAGAATACGACTACGCACAGCAAGGAAGTGCATCAAATCCCTGTTAAATTGAATCTCTGTTCCACTTATTTCTTTTCCCATAATCTCTGAACGTTTTGGCATGAGCTTATCTCTCAGTCTTTTCCACTTTATCGCATCCCATACAAAAATCTGCAGATATAAAACAATTGTTAACATTAGTATGTAATGTATAGTCTTTGAGTGTGGAAAGCTTAGAAAGGAGAGATAGGAAAAAAAAAGAAATGAAGAGACAAAAAAAACTGATATATGTGCTAATTGATATGATTAGAAAGAATAAGAAGTATAGATAAAGTATAATAAGAATGAATGTGGAAAAATCAAGGTTGTTAAATTAATTAATTGTCACAACTCACATGAGTATTCAATACTAATTAACCAACCTGAGCATTTTCATCAGCAGAAACAAGAATATTAAGTCTAGTTGAGAAGGCAAGTGAAGTAACTCTTTTGGAGTGGCCCTCAAGCTTGAATCCACGCTGCACACAAAACTAGCTACCTTAGCTTAGCTTCAACCCCTTGAAATACAAAGGAAGAGAAGAGAAGAGATAGATATACCTCAATTGCATTAATATTGAATACCATTATGTTGGAATCATCCATACCAACAACAATTACATTATTATCCAAAGGATAATAAGCAACACAGGTTGCCGCACTGAGTGTTGGAATTGGAAGGCTCATATCCAGCATAGTCTGTGACATGTGATAAGTTAAATTAAATTATATAATAACTAGTAGCATTGAATGATATAAAATAAATTGATGAATTGTGATGTTTCTGAAGTAATTGATGAGGAGATGATGAAAGACAAGTATACAGCATGACAATGATCAATTGTTTTATAATTTTTGTCAACTTTATAATATCAAAATGACAGCATTAAACAATTTTACAGAAATGGAGATCATTTCTTTAATTAGTTATTACCTTAAATGAAGACATGTTGAATATGTAGATATTACCCCCAGATGTTGATAGTAGAAATTCATCGCTATTTGATATATCAAAACTGGAAACATTGTTAGTAGTTCTTGTAAGGTCATTCTTCATTGATTGCAAGCGATTCCTTGGTAGATAGATTTGAGGCTCTGGGAAGACATCTTGTGATGATGGGTTAGGCCATTCCCAAACTAGATGATGACCATTTGATGCCAAAGCCAAAATTTTATTTCCAGCATTGTTGTAACTCAGTCTAACAATCTGTGTTTCATCACTTGGAAAAGTCAAAGATAATTTCTTCTTATGTTATGCTTAGTATTATGTTACCTTGTTTTATATATATATATATATATATTAGGTTCAAAAAACCATTTTTTTCATTTACTGTTTTTTAATTTTAATTATAAAAATACTTTTAGTTTATACAAATATTACACTGTGTTCAATTCATTTTCTGTTTTTAAAATTTTATAAAAAAAAACACTAAAAAAAATTATGACTGTGGATTTAAGCTTCTATTTTACCATGTTTCTAAAAATAAAGCATTAGTATGTAAATGTCACATATACCTTGTCTGCTAAGGGATGACGCGGCAGAGTACAGATCTTGCATTGAGATGGATAAAAAAATTCAGGGAGTCTCCTAGGCTTTGATTTGTTGGAGGACTCTTCATCTGATATATCCGATTGATGTATCCGATTCAAGCTAACAAAATGGATGCTAAGTAAATTTTCTGCCATTAGCTAAAATTATGTTTATGTTGAGAAGAAAAGAGTGAAACCTTTGGTTTAAAAGATATGGTAACCTATGATCTTCAATGGTAGGAAATACCAACTTTCCCTTGAAGACAGGATTTTCCATAATGAACTTCTTGATTTCTTCCCAAATAATCTTCCTAGCTGAAATTGCATCTTCAGGAATTTTAAGAGTTTTATTTTCCCTGTAAAGAAAGTTATGGACTGAGTTTCATTTCATAGTAGACTCACTGGAAGAAATTGAGTGATATGTACCTTAAATTGTTAAGTGTCAAAAGCTTTGTCAATTCATTGAACAGCTCTTGCTCATCTTGTGAAAAAGAAAAAACCTTGAGATCCTTTTTGAGGATATCTAAAGCCTTGGCACCATCATTACTGAGAGATGAAAGAAACAAATTTCTGTTTCAATGCCTTGATTTGATGATAAGATATCTCAGTTGATTTAAAAAGCTTACCTGTCTAATGCCTCATAATATTTCATTTTCCTCAAATCAAAAAATACTTTTCGTGAGTGCATGTTGTCATCAACCTTTGTGAACCCTGAAAGATAGTATTCAGTATCATCCCATTTCCCAGCAAGCACCATTTCCTCGAAATACTTGATGTCAAAGTAAAGCCTACTTTCACGCTCAAGCCTAAGTAACAATTGAAAGAAAAACAACACAATGTTAAAACTAAGAAAGAAGCCTCAGTTTATTACTTATATGAATGAATAATGAAGATACTTACATGTGTGCAGATTCCTTCCAACCTTTCTCATGAAAAAACTTCAAGAGTAAGTATAGAATATCTGTTTGAAGAGACGGGTCCGAAAGATTCATGTTTATCAACTGCAGATTACAATCAGAACAGACTCAACAGAGTGTGGTTTTAAAAAACAAAACCAACAAATGCAAATGGCTACACAAGAGGAAAGAAGAATTTAAAGAAATGGTATTCTAAACCAGTAGTAATCAAAAGGTTTGTATTGAAAAGAAAGGTTAACAAATGAATGGCACATATCTTTGTATTACCAAGAAAGGCATTAAATTAAGTTAAAGATAAAAAGAAATACACACGCAGCAGGGAAAGACACAAAGCTTCCCTAACCTGAAGGATCAAGAACTAGGAATCAAAAGAGATATTTTTTTTTTCTGGAGAAGTTTTTATGTGCGAGAAATGTATGATATGAAAAGCGACATAGCTTATCTATGATCTATCTGCTCAGATTTGGACAGTGGACACTTTATAGGTACTTGCACTTATCATAACGCCCAACATATCTCTTATCTTCTTCCTTTTCTTTTTCAGTTAGTTGCATATTTTTTTTTTGGTAATGAGAATATATATTATTTTTTACTTGTTGGCAATTTCCATACATGAACGTGAAAATAAGGTTATCAAATGGAGATTCGAATTATGAATCGAAAGACCTATTGTCCGAGTCGTGAATTGAATATTAATCTTTTTATGAATAATAAGATAAGATATGTGATCAATAATAAAAATAATATAAAATCATACATATATTAGCATTGTAATTTGTAAGTAAAAAAAGTGAATAATTCATTGCATACACTATTATACAGGCTAATATATTATATATAAAATGATCAAAGATCCTAAATCATAAATCAAAATCATAAAAAAAAAGACAGTGGTTACAAAGCCACAAAGTTCAAGTATTGAACTAAAAAGGAAAACATCAATAAGATGCCAAAATGCATATCCTAGTCCTACCGATGGCCATTAAAATAAAATATCTATAGATTTGAAAAAGAAAATCAAACACCAAAACGTGGTTTCATAAAGGGTAGCATTGTTGATTGTATTTATAGCTCTTCTCTTTCTATCCCTCTGCACTCTGTCACATCTTATATTTTTCAAGCGTCATAATCTACTCCTCAATCATCATTCTAAAACTACTAAGAGTGCTTCATTGTAAGAGAAAGAACAAGAATTCTGCTAGACTGAAGCATATAATTTTATTGATACTAACATTCTTTAAATACAAACAAAGTCACAATTGAAAAATGCTAAAAATTCTCTCAAAATAAAACTAAAACAGAACTGTTAGGGTGCGAGGGGAGCCTAAACCACCGGGGAGTCCTCCAACATAGGGCCAATGAGCAAACGAGCAAACCACACAAGTGAGCTAGACACCACATCCAACCCAAAACCTTAAGGTATTAGGTTTATGGGTCTTTCCACTTATATATTGCTTTCATTGCTCATTCCTACCCAATGTGGGACTAATACTTGACATCCCAACAATCTCCCCCTCAAGTGTGAGTCCATCCATCTAGTGCTCCCCCTCAAGCGGAAGCTTTTTTATCACGAGTTTCCATGGTATTGCACCTCCGTTAGCTCACATTAACGGAACATGCCACCTAGAACCACATATCACTAGGAAGACTTTCGACACAAGGTTCGCCACCAATTTCTCGTCCGAGCCGGTCACAGATCACCTGATCACACTTGTTAGGGTGCGAGGGGAGCCTAAACCACCGGGGAGTCCTCCAACATAGGGCCAATGAGCAAACGAGCAAACCACACAAGTGAGCTAGACACCACATCCAACCCAAAACCTTAAGGTATTAGGTTTATGGATCTTTCCACTTATATATTGCTCTCATTGCTCATTCCTATCCAATGTGGGACTAATACTTGACATCCCAACAAGAACAATAACAACTCATAATTTATTATTCTAGTAATTGTTCATAATTGCAGAAAATCAACAATTGTAACTAATAAACTTTAATAGTAGATACTGATGTATATTCTCAGCACCCCCTTGCATCAGTAACTGCAAACTCCAAGTTTCTCCCTTAAGCTTTCAAACCTTGCTCTAGGTAATGGTTTTGTAAAGATGTCTGCCAATTGATCTTCCGTTGTACAGTGTTGCAGTAAAATTTCTCCTTTTTGTTGAACTTCCCTGAGAAAATAAAACTTAACATTGAAGTGCTTAGTCTTTCCATGAAAATCTGGGTTGGTGGAAATCGAAATTGCAGCTTGGTTGTCCATATAAATCTTTGTGCTTTCTTTCTATTCAAGCTGTAAATGATTAGTAACTTCCTAATCCATAAAGCTTGATTAACTGCTGCAACTGCTGCAATAAACTCTGCTTCCACTGTAGATTGAGCTATAGTTTCCTGCTTCTTTGAACTCCAGCAAAAGATTCATGAACCAAGTGAAAAATAGTAACCTGAAGTGCTCTTCATATCATCAACAGAGCCAGCCCAATCACTATAAAAAATGTCATGAAAGTTAAAATCTTGATTCTTCTGGAACATGACACCATAACTAGCAGTCCCTCCTACATATCTCAAGACCCTCTTTAATGTTAAGAGAACTATCAATAATTTCTAAAGAGAACTAATTCATCTTCCATATTTTAATGACTACAAATTTAGTTCTTAACACTAAGCAAAACTGCTTATGCTACTAATAGCTTATTCTGATTTCAGTAAAGTTGGCCTTTTAAAGTTATAAAGCTTTCTGAAGTAGCAAACTGTCTGAAGAAGTGAAGCCATCTGATGTAGCAAGACTGTCTGAAGAAGTGAAGCCATATGAAGAAGGAGTTATATGAAGACATCAGATTGTCTGAAGACTAAAGCTATCTGGAGAGTGAAGCCCTCTGAAGATATCTGACGTGGACGTCAGTTTGACTGAAGACCTTTTGTGCTCCTTCTCCAACACGTTTTCATAATACCATTTTGTGTCAAGCAGAACAGAACTTTTTAGCATGTTTGAATTACATACACGAATAAGGAAAGTTTTACAGCGCAATTTTTGCAGAGGTCAGTGCAATATTGCAACCTTGTACTGTGTCAGAAGACATTTCACAACGGACTTAATAACATTTAATGCTATTTCACAACAAATGTCTTTCAACAAACCTCAACCAATGCTTATAAATAGAGCTTTGCACAAGATGTATAAAAAAAACGAACGTGCAATATTTAGAAGCTCTTACGCTGCCAAATTTTCTAAGAAAATTGAACTCTGATTTATTCTTTGATTTGTACAAAACTTTCATATCCTGAGTTCTACTCAGTTATTTGTACAAACTTAGTGTTTAAGCTAGAACTGGATTGTAGTTTCTAAGCTTAAACCTCCTTTTTTTTACACACTAGGATTGTGTTTGAGCCTGGAGAGGCTTATCAGCAAAAGAATACTTAGGTTTCATCCTAAAAAGCAAATCATTGGTGACACCTCAGAAATTTAAACTTATCTTTCATTGTAAACACTGTAAAGTGTCTGAAATCCTAAAGAGGCTTGGAGGAACAAAGAATACTTGCTGCTGTTTAGCCTGGAGAGGTCGTGTCCAAAGAATACTTGTGTTTTAGCCTAGAGAGGTTGTGTCCAAAGAATACTTATGTTTTAGTCTGGAGAGGCTGTGTTCAAACAATACTTGGTGTTTAGCCTGAAGAGGCTGGGTTCAAACAATACTTGTATCAAATCTGAGTTAGTGAAAATGCAGTGGTGTGTTTGCCCCGGGACTGGATGTAGCTCACTGAGTTAGTGGGTGAACCAGGATAAATTTCTGTGGCTAAGTTCTCTGAACCCTTATCTCTTTACATTCAGTTTTTATCTAACCAAGGAGGGTTCTGATAAGTGATTTTATAAATCCACGCAGAAAAACAATCTCTTTATCACGCGAAAATATTTCAAAATCAATTTTATTCAACCTGCTGAGCTGCATCAACAAGTTGTTGAACTTCCAGTTTCGGAAGGTTGCTCAAATATTTTCAAATCAGTTTGCTTGTTTCAAAGGTATTCCAAAAATCTGTAAAGAATTATAAAACATTATTCAACCCCCCTTCTAGTGTTTCCTGTGGTTCTAACACAAATTTCAAGCCTCTGACAACAGAACAATGGAGAAAACTCCCTGCTTATCTGAGAAGGCAAGGAGGAGGACTTGACCATCTGTACAGGGAATGGGTCTGGTCATCTTACTGGAACATCAGAGAGCAAGTTGGTTTAGCCTCTAGGACTTCTGGGCAATATGAAGACTCTATGACCTCCACAAGAGTATCTGCTTTGGAGAAGCACAACAACTGCTGGGGTCAATTCCCCTTATCTGCACCCTCCAATGAAGCATGGACTCTTTGGTGCCTAAATCCTATCAAGGAATATTTTTATGTTGTTCAGAATCATTCGAAGTATGGGCTACCCAAGGGATTCCCTTACTTCAAGTTCACTTGCAAGCACATTTCAATCATTTTCTTTGAGCCACTTCTAGATGCTGAGGAAGAAAATGTCATTTTGAGAAGGGAGATTCAAGAGTTGCAGATCAAGCACGCTGAGTTATCATCCAAGCTTGATAAGGTTCTTGATCATCAAGAGAAGCTCAGAGAAGGGAAACTAGATATGAAGACTGTTATTTTGTCCCAGATTGAGAAAGCTCGTGATGAACTGATTTCTCTAGTCAAACAGGCTTTGTTGAAAAAGGATGGATAGTCATTGTCTAGGATGATGTTGAGACAAACTCACTCCTAAATTTTTTAATATGCCAAACCATTAAGTTTGACTATGTGTTAAAATGAATGAGATGCATCTTGTTATTTTCACTAACTGTGTGCTCAAGTGCATGGCAGAATTTCTAGACTTTGTTTTGCAGAAATTGATCAAGAAAATAAAGCTCAAAGAAGATCTTTGAGGTTACAAAACATGAAAAGTCAGAAATAAAAAATGCCAAGGAACTAGACTTAAAGCAAGATCAATGAGCAATGAAGAGATTCAAGAACAGCTTGAGACGTCGTCTCAAGGTCAGATGCAGACTCAAGCACAAAGGGTCATCTCATGAAAAAAAAGAAGATTCAGAAAATGGTTTGATCATCACTCACCAAGTAAGTTAGAAGATGAGACTCAGACCTAATTGTAGAAGAGATTAGATCCAATCACTATTATTTTAAGAAGAGACTCCAGATCAACTTGAGACGTAAGCTCAAGATCAGATGCAAGAGTTGAGACCTTAGCTTAGACGCAAAGGTTGAGATCCAGACTCAGAACAAACGTTGAGACTCAAGTTCAGCTTGAGAAGACATAGCATCAAGTCAACACAGGGTCAAGACAAGTACACTATACGCTGACACAATGACATTAGTGTTAGGAATATGCACTAGAGACTTATATATTTATGAACATCCATCACTTGTATCATGTTATTTTATAAAGGCAAACGTATTCTTTTAGAATATAATTATTGTCCTTAGAATAGTAAGCTTAAACTTCATAAGAAATCAAGTAGATGACTTGATCGTGAGATCTTATGAAGAACTATTCTTAAATAGTCCCTATTTTTAAACATTGGGATTGTGTTTGAGCCTGGAGAGACTTGTCTGTAAAACAAAACTTGGGTTTAGAGCCTGAAGAGACTTGCCTGTAAATGAATACTTGTAATCTGTTGAGATTAGTGGAGAAATCCAATTGCTAGTTGGCATTAGAATGAACGTAGCTCACTGAGGTTGTGAGTGAACCAAGATAATTTTCTGGGTGAATATTTCTATCCCTTAACTTGTTCAATTCATCAGTTTTAAACTAACATTAAAGGGTATTGAATCTGTATTTATAAAAACTGAGCGTAAAAATATCTTTTAGAAAACACATTTTTACACTGTTTGAAAATACTTCAGACATCAGGTAAACTTCAGATAACATCCCAGCTATCTGAAATTTTCAAAAACTCAGTTTTTCAGAAAAAGGTTTCCAGAAAACGTTAAGGTTTTATAAAAACACTATTCAACCCCCCTCTAGTGTTATCCTATGTTTCTACATTAAGCTCCTGTAAACAGCCTCTTCTACTTTTCCTGTCCCGTCTTCTTTGCTAAGCTTCTCTTTCTGATTCATAGGAGTACTCATAGGCTTGCATCTGCTCATATTAAACTTCTTCAAAATCTATTCGACATATTTTCTTTTAAAAATGAAAATTTCCAAATCTGTCCGCTTGATCTCTATCCCCAAGAAGTATGACATGTGACCAAGATCAATCATCTCAATGTTATTCAACATTTCAGTTTTGAACTGATTAATGAGCTTAACATCATTTCCTATTACCAAAAGATCATTAACATACAATGATAAAATCATAAAGTCATTGTCAGTTTTCTTAATATAAAGTGTTGATTCACTAAGACTCTTAGTGAAACCAAGACTCAACAAATATTGATTTATTCTGCTGTACCAGGCCCTGGGAGCCTGCTTTAGGCCATACAAAGCCTTTTTTTAACAAATAAACCTTGTCTTCATGGCCTTTCACAACAAATCATTCTGGTTGCTCAACATAGATTTCCTCCTATAGAAAGCCATTAAGAAATGTTGATTTGACATCTAATTGAAACATTTTCCAATCCTTTTTAGCAGCAATAGCCAAAAGCATTCGAATAGTATCAAGGCGAGCTACAGGAGCAAATGTTTCTGAAAAATCAACTTCATACACTTGATCATATCCTTTTACCACCAATCTGGCCTTATGCTTGTCGATAGAGCCATATGCATTTAATTTTGTCCTAAATACCCACTTCACTCCAATGAAATTCTTGTGTTGAGGCCTTGGAACTAACTGCCATGTCTGATTTCTTTCTACCATACTAAGCTGCTCCTTCATTGCATCCATCCATTTTGAGTCTTCTTGAGCTTCTTTGAAACTGCTAGGCTCTAACACAACAACATTCCAATTATCATAAATATCATAAAGTAGCCTTGTACCTCTAACAGGTTCATCATCAATCATGTCATTGTTTGATGAAGAAACATCTTTTCTCTGAAATTGTATTTCAGAAAAATTTTCAAGATCTTTACCCTTTTGTATTCTTAGTTTTTCTTCTCCCTAATTCCATTCATGCTCCTCCTCAAAGTGCACATCCCTGCTTACAAGTATTTTTTTCAGACTTTGGCTGAAAAACCTTGTAAGTCTTCGTAGTCTTGCTATAGCCAACAAATATTCCAAGATTAGCCTTTTTATCAAGCTTATCACGTTTCACCTGCGATTTGTGAGTAAAGCATACACATCCAAAACTTTTAAATTAGACAACAAAGGTTTAAATCCATACCAAGCTTCGAATGGAGTTTTTCCTTTGAAAACTTTTGTGGGTAATCTATTAAGCAAAAAAACTGCAGTATTTACAGCTTCGGCCCAGAATTTCTTGGGAAGGTTTTTCTCATACAGCAAACAACAATCCATCTCCATCACAGTTCTATTTTTTCTTTCACTGACCCCATTTTGCTGTGGAGTAGTAAGCTAATGTTCAATTCCTGCCTCCTCACAAAACATATTGAATTTTTCTGATGTATATTCAGTCTCATTATCTGTCCTTAGAATCTGAATCTTTAGCCCAGATTGATTCCCTATCCGGCTCTTAAACTTTCAGAATATTCCAGCAACATCTGACTTGAATTTCATAAAGTAAATCTAGCACATTCTAGAGAAATTATCAATGAAAAGTACTTAATACTTACTTCCATTCAATGATGTTTCACTCAAGGGTCCTCCAATATCAGTATGGACCAGTTAAAGTTTACTTGTTGCTCTCTAAGTAGATTGTTGGAATGGCAAACTGGTTTTCTTCCCAAATTGACAAGTTGCACAAATTGTCATATTTTCCTCCAATGATGGTACACCTTTTGCCATATTATTTTTCTCTAACCAATGCAAAGATGTATGGTTGAAATGACCCAACCTCTTATGCCAAGGTTCAGTAAGAGAACTTGAGCTCACAACAACAACTTCCTGAATTTACATAAAGTATAATGAAAAACTTTTGCCTTTCATTTGTATCTTGAACAAATCCTTTCCACCAGCAGTTTGAATCAAACACATCTTTTCCTTAAAGATCAACCTGTACCATTTCTCAAGCAATTGTCCAACACTCAACAAATTTTGAGTAATCTTAGGAACATACAAAACATCATGGATAATTTTTGTTCCTAGGCCAGTCTCAGTTGCAATAGAACCTTTACCTTTAACATCAATGAACTCACCATTTCCAATTTTGACTTTTAAGACAACATCCTTGTTGATCTGTTTAAAAAGCTCAATACCATATAAGTCATATGATTGGTACAACCACTATCAATCAACCAGCTCTCACTTGCATTAGAAATTGTTGGATACATTGCTACAAACAACTGGTCATCCTCTTTATCTGCAATTTGAGCTTCGTCTTGCCTTTTCTGCTCTTGAAACGTGCAAATTTTTGCAATATGACTAAGTTGGTTGCATTTGTGGCACTACACATCGGGCCTCCTCCAGCACTTAAAAGATGCATGACCTTTCTTTCCACAATGCTGACATGGTGGATAACTTGATTGCCCTCCTAAATCTGCCTTACTGCTTTCATGATCTTTCTTCCATTTCTTCTTTCCCTATACTCTCTAGTTGAGTTGCAACTTTGCCTGCAAAGCCCATTCAATTGTGCCTTCTTGTCTCATGAGTCTTCTATGCTCTTAAGCTTGTAAAGCACTTAACAGCTCCGCCAAGGTAATGGTTGACATATCTCTATAGTTTTCCAAAGAAGAAATTATGGTCTCAAACCTTTCCGGTAGAGTGACCAGAATCTTTTGAACAATCCTAGAGTCTTTAAACTCTTGACCGAGTAGTCTAACTCGATTCGAAACGCAAAGAAGTTTATCATAATATTCCTTCACCATTTCTGATTCCTTCATCCTTTGCATCTCAAACTCCCTAATTAAATCCAGTACCTTCATCCCTTTGATCTTCTCATTGTCTTCATATTCTTACTTGAGAAAATCCCAAATCTCCTTGGCTGATTTAAGCGTCATGATTCTGGTGAAAATTTATGGTGATACAACAGTAAACAAGTATGCCTTCGCTTTCGATTTTCTTTGCTTCTTCTCCTTATGGTTTTTAATCTGTGCCATTTTTGGGTTGTCTTGTAAAGGAGGTACTGCATAGTCCTCCTTAACAGCTTCCCAAAGCTCTGCAGCTTCTAGGCAGGACTCTATTCTAATTGACCAAATATCATAATTCTCTCCATTGAAAATTGGTGGTGCAGAAACTGGAAGTGTTTTCAGTTTGCACATTTTGATTTTGGTGCAGGCCCTCAATCTCACAGTCCCTCAAGAAAAAGCTTTGATACCAATTGTAAGAGAAAGAACAAGAATTCTGCTAGACTGAAGCATATAATTTTATTGATACTAATATTCTTTAAATACAAACAAATTCATAACTGAAAAATGCTAAAAAAATCTCTCAAAATAAAACTGAAACAGAACAATAACAACTCATAATTTCTTATTCTAGTAACTGTCCATAATTGGAGAAAATCAACAATTGTAACTGATAAACATTAAGAAGTAGATACTGATGTATATTCTCAGCATTCATTGATTCGAACATTCCTTTGAGTTGCAGGGTTTTATTATCGGTTGTCAAAGACTGTTTCCCAATAATGGAGATGACAAGGAGAGCAACCATGCTGGTTTTTGGTACACTGACAATAGTAAGTACTTGTTGAGTCTCAGAAAATAATATCAGAAAATATGGAATATATCCTGAGTCTCACGCTCTTAAAGTTTTAATGGATTACAAATATAAAACATAATAATCATTATATAAATATCCTCTCATGAACATTATACTTGTTTTCAGATCAATAATGTTGAGAAGGAACTTCAGAAGGACTCAATTTCAAACATCACCTGAAGAGCTTCTCTGTCTGAAATCTTTAAAGACAAAAATATCAGTTGCATACGAAGGCTGAAGGTATCAGATTCAAATGAAGACCTCGTAAAGACGTCGCTGTCAACACAGAACGATCATCTTCTTGGTCTAACCTAATTCAGCATAAGAGACAGGAATGCTTTTCTACCTCGTTCAAGAGTATTGCACAAATGAGGAAAGTCTACAATGTATGCTGCACCTGCAACGTGAAAAGCTATACGCGCGCAGAACCTACATCTGAGAAGCCCGAGAAGCATCTCATGTATACTGAAAAGAAGCCTAACGTCTCAATGCATTTAATGCTATTTGACAACGGGAAAAAGAAGATCAAAGGCTATTTAAAGGCTCATGTTCCTGAAGACAAATGACAACGAAGAGAAATATTCTTTGAGCCCTTATGCTGCAAAAACGTTGTCAACAACACTCCGATAAATTCTTGTACAATCTAAATTTTCATATCCTGAGTTAATCTCAGTTTGTACTTGAGTTCTAGCTATCCTTTGTGATAGTATTATAGAACACTTTCTGTTTTAGATTAAGCAGATTGGGTTTTAAGCCTGGAGAGGCTTTCTGTTCAAAGAATACTTGGGACTGTACACTTGGTTAAGTGTCTGAGAGCCTGAAGAGGCTTAGAGAAAGAAAGAATACTTGGGTGAGAGCCTGGAGAGGCTTGGTTAAAGAAAGAATACTTATGTGAGAGCCTGGAAAGGCTTGGTGAAAGAAAGAATACTTGTGTGAGAGCCTGGAGAGGCTTGGTGTAAGAAAGAATACTCGGGTTGTGCCTGGAGAGGCTTGGTGTACTCGACATTCTTGCAAGAATAGTGAAAATCCATTGGTAGTTTGCCTTTGGGACTGGACGTAGCTCACGGTGAAGTGGGTGAACCAGGATAAATCTGTTTGTGTTCTTCTCATCCCTTTATCTCTGTGTTTTTAGTTTTTATCTAATGGTTTGAAGAGTATTTCATACAGAGAACATTTCAGTTTACTAATATTACTGTTGAGAACTAATTTCCATCTGAACATAAGTTCAAAACTTAAACTAAAACTTCAGACCGAAACTCATCATCTGAAGTATTTTCTAAAGTCTCTTTAACTAAAAATTATTAACTGTTAAGGTTCCTGCTGAAACACTATTCAACCCCCCCTTTTAGTGTTTCCCTGTGTAATTTTAGTACTCCTCTCCCAGATTTTTGTTACAAATATAATATGAAAATTACTCACCTTACTCTTTTAAGATTTTGGGATATTGCAAGGCTTTTACAATCCTATGTGATTTATAGCATGTTTTGTTTAGCGTTGAAATGTGATAAATAATCATGTTTTCAACGCTAGAAATAGTTGCGTTCGGGAATCCAAATTTGAGTTTGACCAATTTCAACGCCAAACCAAACACACACTTAGCTTTGTTTGATTTCTAGTTTTAAAAAATGATTTTTTTTTAAATAGAAAAACTTATTTAGGTGTTTATTTTTCAAAAACTTGTTAATCAGAAAGTTAAAATAGTCTAAGAGTGTGTTTGCAAGGCTAATAAGCTAGCTACTAATTTATTGACTAACTTATAAGCAAGTTTGACCAACACAAAAGTGTTTAGTAAGGTACCTCAATGTAGCTTATTTTAGGAGTTTATAAGCTAGAAGCTACTTCAACTAGCTTGTAGTTTGTAGCTTATTTAATTTTCTTCATTATCTCTTATATTTTAATACATTTATCTTATTATCCTTAATTTCTTTTTACCTATTATTACCTATTTTCAATTTTAGTGACAAAAATCTTTCAATTTCTATTTACCTATATATTAAGTAATTTAAAAAATTACGAATTAATGAAATTGTTATTTTTCTTTTACTATTTTATGAAATTATTTTTATATTATACTATTTATTTTATCAATTTCACTATTTATTTTAAGTTTTAATTAAATATTTTATCTCTAAATAGTTTAATAAGAATTTAATTATTTTTTAAAAATATAAATTTATAATTACACAATAATATATTTTTATCTAGAAAATAAATTGAATATAATAAAACTAATGTTGTTATGTCCTTGTATGTCATTTTACATTTACCAACTAGTTTATCAGCTAGTTCTTCCAAACACTTCTAATTGAACAAGCTAACAACTAGCTTATTATCTAGAAGCTAACTTATCAGCTACCAGCTAACTTATCAGCTAGTTTTCAATTTTTTACAATAAATGAAATAGAACATAAAATTAATTTTGAAAGCTGAAAAAATAAGTTTCAAACAAGTCCTAATGGTTGATAGGTTTGATAATTAATAAAACGTTTTGTTTTTACTTTTTATAGCAAAAAGAAAAATCAAATTTTAATATAAGGTTAAGAGGTTTGTACATCATTCTATACTTGTTTCTGTTTAAGCAATGTATCTCGGGTTCCGGTCTTGTGAATAGAAAAAATCTATGCTGAGAAAGCTAGTCTTACCATGATATGGATGTTCCGGTTTAATCAGATGTGTCTCCTGTGAAGAATACGTGTAGTTTAAACAAAATAAATTTATGAGATTCTTGTGTGGGAGATTGAAAATGAGCTCTTACATATTAACTTAAATGTGAGTCCTTTGATCTTTACTTTTAGATGGCTAGTAATGGCGAATTCTACGGTGAAGTACTCTCATGGGTACCTCACCGTGTGCCCCTGATATAGGAAGAAATCTCGTTAGTTTTTTATAACTTTGAAACTTTTCAAAATTGCAAGTAAGGTCCTCAGCTTCTGATTAAATTAGGCAAAGGCCACCCCTAATTTTTTTAGGGCACAAGAACAGAGTTGGGGAAAGAAAATTAGAAATGGGACTGTTCGTCCTCTTCCCTCTGGTTCGTTGTGGTTGTGGAAGTCTCGTTTCATGTTTGTGTGACGGCGCAGCGAGATTATTAACTTCAGATCAAAGGATATATATATGTGAGATTTCGAAGGGTTTTCACTCTGTGAAGTTGTTTCGGCAAACAAATCTGGTCAAGATTTTGGATCTTGTAAGCTTGGTTGGCTCCACTGTGAAATCCTAAGTTTGTTCTGCTCCAATGCTTACAAAATAAGGTTTTATTATTATTATTATTATTATTATTATTATTATTATTATTATTATTATTATTATTATTATTATTATTATTATTATTATTATTATTATTATTATTATTATTATTATTATTATTATTATTATTATTATTATTACCTTTTCCTTTTTTGTTTGCAATGGGCACCGAGAATGGAGTAAGCAATGGTGATGACACTGAATGTTCTGAACAAGTTCAGCGTTTGAAAAGCGTAGCACTTCATAATGGGGTGGCAATTGCAGATGGGAATTATGTTACTGAAGAGGCTCAGCACTTGAAGAGTAAAGCAATGAATAATAGGGTCGCTTTTGCTGATGGAAATGGTGTTACTCAAGAGGCTGGACTCTTGAAAAGTGAAGCCATTAGTAATGCTGAGGTGGCAATGGCAGTTTCTGCCGACGGGGACTTTGGTGGACTTGAATGTTTACGAACTTAATTATAAGAGGCGTAAGCATGTAAAGTCAAGTTCAAAAAGCAATTACATAGAACGCGTGGAAGCTGCAGATGGGAATTATGACAACAAGCTACATTTGATTCGCAAGAAGCTAAGGACCTTACTTGCAATTTTGGAAAGTTTGAAAGTTATAAAAAACTAGCGAGATTCCTTCCTATATCAGGGGCACACGGTGAGGTACCCATAAGAGTACTTCACCGTAGAATTTGCCGGCTAGCAATAATTTGAATTTTAGTACGTTATGTCAAATTAATAGATAGTATAAGTTAACATTGTGTCTTGATTTTCATTATTTATTTTTATGAAAATTTTCCCTCTTGAACATTTACTATGTTTATGTTACCCCCAACATGATGCATTGCCTCCGTGACTGTAGGAATGCGGGCGCCATCTGGGACAACATGGGTTTTAGCCTATCACTGGCCGACCTTCTATCATGATGATGACATCCAAGATTGGTTGAAGATGAGGGAGTCCTAGTCTCTTCTTGGCTACTTGATGAGTTTCTGGCAAGCGAACCACAAATCCAGCAATATAATAGTAAGAGAGTATCGTATCCACATGGAACGGTCAATTTACGTAGACTGTGATCTATTTATCAAGGGGAAAACAACAATTTAGAGATTATTGTTGCGGAAATTGTAAAGAGAAAGCAAATATCAATTGGAATTAGAAATGAAGAGTTAGAGACACTTTACTTGGATTAGGATTGGACTTCATATCATCACACCCTTTGTGCATGTAAAAACTATCTATTATTTTAGGTTTACTCTATAATATCCTAGACAAACTTTATTACTAAGACCCCGAGTTACCAGCGGCCTCACACACTCAAAGATAATCCATGCGGGCTCTCTCAGGCGACAAACTTACCCCCGACTTATTTTGCTTTTTTTTTAGTCAGTTTGTAAAGGAACTTAGTTGATAAACGAGGCCTATAGCTGTAGACGCACCTTCGCTCAAGTACTGTCACTACCCTCACTCATCAGGATACGCCTATGTTCAAATCCTGGATTCACAATCAACTAACTCCTTGCTATCGGTTTATCAATACCAAGCCTAATGGTCGGATGCCTTTCATTATGGTACTCACACTACCCATCAATCATTAGTCAACACCCTTTTTCGGCCAGTGTTAACCGAGTATTCTTATTCAATCAGAGAGTGAGTTCGTAAAGGATCCGCTCCCCCACTCTCAGTCCTAATCAAAACTAACCTAGTTAGTTGAGACTAGCCTATAACTCCAGGTGCAAGCGCGAGAATTAGGAATTAAGTACAGAATAAGATTACCAATATTATAGATAGAGAGCACAGAAATAATAATATAGAGTTTACATACACTTGGGGATAGAATCAATTACATCAAATCCTAATGGAGAGTTAACTACACGAGGTAGCCATAGAAACCATTGAAGATGCTGTCACCATCTTCAATCCTTGTGAAGCGCTCCTCCTCTCCTACTCTAAACTTAGCTTCGGTACATTATCACTGAAATATAGACTGGATTACAATGATCGTGCCCTCCGGGACTGGTGCAAGAGGTTCCTATTTATAGACTAAGGAAAGACACAGCAATTTGGGAAGAGATCTATCTAAAAACGGCAATAGGGACCAAATCAGCATAACCCGCGCTTCAGGCTGCGCTACAGCGCAGGATGAGGCGCAACTTTCAGAGAGTCTGCTCTTCACCTGCGCTATAGCGCGGGGTGAAGCGCAAGTAGCGTCCTGCAGCTCCAACTTTCTCTTTTTAATCTTGATCTCTCCCCGAGACTAGTTTTAGCAGATTTATCTTTCCTTGTTTCCCTTCTTGATGAATCCTTGTATTTATTGAGCAATCTTTGATTTAATTGGAAAACTTGTCTGCAGAATCCTTGATTGATTGGCAGTGATCTCCTCATTAATGACTTCAAATCTTCTTTAAATCTTCATTAAATATCTTCAATCAATCTCAAATCTTGCAGATATCTCCCTCATTTAATGTTATTTATTCTTCAATCAAATCTTTTGCAATATCCTGCAAAAATCAGCAATATTTCTATCAAAATAGCATCAAATTCAAATATAAGATTAATAAATACAATTTCTCTAATATTTAATAAAAAGGGATTAAAATGGGGCAAAATTACCAATTTATCCTTGATAAGTGAACTAAAAAGTGCTCTAATTTGTCAACTAATTTTCACTTATCAAAATCCCCCCAACTTAACTTCTTGCTTGTCCTCAAACAAGAAACCTCTTTGCAATCAAAAATCAATTCTATTCCCAGTGTATTCCTAAAAAAACAAATTCAAGGAACTATTCCTCAACTCCTTCCTAAGTAGCAGTCATTTTCCAGATATAAGAAAAACTCAGGACCAAGGGATGTTACCAATACTCAATCAGAATAGAAATACAAACATCAATCAAACTTTTTCAAAAACAGTAATTAAAGCAATAAGTGATAAACCAAGGAAATCTCTCATTCCCACGGGTAAGTGTTTCCCTCAATCTTCTTCACCACTGTTGAACAACTAGAATTGATAGTCGTTTCCAAAATCTGAACCTGCAAGCAGTTAATATGGATCAAAAGGTCTTTCTTAGGTTGTAATGAGGCTGAGCTATCAAGAAATCATGATTTTTCTGGATGATCAAGGAACACTTTGAATAGAGAGCATCTTGTGATTGTGCTTGGGACTTCTCTCAATTCACCTGGTCATTCTTGAATGGTCACCCTTTTTCAGCTTGGCCTCATTGTTTGAAGAAATTCTCCCCCCAACTTATTCAATTCCACACTTTTGTGCAGATTTTTTTTATAATAGAAAGAATAACATAGAAACTTTATTTGTGGGGGAGGATCCTTCTTTTGTGATTTCTTGTGCCTTCTCTTGAGTTTCTGTGACCAACCTCTTGTCCCATGTTGTTGTGGTGCACCTTGATCTCTATCCCAAGTGTTAAGGGACAAGTGATGTTCAATGAATATGGTTAGGGTGCATCAAGGAAAATATTCAAGCTCAAATGGGCAATCAATAAATGGAAATATTAAATCAGGGTTGGCTATTTGGCACTGAGCACAATATTAGAATCACAAAATATGCCTTTGTCACTTCCATATCTCTTCAAGCAAGCAAAAATTTAAAAACTCAAGCAATAACAGTTGACAAGCAGCGGTGAAAAGCTCTCAATATCAGTGTTTGGGCTCTCAGCTCACCGGTTATGGCTAAAATTCCTTGATAAAGCACTTAATGGATTTAATTAACTATCCTGATAGGTTCTCTTGAGAAGTACCCTAATCCTAATTAATTATGAAATTAATCAAAAGACCCTATCATCTTACCTAATCTGGTTAGTTAAACTACTTATTTACAGAGGATTGGAAAAAGTTACCTTGATTCCTAATTTCCTAAGGTCCTAGAGTTCTACACAAAACAAGAATATAATGGAAAACAAAATGAATGAGTATTATTGAAACTATAATATTGACAAAGAAAATGCATGCTTGCATGCTTATTGAATGATGAATGTTTCCTAATGTCCTAAGAATGCAAAAAGAAATATCCTAATGTCCTAATGAAAAGAAAAGGAAAAAGAAACCACCAAGTGCTTTGCTTTACTCTCTTTAATCTTCATCATCTGAATCTCTTCCCCCTGTGAAAGTTTGGCCTATCCCCAGGCCACTCCATGGTATCTCTAAAACGCTCCGGAGACATTCCAGGATCTGGACCTTCGGAGTTATGCCACGACACTTCTTGCATGTGTAACATACCATTGTAGAGTGTGGTGATCTGTCTAGATAAATGATCCATGTGAAATTGTCCTGGCCTGTCTGCAAGTGGAGGTGGAAGGGTGTGTGTGATGTTTTCTCTGATAATCTTGACTTCTTCAGCTAGGGTGCAGTAGGATTCTATGTATTCTCTGGTGATTGGTTGCCCAATTGGAGTATTAGGCTGGACCTCGATTCCTCTGTTGAAACATAGCATTGTGATCAAAGCAGAGAATGCCAACTTTGCTCTGGAACGAGGTCTTCTTTCATCACGAGCAGTTTCAATCATGATCTCTAAGTAATCAGAGATGACTGTGGCAATATCAACTTGCTCCCCATTCTCTATGCAGTTTATCAAGTGGACAGTAGGCATGTCCATGGTAGAAGATTTAAGGCAGGGTCGAATGTTAGCATTGATGAAGGCCATCCATACTCTTGACAACTCACTGAGATTTTCTTTTGGTATTACTTCTGCCTCACCATAAACGTTGACTCCAAAATATTTTCCATGGAGACATAACCTCTGAGTTGTTTGAGTGTCAAGAATGTCATTACCATAAGGCCTTACTCTCTCCATTCTTTTCATGTACTCACAATAAGATTCATCATTGGGTTCTGGTGCTGGATGATCCAGAAGCTCATTGATCGTTTTTCTATAATAAGAAACCCAGTATCCTTGCACATGGCTCTTTCTTGTTCCTCTACCATCTAGGCCAAGCTCAGCATTATTGTAGAACTGCTTTACAATCTCCGGGTTAAAATATGGGTATGGTTCGACCAGAGCATTCCAATCTTTTCTTGTAATTTCATGGTTGAACTCTAGGCAATCCTTTGGTTCGAGTCGTACTGGTTTCTCTGGAAAGAACTCACAGTTCATGATATAGTTGTAATGCATGCATGCCTCAATAGTTCTGAACTTTCCTTCTCCCAGAATAGGGTTCTCATCGATCCTCTTTCTTTTCACCATTGTAGGACACTCTCTTGTAGTCAGTCGGGTGCGGACATCCTGCATGAAAGAATAGAGAAAAAGATTTGTGTTAGAAAGAGTACATAAAAATTTAGATTCATACCTCAGAGATCCCACGTTCTTTGTCAAGATTAAACAAAGATTGAGAAAAAGATTCATACCCCAAGAATAGCAATCAGAGAAAGATGAAAAATTGTGCACAAGGTGTGAAGAAATCAGTGAGTGATAATCTTTCAATTTTGGCACGTATTTAAAGAAACTCTGATAGCTGCGCTTCACTCTGCGCTGTAGCGCAGATGAAGCGCAAAAGTCAGAGACTAGAAAAGTTGTGCTTCATTCTGTGCTGTGGCGCAGGTGAAGCGCAAGTTACGGTGAATATTTCGCAAAAGTTTCTCTTCAACCTGTGCTGTAGCGCAGGGTGAAGCGCAAAAGTCAGAGACCAAAAATGTTGCGCTTCATCTTGCGCTGTAGCGCAGGTGAAGCGCAAAAATTAGTGAAATTTTTTCTTTTCTTTTCTTTTATCTTAAAACTACTTCTATGTTTCCTACACCTACACTGGGTTGCCTCCCAGCAAGCGCTTGTTTAACGTCTGATAGCTCGACGCCTGGTTGTTTTTATGGGTCTTGCAGATCGATGACAGACTCAGATCTGTCAAAGTAACCTCCTAGATATGGTTTGAGTCTCTGTCCATTGACAACCCAACAGACTTTGGTGTCGGGATATTCAATCTCAACAGCCCCATAAACTCTGACCTCTTTAACTATGAATGGCCCTGTCCATCTGGATTTAAGCTTTCCTGGGAAGAATCTCAGTCTGGAGTTAAATAGTAGCACAGATTGACCAGGATAGAATCTCTTTTTAAGGATTTTCTTATCATGATAGGCTTTCATCTTCTCCTTGTAAATCCTGGATGACTCATATGCATTCAGCCGCATCTCTTCTAATTCATGCAATTGCAAGACTCTTTTTGGTCCTGCCACCCTTGAATCCATGTTCAAGAATTTCAGGGCCCAGTTGTAAGGTCCAAGAATTCCCTCAAAGTGGTTTTAATTATGACAACCAAATCAAATGCAACTTAGCATAATTCTGATTCCAAAAGAACTAACCATTTCATTTGAGAATGTGTCCAGAAGCAACATGTTTCATCTTGCAGAAGGACAAATATGAGAAGCTTCATTCTAATGGATATCAAAAGCAATAAGTTGAAAGAATGACAAATATGTGAAGGAGAACTTGAAATAAAGATGAGTGAAATGAAAGTAACTCATTCAAGCAATCAGAAGCTATCAAGCACTCCTCATAGTTTCCAGAAGCAAGAAGAAGCATCTCAAGAACACCAAATGAAATTGTTTTAGAAGGGAGATTCATTTTAGAGGAAATTCTAAGAAGAAAGCAAAAACTGAATTTCAATCTTAAGACATATCAACTGCAGAACATAAAACATGTCACAGAAGCATAAAAATTATCTGCAGTTGATTAGAAGCTAATCTGCAGAAGGAATGTGCAAGAACAAACTCTGCAGAAGCAGCAAATTGAACAAGAAAGTCTAAAATAAATCTCCTGCTGATTTAGCTGAGTAACACAAGTTGAAATACACTTGAAATAATCCAGAAATCATCCTCAGCAAATTCACAGAAGCATTGGTGAAGAAATGAGCCAGTTTTGCTGTCTGCAGAAGCAAGTTCTGCAAAAGCATGAAGGCCAGTTAACTGGACAGCTGTACCTGTCAGCTTTTGCAGCTGTACCTGAAAGGGACTTGTCAATACATCACAGCTGGATCATTTTAACTTCATCCCAACGGCTACAAGGCTCCTCACCTATAAAAGGAGGTGCTCTCTTCACAATGAGACACACCTCTCACTCCAGAAGCATAAAATACTCTCTGCTGTTTTACTGCTTCTGGAACCTTTTCTCTCTCCTCGAATTCTTTCCAATCTGCTTATGCAAGTTGTTGAGGGGGAGTTTTGCTCACTAGGAAATTCTGCTGCTACTCTGATTGTAATCTAGTGAGCTATTTGTACTTTACCTTGCTGTTTCTGTGCTTCTGTAAGGTCAGAAAGATTGGTTTGTTGTAAAATCTCTTGTGACACATTAGGTGAAGTATTTGGAGAGGTTGTAAAGGCTCTGGTGTGAGCCTGTGAGTGTTTGGGGTCTGCAGAAGGAAGTTCTGCAGATTTCTGGATCTGTGCTTCTGCAGAAAGTCCTGCAGTAAGTCAGGATCTATTTTGGTGAGTTTAGTGATTCTGTAGAAAGCCTGAAGAGGCTGTGGAAAAAGAATACTAGTGGTAGTGTGTACCCAAAGGTTGTAACTGATTTGTTAGTGAGAAAAATCCTACAGAAGGTAGGGACTCGACGTAGCCTCAGGTTGGAAGAGGTGAACCAGTATAAAAACCCTTGTGTTTTCTTCTTTCCCTTACCTTCTTAACTTCTGCATGTGCACAAAAAGCTTTCAAAACTAATATTACCTAAGTAAGTGACAACTAAATTGATTCCACCAAAAGAATCCTATTTTCTGAAGTAAAATGGTTTGATCACAAGAAGGGGGGTTGAATTGTGATCTCTTTAAAATTCTGCAAGTTTATCTTTTAATAAAAGTCTGCTCAAGATTAGTTCTTGGCTCTTTATTAGAAGATGTATCTTCAAAACTATACTTGTTAGAATAATGCTTATTATGCAGAAAGTAAGATTCCTTTGATGGAACCAATTTAGTTAATACTTACTTAGGTATTAGGTAGTTTTAAAATCTTTGTATGCTCATGCAGTAATTAAGAGTTGAGAGAAAGAAGATGACACAAAGGATTTATACTGGTTCACCTTTTCCAACCAAAGGCTACCTCCAGTCCCTACCTCCAGTAGGATTTTCTCACTAACAATCTCAATTACAACCTTGGGTACACACTACCACTAGTATTCTTTTCCCACAGCCTCTTCAGGCTTCACACAAACACAACACACACTGCAATAACAGTTCCTGTCTTACTGCAGAACCTTCTGCAGAAGCACAGGATCAGAAATCGGCAGAACTTGCTTCTGCAGACTTCACACTAACAAAGGCTTGCACTCAAGCCTTTACAAACTCACACAGACTCACTACAGAGTCTTGACAACCTCTCAAACACTTTACAGAACCTGTCCCAAGTGATTTTACAACTCAGTAATCACTTGGACCTTGCAGAAGCATAGTACAGCAAAGGTAAAGTGTAAAAATGAACAAAGCTCACTAGATTACAATCAGAACAGTATTAGCAGCTTCTAGTGAGCAGAACTCCCCCTCAATGAGATATTCAAGCTGATGAAAGAAAATCTGAGGAGAGAGAAAATGTGTTCCAGAAGCAGGAAGTATTGAGTCAGAATTCTATTGTGCTTCTGGAGGGAGAGGTGTGTCTTATTGTGAAGAGAACACCTCCTTTTATAGGTGAGGAGCCTTGTAGCCGTTGGGGATCAGTCCAAATGGTCCAGCTGTGCCTTTTGACAAGTCCCTTTCAGGTACAGCTGTTAAAGCTGCCAAGTGCAGCTGGCTGTTTGACCAGCTTCATGCTTCTGCAGACAGCATACTGGTTCTTCTCTTCACCTATGCTTCTGATCAATGTTGAGGAGGATCTCTGGATGAATTCAAGTGTAAATAGACTTGTTTAACTTAGCTGATTCATCAGATGAAGTAATTACAGATCCTGCCATTGATCTATGCTTCTGCAGAATTCTGCTGCAACTGTTGCTTCTGCAGAATTCTGCTTCTGATGAGCTGTGAATGCTTCTGATGGGCTTCAGCTGTAATGCTATGCTTCTGTGATATATTTGAAGCCTTTTTTCTGAGTTTTACTTGCAGCTAATAATTTCTTTTCTTTTAAGTGAATCTCCCTTCTAATATGCTTTCACTTGAAGTTCTGCTTCTTTCATGCTTCTGGAGATTCAGAGAAGTGCTTGACAGCTTCTGATTTTTATGATTCATCATTCCTTTAAATTGTATTACTCCTTATTAGTCCAGAAGTAATGAATCATGCTTCTCAACCTTTTCTTTATATAATGGTTCCTGCTTCTTCAAAGTAAGACCTGTTGCTTCTGAATACATACTCAAATGAAATGATTAGTCTCCTTTGAAATCAGAATTGTGCTAAGTTCCATTTGATTTAGTTGTCATAATTAAAACCACTTTGAGGGGATATTTGAACCTTACAATCTCCCCCTTTTTGATGATGACAACCTTATCAAATTTTGCTTAGATAATTCTGATTTTTATACCAAACTCCCCCTGAATTTTGGCACTTCATTACAGATAGCATATCAGAGTTACAGTTTGAAATAATTTGCAGCAGAAACAAAGATAATTAGTATTCAGCAAGCATACAATTAACAGATGGCATAAATATGCAGCAAAAGACATCTCATTGTCATTAATCATTCATCAAAATTACATCAAAGGGATAATGATCATTAACAGAAGTCAGTCTAAACAAAATAGAAAATAACTCCCAAAAATATAATTCAGCCACAACTGATGAAGCCTTAACTTTCCTAACTCTTGTAATTAAGCCTTAACTTTCCTAACTCTTTCTCCCCCTTTGTCATCAATCAAAAAACCCATATGGAAATGCAAGGAGAGAAACAGAATCATCATCTATCACTTAGAAGGGGATGAGTGATCTGATGATGATGAGGTAGAAGGCTGGAGTAGGTTTTGGGGAGGCTGAAATTGAGTGAAAGGCATGGGAGGCACTTGTGGTGCAATGGCAGGAAGAAGAAAGTTATTCACCCAGAATTGATGTTGAGTAAACCTCTCAATCATTTCGTTTACTGTGTTTTGCAGGGTGTTTACATTGGAGAAAAGCTTTTTCATGTCTGACTTGACTTTCTGGATGTTCCTTTCCACAGATCTTGAATAAGAAGCAAGCAGGTGGAACTTCTGTAGAAGCAGCAGCAATATCTAGCATAGCAGACTCTTTAGCAGGTGCTTCTGGGGGCTTCTCACTGCTTAGTTGTTGCATGAAAGTATCCATGGATGACAAACGAGAGGTTATAACAGGAATACTTTCCAATATTGGTGCAGCAGCAGGTATTTCAGAATCTAGTATTGGAGAAGCAAGGAACTGATTCACCATGTCAGTTCCAAAGGTGCCCATTGAAGGAGTGGATTGCTTTGCTTCTTCAGATGCTGGCTTCTTTTCTGTGGGTGCTTCTTCAGGAGGGGATGTCTGCATGGGAGAGGGAATTGGTTCTGGAGAAGCACACTGTGGAGAGTGAGGAGAGTAAGGAGAACCTTGAGCAAGCTGAGCCAATGTATCAATAGCCATGTCTTCTGCAGAAGCAGTGCTCACTCCTTGTGATTCTGCTTCCTTCTCAGCTTCTGCAGAAATCGTTTTAGGCTGAGAAACAGCTTCTTCATCCATCAAAGGATCTAAGGAGAGGGAGGTTGAGGATGAAGATTTATCAGATGATTGTGGCTCAGGGGATTGTGCTGGTTCAGGAGAAAGAGAGGATTCCTTCAAGGATTTAGTTGATGGTTCTCCAGAAGCATCAACAGAAATATCTTTTCTCTTTCTGGAGAAAGTCAGGTGCTTCTTCTTCTTAGTTCTAGGCACAGAACTTCTTTCTTCTTCTTCATCTGACTCACTGGGGCTGGAATAGTCTTGGGAAGGCTGAAGCTTGATGAGCATTCTTTGGACATTCATCTTGCCAAAGAAGCTGCAGTTATCAGTGGAAACTTCATCTTCTAAAGAGATGTTGTTCTGCTGAAAGAGCCTGGTCAGAAGCATGCCATAAGGTAGGCTAGCATATGCTCTTTGGGGATTAGCAGAAGCAATCATGCTTCTGAGGATGAGATAAGGTAAGGAAAAGAGTTTCCCAGTAAGCAAGTGATAGATGACCAGCAAATCTAGATCAGTGACCTTTTCTAGGGTTCCAGCTCTAGGAAGAATAGAGTAGCAGCAAAGTTTGTGAAACAGCCTGCAGATGGGATTGAGTTTACTTGATTGAGGCTGAGAGGAGGAACTTGCAAACACCTTCTTCTTCACTTCTTCCTTGGATATCTTTGCAGCAGCAAACCAGTCATCATACAGGTGTGGATGATCATTCTCACATCCCAAAGCTTCTGCTATGGTGTCAACAGTGACCACCATGGTTGATCCTTTCATATCTACAACAAGTGAGTTCCCATCACTGTTGTATTTGCTTGCAGAAGCATAAAAGGCCTTTACAAGCCTGTCATAAACAGGTTCCTTCATCAGTAAGTAATCCCCCCAATCCTGCTTCTGGACAAAGTGTCCAAGATCCCATCCACACTTTTTAATTTCTTTCAGCAGAAACATCTTTCCTGGAATGACAGCCTTCCATTCCCACTTTTCATTAAAGATCTTCAGCAGCTCCTCATCTCCAAAGAGGTCATGGTTGGAGTCTTGAGTGGTTTCAGAAGGATCATTTTCTTCTTTTGAAAATATTCTCTTCCCTTTATCTTGTGAAGAAGCAGTTGTTTGAGAAGGAGAGGCAGTTGTAGGAGAAGGAGGGGCAGGTGTTTCAGAAGGAGGTTCAGCTTAGGAGGGTCAATTTCTATGGGTTTATTGGGGTCATTTCCTATAGTTTTGAAGTTTGCCTTGTTTCTCTCAGACCTACGAACATATACTACAGAGGGGGTAGGCTTAGATTTTGGTGTAGAAGAAGGTTTTGAAGATGAAGGCTTAGGTTTGGGTTCATCAGCCATTGGTTGAGGTTCAGCTTCTTGGGGTTCTACTTGGGGTAGAGATTCACAGGGAACAGCAGCATGTTCTTTTTGGTGGCTTGAAGCTGAGGGATCATCAGAGATAGGGGGTTGCTCTGTTTCTGGATTTTGGGGCTCAGGAGAAGGGGGTCCTTTATAGAGTACAATCTCATTCCCTAAGACAATGAAATCTTCTTCTTCTTGATTGAGTGGAGAGCCAGGATTCTTTACAGCAGCGTGCTTGATTCTCATTTTCAGGTTTTGAGATGAAAATAGAGACAAGGATGAGGCAAGGAATAGAGATCGTGAGGGAGAGTGAAGGAGCAGAGAGTAAGCTGAAAATGGTTCTTTCAGCTGAGAGATTGTTTAAGTATCAAAGCCCCTAACTAGCCGTTGCTATGAGAGAGAGGACGAGGAAGAGAGAGGAAAGCATGCGCAGCTTTCTAGGGGTTGGTTAGTGACCAACGGTCACTAGTTTTAAATTCCCTAAATGATCATTAAATGATCTATTTTCTCTCAGCTAGGGACAAAAGGTCATTTTCCCTTATTCCTTTTGTAGCTCTTAAAAAGCTATGAGTTTTGCCTTTGACTTTGCCTAGGAGAACAATAAGCTGAGCATTGACAGGGACTTTTCCTAGTATCAGTGATGTGACTAAGCTAGGTTTGTTAGTCAACAGTCACTGTTGTATTGTTTCTCTATCAGGCAAGTGCGCAAAAGCATCATTGCCATTTTCCTTTGAAGAAGGAAATTTGCAGAAGCTAGACTAATGTCTTCTGCAGAAGCACATTACTTAGTTAAGTTTTATGCAGTAGGGTTGCTTTCCAGAAGCTTCTTGATGCTTCTGCAACTAATTTATTTCTGCAGAAGGATGAATGTTTTCATTTTCTGATAAGCTTCTGCAGAAGCAAGCATACTAAATACCCTATTCCATTATGCAGATTGATGCTTCTGCATCTGATGGTGCTTCTAAGGCATACAAACAATCATTCATAGAATTAATATACACCTTAATTATCAAGATATTTCATATTAATTTTGTTTCTTAGAAACACAAATCTCTCTTCCACAAGAGGTTTTGTGAATATATCAGCAATTTGGAATTCAGTTTCAATGAATTTTAATTCAATATCATGCTTCTGCACATGATCTCTGATGAAATGATGCTTGATATCAATGTGCTTTGATCTAGAATGCTGAATAGGATTTTTAGACAAGTTAATTGCACTTGTATTATCACAGAAAATGGGGATATTTGTGTACCTTAGACTGTAGTCCTCCATCTGGTGCTTAATCCACAGCATTTGAGAGCAGCAGCTTGCAGCTGATATGTATTCTGCTTCTGTAGTGGATAAAGCTATTGTGGGTTGCTTCTTGCAAGACCAAGAGATTAATGATTCTCCAAGGAATTGGCAGCTCCCACTAGTGCTCTTTCTATCTAATTTATCACCAGCATAATCAGCATCACAGAACCCTGTAAGCTCAAAATCTGTCTCTTTCTTGTACCACAGTCCAAGACTGGTAGTTCCAGCAAGATATCTCAGAATTCTTTTCACAGCTGCAACATGTGATTCTCTGGGACAAGATTGAAATCTTGCACATAGACTTACAGAGTGAAGAATGTCAGGTCTACTAGCAGTTAAGTATAGCAGGGATCCTATCATCCCTCTGTATTCTTTTTCAGAAACATGTTTCCCATTTTCATCTAAGTTTAATACAGCAGAAGGATGCATAGGTGTTCCCATGGGTTTTGAACCTTCCATTTTATATCTCTTAAGGAGATCTCTAGTATATTTTTCTTGATTTATGAAAATGCCATGCTTCTCTTGTTTGATTTGAAGTCCTAGAAAGAACTTCAATTCACCCATGAGGCTCATTTCAATTTCAGCCTTTCATAAGATCAGAAAATTCTTCACACATTTTTAAATTTGTAGATCCAAATATAATATCATCTACATAGATTTGAACTATTAGAAGGTCCTTCATTGAAAGTTTTTCTAAAAAGAAGTGGTGTCAATTTGTCCTCTTGAAAACTGATTTTGCAATAGAAAAGTGCTTAGTCTTTCATACCATGCTCTAGGAGCTTGCTTCAAACCATATAGTGCTTTAGTTAGTTTGAAAACATGGTTAGGATAATTTTTGCTTTCAAAACCAGGAGGTTGATGTACATATACCTCCTCATTTATATAACCATTTAGAAAGGCACTTTTCACATCCATTTGGTAAAGATTGAAATTTTTGAATGCAGCAAAAGCAAGAAGGATTCTAATAGCTTCTAATCTGGCTACTGGTGCAAAAGTTTCATCAAAATCAATACCTTCTTGTTGATTGTAGCCTTGAGCTACTAATCTTGCTTTGTTTCTAATTACTTTACCTTCTTCATTCAGTTTGTTTCTGAATACCCATTTAGTGCCAATTAAGGTATGATTCTTTGGCATAGGTACCAGTGTCCAGACCTTGTTTTTCTCAAACTGGTCTAGTTCCTCTTTCATGGCTTCAACCCATGATTCTTCATCAAGTGCTTCTTGAACATTTTTTGGTTCAACTTGAGAAAGAAATGCAGTGTCATTTGATCCTGACAGTTGTCTTCTTGTTCTAACCCCTTCCTCAACATTTCCAATTACTTGGTCATGAGGATGATAGGTCACAGATCTCCAGCTTCTGGGCAGATTCTGTTTCTGACTATCAGGATCTCTTCCAGAAGCATCAACTGCTTCTGCAGGATCTGCAGCTTCTGCAGATTCTGCATTCTTTTCTGTAGAACTGTGATTCTCAGAAGAAATTTTCTTTGGCTGATGTTCATCATCAGAATCTTGCTTATCACATGCTTGAGAAGGAGAGTTAGCATCATTAAAAACAATATGCATGCTTTCTTCTATTGTTTGATTTTTTATATTGTAGATTCTGTATGCTTTGGAAGAAGTGGAATATCCAAGAAATATTCCCTTTTCAGATTTAGCATCAAACTTCTCTAGGTTATCCTTGATGTTTAATATATAACATTCACTTCCAAAGATATGAAAATAAGCAATATTAGGTTTTCTACCTTTCCAAAGTTCATATGGTGTTTTATTTAGGATGCTTCTGATAGAGACCCTGTTAAGTATATAGCATGCAGTAGATACAGCTTCTCCCCAAAAGTATTTTTGAATGCCACTATCACTTAACATGGTTCTTGCCATTTCTTGGAGGGTTCTATTCTTCCTTTCTACAACTCCATTTTGTTGTGGAGTTCTAGGACAGGAGAAGTTATGGGAAATTCCATTTTCATCAAAATAGTTTTTGAAAAGATAGTTCTCAAATTCCCCTCCATGGTCACTTCTTACAGAAGCAACCTTTTGATTTCTTTCATTTTGAACTTTCTTTAGAAAGATCTTGAAAGATTCAAAAGATTCATCCTTGGTTACTAAAAATAATACCCATGTGAATCTAGAGTAATCATCTACAATTACAAGTCCATATTTCTTTCCCCCCAGGCTAGGTGTTTTGGTAGGACCAAAAAGATCAATGTGCAGCAATTCTAAGGTTCTTTGAGTAGTTACTATGTTTTTAGGGTGAAAACTAGATTTGGTATGTTTTCCTTTCACACATGCTTCACACATTTTATCTTTGTCAAATTTCAGTTTTGGTAGTCCTCTTACTAGTTCTAGCTTAGATAGCTTAGAGATGGACTTCATATTTAAATGTCCTACTTTTCTATGCCAAATCCATTTATCATTTTCAAAAGAAGCAAGGCATGTTTGCTGTGGAAGCTCTTCTAGACTTATGCTATATAGGTTCTTGCTTCTGATGCCTGAGAATAATACCCTTTTTGTAGATGATTCTCTAATTTCACAGAATGTAGGTTGAAACATAACTTCATAGCCACTGTCACATAACTGACTAATGCTAAGAAGATTATGTTTTAACCCTTTCACATAATATACATTATTAATTTGGGTAGAACCTTGCATACCTATCTTTCCAATACCTTTGATTTGAGCTTTGTTGTTGTCTCCAAAAGTTACTGTTCCTCCTTCCATCATGTGGAGTTGAGTGAATTTGCTTTTGTTTCCAGTCATGTGTCTGGAGCAGCCACTGTCCAAGAACCATAGCTCTTTCTTCTTGGATCCTTTTGCTTGTACCTACATCAGAAGATAGTAAGGATTTAGGTACCCAAATTTTCTTGGGTCCTTTGATGTTAGATACCTTTCTTCTGGTACTCCTTTTTCTTTTGTAACAGATTTGGTCATAATGTCCAAATTTGTTACACCAAGAGCAATAAGGAGGTTTCCTTTTGGCTGGAACAAAAACTGTTTTATGTGTGTTTTTATTTTTATCAAACTTGAATCCTAATCCTCTTTTATCAGTGGTTTCCCTACTGTTTCCTATTAATTGATTCAAGTTATGAGTGCTATTAACAAACTTGCATAAATCATTTTGAAGTTCATCAATTTTCTTCTGCAGAAGCATGTTTTCTTTCTGCAGACTTGCAGATTTTTCTGCTTCTGCAAAGTTGATTCTTACTTTCTTTACTTGTTCAGATAATTCAAAATGAGATTGTTGCAGAAACTGATTAGTTCTATTTAACCTATTATTGTCTTCTCTGAGAGCTTCATTTTCTTCTTTGGTTTTAACTAATTGTTCTTTAAGAACAACACATTTTTGTGCAAGTGTGTGTGAGTCTGACAGCAAATTTTCAAATGCATCTTCAAGTTCTTTATATGCAGAAAGAGTATAAGTGATTACCTCTTCTTCTTCTGCTTCTCCAGCCATAAAACATAGCTGTGCAGTTTCAGCTTCATCATCTTCTTCTGTGGAGCTTTCAGAATCATCCCATGTAGCCATCATGGCCTTTTTCTTCTGAAATGGCCTTGACTCCTTCAGCTGTGGACATTCTGCTTTGATATGTCCTGGTTTGTTGCATTCATAGCAAATTATAGGACTCTTGCTGCTTTCTCCTCTAGGTCCTTCTTTCTTGAAGTTGAAGAACTTTTTGCCTTTCCCTTTTCTTCTAATTAACCTTTGTATCCTCTTTGATATAAAGGCTAATTCATCATCATTTTCAGAAGATGATGATTCTGCTTCTGAGGGTTTTTCTTCTGCAGAAGCACTCCTTCTGGATGTGCTTGCTTTTAGAGCTATTGTTTTATCCTTTCTTGGTAGCTCATCCATTAGTTCCTGTTCATGAACTTTCAAAGATCCAAGAAGCTCATCTAGCTTTAGCACAGCTAGATCTTTTGCTTCCTGGATAGCTGTAACTTTTGGTCTCCATATTCTTGGGAGACTTCTTAATATCTTTCTCACCTGTTCTTGGTTAGAATAGCTTTTTCCAAGAGATTTTAAATCATTTATAATAATAGTAAATCTACTGAACATTTCATCTATAGATTCATGTTCTATCATGTTAAACATTTCATATTGGTGAATTAAAATATTTATTTTGGATTCTTTAACTTGATCTGTTCCTTCATGAGCAATTCTCAAAGTATCCCATATTTCTTTTGCTGTGTTACAGCCAGCAACCTTATCATATTCACCCCTGCTTAATGCACAAAGAAGAAAGAATTTAGCTTTAGAGTTTAGAAGATACCTTTGTTTGTCATCTTGTGTCCATTCTTCTCTAGGCTTTGGTTTTGGTGCTTCTTCTACAACATCAAAGTCACCATCTGTAAGAGGTCCTAGAACTCTGGTTCTTCTCACAGTTGGAATAAAGTTGCCATTTTCTATGATATCCCATAGATCAATATCTTGGGATTCCATAAACAATTTCATTCTATCCTTCCAATAGTAGTAGTCCTTTCCATTGAAGGCTGGTGGTCTGTTTGTTGATGATCCTTCTGGAATGAACATTGCAGCTCCATGGTTTGCCATCCCTTGATCTTTTTCCTCTCTCACTGTTAAGTGAGTTCAACCCAAGAGGCAAGCTCTGGTACCAATTGAAGTAAAATGGTTTGATCACAAGAAGGGGGGTTGAATTGTGATCTCTTTAAAATTCTGCAAGTTTATCTTTTAATAAAAGTCTGCTCAAGATTAGTTCTTGGCTCTTTATTAGAAGATGTATCTTCAAAACTATACTTGTTAGAATAATGCTTATTATGCAGAAAGTAAGATTCCTTTGATGGAACCAATTTAGTTAACACTTACTTAGGTATTAGGTAGTTTTAAAATCTTTGTATGCTCATGCAGTAATTAAGAGTTGAGAGAAAGAAGATGACACAAAGGATTTATACTGGTTCACCTTTTCCAACCAAAGGCTACCTCCAGTCCCTACCTCCAGTAGGATTTTCTCACTAACAATCTCAATTACAACCTTGGGTACACACTACCACTAGTATTCTTTTCCCACAGCCTCTTCAGGCTTCACACAAACACAACACACACTGCAATAACAGTTCCTGTCTTACTGCAGAAGCACAGGATCAGAAATCGGCAGAACTTGCTTCTGCAGACTTCACACTAACAAAGGCTTGCACTCAAGCCTTTACAAACTCACACAGACTCACTACAGAGTCTTGAAAACCTCTCAAACACTTTACAGAACCTATCCCAAGTGATTTTACAACTCAGTAATCACTTGGACCTTGCAGAAGCATAGTACAGCAAAGGTAAAGTGTAAAAATGAACAAAGCTCACTAGATTACAATCAGAACAGTATTAGCAGCTTCTAGTGAGCAGAACTCCCCCTCAATGAGATATTCAAGCTGATGAAAGAAAATCTGAGGAGAGAGAAAATGTGTTCCAGAAGCAGGAAGTATTGAGTCAGAATTCTATTGTGCTTCTGGAGGGAGAGGTGTGTCTTATTGTGAAGAGAAACACCTCCTTTTATAGGTGAGGAGCCTTGTAGCCGTTGGGGATCAGTCCAAATGGTCCAGCTGTGCCTTTTGACAAGTCCCTTTCAGGTACAGCTGTTAAAGCTGCCAAGTGCAGCTGGCTGTTTGACCAGCTTCATGCTTCTGCAGACAGCATACTGGTTCTTCTCTTCACCTATGCTTCTGATCAATGTTGAGGAGGATCTCTGGATGAATTCAAGTGTAAATAGACTTGTTTAACTTAGCTGATTCATCAGATGAAGTAATTACAGATCCTGCCATTGATCTATGCTTCTGCAGAATTCTGCTGCAACTGTTGCTTCTGCAGAATTCTGCTTCTGATGAGCTGTGAATGCTTCTGATGGGCTTCAGCTGTAATGCTATGCTTCTGTGATATATTTGAAGCCTTTTTTCTGAGTTGTACTTGCAGCTAATAATTTCTTTTCTTTTAAGTGAATCTCCCTTCTAATATGCTTTCATTTGAAGTTCTGCTTCTTTCATGCTTCTGGAGATTCAGAGAAGTGCTTGACAGCTTCTGATTTTTATGATTCATCATTCCTTTAAATTGTATTACTCCTTATTAGTCCAGAAGTAATGAATCATGCTTCTCAACCTTTTCTTTATATAATGGTTCCTGCTTCTTCAAAGTAAGACCTGTTGCTTCTGAATACACACTCAAATGAAATGATTAGTCTCCTTTGAAATCAGAATTATGCTAAGTTCCATTTGATTTAGTTGTCATAATTAAAACCACTTTGAGGGGATATTTGAACCTTACAATTTCAGCATAATAAGCATTAAAACTTACAATTCTACTTGTGGAGATCCATCTTCTAATAAACAACCAAGAACTTATCTTGAGCAGAATTTTATTAGAAGATAAAATTGCAGAATTTTAAAAGAATCACAATTCAACCCCCTTCTTGTGATCCAACCATATACTTCACCAGTATGCTTTGTGTTCAAGTTCAACTGGAAAGTGGCATGCCTTCCCATATACTAGCTGAAATGGAGATAATCCGATGGCAGTCTTAACAGTTGTTCTATAAGCCCATAATGCATCATCAAGCTTGGTTGCCCAGTCTCTTCTAGAAGAGCTGACTGTCTTTTCAAGGATTTTCTTAAGTTCTCTATTTGAGACTTCAGCTTGCCCATTTGTTTGTGGATGCTATGGTGTAGCCACTTTATGTCTTACCCCATATTCTTCCAAAACATGTTGTAGTTGTTCATTACAAAAGTGTGATCCTCCATCACTGATAATAACCCTTGGTGCTCCAAATCTAGCAAATATGTTTGCTTTCAGAAAGTGACTCACAGTCTTAGCATATGCCTTTGTAGTTGTTGCTGCTTCTACCCATTTGAAAACATACTCAACAGCTACCAGGATATACTCTTTTCCATTAGATAAAGGAAAAGGTCCCATGAAATCCATCCCCCAGCAGTCAAACACTTCTACTTCAAGCACATAGTTTCAAGGAATCTCATTTCGCTTAGAGACTCCCCCTGTTCTTTGGCATCTATCACACTGTTGGACATAGTCCGTTGCATCTTGAAATATAGATGGCCAATAGAAACCAAACTGGAGTATCTTTGCTGCAGTCTTGTCTTTGTTGAAATGTCCCCCATAAGGAGAACTGTGACAATGCCAAAGGATCTTTGTAATTTCCTTCCCTGCAACACATCTTCTTAGCAGGTTATCAGATCCTAGTTTGAAGAGGTAAGGGTCATCCCACAGATATTTCTTTGCATCTGCTAGGAATTTCTTCTTTTGATTCCAGTTTAGCTGGTCTGGTAGTACTCCTGCAGCTTTATAATTGGCCATATCAGCAAACCAAGGCCTTTCTTGAATCATCATTAGTCTTTCATCTGGGAATTCTTCTAGCAACTCAGCCTCTGTGCTAGTGACCACATCATTCACCAATCCTGACAGATGGTCTGCTACTATGTTCTCGCTTCCTTTCTTGTCCTTAATGACTAGATCAAATTCCTGCAATAGTAAAATCCATCTAATCAGTCTTGGTTTAGAATCTGGCTTTGTCAGAAGATATTTGATAGCAGCATGATTAGTATAAACAGTGATTTTTTAGCCTATTAAGTAAGATCTAAATTTTTCCCATGCAAACACTACGGCTAACAATTCCTTTTCTCTAGTGGCATAATTTATTTGAGCTTCATTCAAAACCTTGCTAGGATAGTGTATAACATGAAACATTTTAGATTTTCTTTGTCCTAATACAGCTCCTACAACATAATCACTAGCATCACACATCAGTTCAAATTCAAGTGTCCAGTCAGGACCAACTATAACAGGTGCAGATGTTAAACTTTGTTTCAACAAGTTAAAATCAACCAAGCAATCATCATCAAATTTAAAGGGTGTATCCTTGTTTAATAGATTGGTGAGAGGCTTGGCTATTTTTGAAAAGTCCTTGATGAAACGCCTATAGAATCCTGCATGTCCTAGAAAACTTCTTATGCCTTTCACATTTGCTGGAAGTGGAAACTTCTCAATGACTTCAATCTTTGCTTTATCCACTTCTATCCCTTTAGCTAAAATTTTGTGCCCAAGGACTACTCCTTCTGTTACCATGAGTTGACACTTTTCCCAATTGAGAACAAGGTTAGTCTCTACACATCTTTTCAAAAGTGTCCAAATTCATCAAACAATGATCAAAAGAGTTTCCAAAGACAGAAAAATCATCCATAAAAACTTCTATGCATTTTTCAACTAAATCTGAAAATATGGATAACATGCATCTCTGGAAAGTAGCTGGGGCATTACACAACCCAAAGGGCATTTTCCTGTAAGCAAAGATACCAAATGGACAAGTAAAGGCAGTTTTTTCTTGATCTTCAGGATTAACAGCTATTTGATTATATCCAGAATATCCATCCATAGAGCAATAAAAAGCCTGCCCAACTAATCTTTCTAGCATTTGGTCCATAAATGGTAAAGGAAAATGATCTTTCCTAGTAGCTTGATTCAATTTTCTATAATCAATACACATTCTCCATCCTGTCACAGTCCTAGTAGGTATCAATTCATTTTTCTCATTTGTTATGACTGTCATACCTCCCTTCTTTGGAACAACCTGAACAGGACTTACCCAAGCACTATCAGAAATAGGATAGATCATACCTGCATCAAGCAGCTTTAATACTTCCTTTTTCACTACCTATTTCATTGTTGGGTTCAGTCTTCTCTAAGGCCGAGTGACAGGTTTGTAGTCTTCTTCCATGTGGATTTTGTGCATACAGTACAAAGGACCGATGCCTTTGAGATCTGATAAAGACCATCCTATAGCTCCTGCATTATTTCTCAGAACAGCAAGAAGTCTATCCTCTTCTGAGGAAGTTAAGAATTTACTGATAATCACAGGTTGACTCCCAATTTTATCTAAGAAAGCATATTTGATATGTGATGGGAGTACCTTAAGTTCCAGCTTCTGACTCTCAGTATTCTTCTCGTTTGGCAATTCTTCAATTGTTGTTTCCTCAGGTGGGAGTGGTGGAGAGATGTCCAAGTCCTTTATATATTCATCCTCTTCTCTTTTAGCAAGGATATCTTACATACCTGTCAGAACTGTTGCTAAAGGATCGCACTTGTTAGCATTTGTTGTTCAACAGAGGATTTCTCTAGCACTTCCAACTGATGACACTGGTGTTTTTCTGTGGGATACTGCATTGCATCAAAGACATTAAAACTTACCTCATCATCTTGAACTCTTACCTTTAAGTTTCCATCATCCACATCAATGATGACTTTTGCAGTTTTCATAAAGGGTCTGCCAAGGATGATTGGAACTTCAGCATCTTCTTCCATATCCATGATGACAAAATCCACCGGAAAAATGAATTTGTCCACTTGGATAAGCACATCTTCTGCAATTCCTAATGGCATTTTAATGGATCTGTCAGCCAATTGCAGAGTCATTCTTGTTGGCTTCACATTTGAGACTCATATTCGCTTGAGTATGGATAGGGGCATCAAGTTGATGCTAGCTCCTAGATCGAGTAAGGCTCTTCCAACTGGTAGATTTCCAATCGTTATTGGAATGGTGAAGCTTCCAGGATCTTTTGCCTTTAGTGGTAGGGATTTCTGAATGATAGCACTACATCTTGCTTCCAATTCTACTGTTTCCTCAGGGATCTTTCTCCTTTTGGTCAAGATATCCTTCATGAATTTTGAATAAAGTGGCATTTGATTCATGGCTTCCAGTAAAGGAATCTTGATCTCCAGTTTCTTCATAGCATCCAGAAAATTGAAAAATTCCCTATCTTGACTCTTCTTGGTGGGAATTCTAGGGTAAGGTAGCTCTCGATGAGGGAGCTCTGGTGAAGGCTCTTTAGCTCTTGGTTCTGCCTGGCTTTCCGGTCCCTCTTCTTCTTTCTCACCTTCTTGCTCCTTCCTTTCCAAGACTTGCTTTTCTGCTGATAAGTTGTCACCAATACCCCTTCCTATCTCCTTACCGCTTCGAGTGGAGATTGATTTGCAGACTAATTGTTGTTCATCAAACTCTTTTCTGATCTCCTCCACTTGCTTGGCTAGATGCATGAATGTTGCTTGCATTACTTCTTGACTGGCTATCATCTCCTGTGTCAACTTATTTAGCTTTTCTTCAATTCTGGAGTTGATATCAGGTGTTGTGTTGTTGCTTTAACTGGGATCCTTGGAGGATTTGTCACGATTTCCTGTGCTGTCTAGGAAGTAGACTTGTTCCACTCTACCTTCAGGATAAGAGCAATGCCCATTGAAGTGATTTCCTTTGCAAAAATCACAGACAATTTTTGAAGGTATCTCACTGACAGCTTGCATGATCTGTTGTTGGATGAGCAGCTGTACTTGCTGGCTTAACTTCTCCATTTGCTCAAGGACCTTGATGGAGTCTTGCTTAGGCAGTTCTTCTGTCTGAAGTGGTTGATCCCAGCATAGATCTTGCTGATTGCTGTGAGCACACTTGTCAATGACTGTGCGTGCTTGCTCAGTATCTACTGATAAAATCGAGCCTCCTACGGCAGCATTTATGAAAGATTTGCACTTTGGCTTGAGCCCATTGTAGAAGAAATTAAGTTGGGTAACATCATCAAAGCCATGATTCGGGCATGTGAACAATAAGGATTTGTATCTTTCCCAAGCTGCATAAAATGGCTCATTAGCTCCTTGCTTGAATGTTGATATGTCTGCTTTAGCTTTAATATACTGCTCCATAGGAAAGAATCTTCTCCTGAATTTCTCCTCAACTTCTTTCCATGTGGTTAGGCTCTGACTAGGATGAAATGTTAACCACTCCTTTGCCTTACCTGTAAGGGAAAAGGGAAACAAACGTAAGTATGCAATTTCTTTGTCTTCATCAAATCCCATCATATCAACTAATCCAAAGAATGCAGAAAGATGAGTATTTGGATTTTCATGCTCTAAGCCTGAGAACTGGCGACTTTCGATAAGCTGAAGGTGTGAGGCTTTGAATTCCAAAGCCTTTGTGGTCTTAGGAATAGCGATACTAGAGTGATATCGCATTCCTTGATGTGATATATAGTCTCCCAAGGTTCTTCGAGTGCCTTCCATACTTGTTTATCACCTGGCTTGAGACAATAAACTAGAAAAAACGTAAGTGTGAAAACAAAAATTAAAAACAAAAATATGTACACTTGATAAATGGACCTTCCAAGGTCTACACAAATTGGAAACCGTTCCCCGGCAACGACGCCAAAAATACTTGATGGGTTTCTGGAAAGCGAACCACAAATCCAACAGTATAATAGTAAGAGAGTATCGTATCCACAGGGAACGGTCAATTTACGTAGACTGTGATCTATTTATCAAGGGGAAAACAACAGTTTAGAGATTATTGTTGCGGAAATTGTAAAGAGAAAGTAAATATCAATTGGAATTAGAAAGGAAGAGTTAGAGACACTTTACTTGGATTAGGATTGGACTTCATATCATCACACCCTTTGTGCATGTAAAAACTATATATTATTTTAGGTTTACTCTATAATATCCTAGACAAACTTTATTGCTAAGACCCCGAGTTACCAGCGACCTCACACACTCAAAGATAATCCATGCAGGCTCTCCCAGGCGACATACTTACCCTCGACTTATTTTGCTATTTTTTAGTCAGTTTGTAAAGGAACTTAGTTGATAAACGAGGCCTATAGCTGTAGACGCACCTTCGCTCAAGTACTGTCACTACCCTCACTCATCAGGATACGCCTATGTTCGAATCCTGGATTCACAATCAACTAACTCCTTGCTATCAGTTTATCAATACCAAGCCTAATGGTCGGATGCCCTTCATTATGGTACTCACACTACCCATCAATCATTAGTCAACACCTTTTTCGGTCAGTGGTTAACCGAGTATTCTTATTCAATCAAAGAGTGAGTTCATAAAGGATCCGCTCCCCCACTCTCAATCCTAATCAAAACTAACCTTGTTAGTTGAGACTAGCCTATAACTCCAGGCGCAAGCGCGGGAATTAGGAATTAAGTACAAAATAAGATTACCAATATTATAGACAGAGAGCACAAAAATAATAATATAGAGTTTACATACACTTGGGGATAGAATCAATTACATCCAATCCTAATGGAGAGTTAACTACACGAGGTAGCCGTACAAACCACTGAAGATGCTATCACCATCTTCAATCCTTGTGAAGCTCTCCTCCTCTCCTACTCTAAACTTAGCTTTGGTACATTATCACTGAAATATAGACTGGATTACAATGATCGTGCCCTCCGGGACTGGTGCAAGAGGTTCCTATTTATAGACTAAGGAAAGACACAACAATTTGGGAAGAGATCTATCTAAAAACGGTAATAGGGACCAAATCAGCGTAACCTGCGCTCCAGGCTGCGCTCCAGCGTAGGATGAGGCGCAACTTCCAGAGAGTCTGCGCTTCACCTGCGCTATAGCGCGGGGTGAAGCGCAGGTAGCGTCCTGCAGCTCCAACTTTCTTTTTTTAATCTTGATCTCTCCCCGAGACTGGTTTTAGCAGATTTGTCTTTCCTTGTTTCCCTTCTTGATGAATCCTTGTATTTATTGAGTAATCTTTGATTTAATTGGAAAACTTGTCTGCAGAATCCTTGATTGATTGGCAGTGATCTCCTCATTAATGGCTTCAAATCTTTTTTAAATCTTCATTAAATATCTTCAATCAATCTTAAATCTTGCAGATATCTCCCTCATTTAATGTTATTTATTCTTCAATCAAATTCAAATCTAAGATTAATAAATACAATTTCTCTAATAATTAATAAAAAGGGATTAAATTGGGGCAAAATTACCAATTTATCCTTGATAAGTAAACTAAAAAATGCTCTAATTTATCAACTAATTTTCACTTATCACTACTCTTTGTACGATTTGGTGTGATCCTAATGTTGTTGTGTTCTCCCAAGAAAGAGCTCATGTGAGGGTTGTGATGAATAGAGCCTTATCACTCCAGCGTACTATTGAGCGAGTTTATCGCCCAGCTAGAATCATAACTAATCAACCACAGATGGTGTGTTGGCAGCGACCAGGTACGAGGTGTATTGCTTTGAATACGGACGAGAGTTTCATGCAGAGCACATGTGGATTTGGTGGCTTACTCAGAACTTCTACTGGGCAATGGCTCCAAGGTTATTATATGCTATTAATTTGGTAGTAAAGACATTCTTTTTGGAGAACTATATGCTATTTGGCAAGGCTTTACTATCTGTTGGGCAGAGAATTTTCGTAAGGTGACCTGTTGGACAGACTCTTCACTAGTTGTCAAGTTGATCAATCAGGAAGATGTGCGTTTTCATCATCATGCCTCGCTTATTCTAGCCATAAGAACGTGCTTGCTCTAAATTGGGAAGTCTCCGTTCAACATATTTTGCGGGAAGGAAATACTTGTGCGGATTCTTGGCCAAGCTTGGAGTGCATTCTGATTCTACATTAGTTAATCTCCATGATCCCCTTGAGAGGATTTAATTCCCTTGTTACTAGATGATGAGTGTGGGACTATGCACCCCAGACTGTAGTTTCTGTTGTTTCTTTTCTTTCTTTCTTTTTGTTTCTCTCTTTTAGAGTCCTTTACCTAAAAAAGTTCAAATTGTTCATTTTAAATTATACTATTAAAGGATATTATCATATCAATAATTTATTTTATAATTATTTTTCACAGAAAGAAGCTATTTAAAATTATTTTATTTGTAAAAGCAAGAAGATAGGGGTTAATTATCACTTATCTTTATGGGTTAGGATTATACTACACTTTAAATTTAATCAATGGTGGATAACTTCTAATTTTAAATATTTATTCTTTTCCTATATATTATTTTTAAAATTTAAAAATATTACACAGTTATATTTTAAATAATTCTTAGAATTGAAGAAAAACCAACCGATTTTCTGTCAATCAAGTCCAAAATAGTAGGATAATTGTTAAAAAAAATGCATGATTTGTATTCGTAAAGGTTCCATGTATTTGGCAATAGTTAAAAAGTTGTTTTTTTCCCATCTGAGCGCTTCAACCACTTAGATGAGAACTTCACCTTCTCGTAATACTATAAGCTATAAGCTTAAGTTAAACTTGTTTACCGGTACACGAGTTAGGATGACATGTTGCAGCAGATTTTCATGAATTTTTATATTTTACAAATAAGCCCTTTAACTATTATAATTATAAAATAGACTATTTTTTTGTATTATAAATTTTTATATTTTAATTAACATTTAACATGTCCTATTATACACTGACTTCTTTAATTTGGTGTCATTTTTTAATCTCTCCTTAAAATGAATTTTTACAATTTTTTTTACTTTTTTAATTGATTTTTCATAGGAGAAAGTTTATAATAATTACAATTTAAGAACAAAAACCACCAAATGACCACAAAAAAGCCAACCTTTCATTTGGGACATCCCAAAGTGGATGGTGAGGCACTGTGTACCCAATTTTGGTGATTTTTCAACTTATAATGTATTTATTGTGAATTATTTGGTGAAAAAATAGAGAAAAATCACAAAATATAGCTGCTAGTTCCCAAAAATTCCAGAAAAATCATTTCACGGTCCATTTGGGATGGTGGTCAAGTACTAATAATGCCTTGGCCAATGGAGGTCATTTCGTGAGTAGATGGTTGTAGTATACAAACCCTAACCCTAACTCCACTTTCCATGGATAGTGGGGAGGCTTGCATGGTTGACCGATGAATTTTGACGTGAAATTTCGCATGCATGACTTAGGTGTTACCTTGGCTCCCGTAGTGAATTTTCGTGTTTTTTTATATTTGTGGTAATTACTATGAAATAATTACATTTAAAAGAAGATAATTAAATTAAAAATATTGGGTAATGAGAAAAAATTCTGGAAAAATATTGTTGGTGTCACATTGAGCATGTTGATGTATGTGGGGGAAGAAGATTGAGGTGAAGTGTTTGGTTAGTTGACCCTGGTGAGTAGATGGTGATAGTATACAAACCCTAACCCTAAGTACACTTTCCATGGATAGTGGGGGGCTTGCATATTGACGAATGAATTTTGAGGTGAAATTTTACATGCATGACTTGAGTGTTACCTTGGCTCTCATGGTGAATGTTCGTGATTTTTTATATTTGTGGTAATTACTATGAATTAATTACATTAAAAAGAAGATAATTAAATTAAAAATATTGGGTAATGAGAAACATTCTGGAAAAATATTGTTGGTTCCCATTGAGCATGTTGAAGTATGTGGGGGAAGGTTGAGGTGAAACGAAGTGTTTGGTTAGTTGATCCTGGTGAGTATATGGTTGCAGTATACAAACCCTAACCCTAAGTACACTTTCCATGGATAGTATGGGCTTGCATGGTTGACGTATGAATTTTGACGTGAAATTTTACATGCATGACTTGGGTGTTATTTTGGCTCCTGTGGTGAATTTTCGTGTTTTGTTGATATTTGTGGTAATTACTATGAATTAATTACTTTTAAAAGAAGATAATTAAATTAAAAAATATTGGGTTATGAGAAAAATTCTGGAAAAATATTGTTGGTGTCCCATTGAGCATGTTGAAGTATGTGGTGGAAGGTTGATGTGAAACAAAGTGTTTGGTTAGTTGACCCTGGTGAGTAGATGGGGGTAGTATACAAGCCCTAACCCTGAGTACACTTTCCATGGATAGCGGGGGGCCTTGCATGGTTGACGTATGAATTTTATCTTGAAATTTTGCATGTATGACTCGGGTGTTACCTTGGCTCCCATGGTGAATTTCCGTGTTTTTTTTATATTTGTGGTAATTACTATGAATTAATTACATTTAAAAGAAGATAATTAAATTAAAATAGTAGATAATGAGAAAAAAATTGTGAAAAAATCATTTTGGTGTCCCTTTGATCATTGTAAAGTAGGTGGTGGAGGGATGAGGTGATATGAAGATAATTGAATTTTAATGATTTTCTGCTATTGCCACTAAAAATGAAGAAAAATGATTTAAAAATGGTTTCACTAGTAAATTGAAATGCGCATGCGCAATTTTTTACTTGCAAAATGCGCATGCGCATTTTGGTGAACTAACTGTTATTTATGCAACGTTTAAGAATGTATAAATGAAGAGGCGGTGGGATATTTGGGATGGTGAGAGGACATTATGGATGAAATTTGGTGATTTTTTGAAATATGACGTAATTATGGTGAATTAAGTTTGAATAAATGCATGATAATTAAGGAAAAATAGTTAATACAGATTCATTTCTTCAAAGCCCTACAACCACAAATACAGTGAGAATTTATTTTATTTGGAAGAGATTGAAATATAAAATTAAATAATTATTAAGATAGATAAAAAGAGTATAAATTAAATTCTGACAAAAATATCGTTGAATATTGTTCACCACCCAATTAGTTATCCATGAGTGTGAAATAAAATCCCAGCAACCTAGATTTCCATCTCCGTAACAACTATAACCATTATAGGGATATATCTACAAAAGATTAAACTGTTATTCAAGGACTAAATATTAAATACTAAAAATAATGTTAAAAGCTCTATGACCGGTTGGATCAGCTGGTAAGGGGTTGGATCAGCTGGTAAGTGGTTGTTCCAGCTGAACCAGTGGTCTCGAGTTCGAGCCCTGGGTATGCAGCTGTGTTAAATACTCGGAGGGAGAGCTTTGTCGCCCATAGAGGTCCTACCCGGCTCGAACAGGATTGTCTCCCGTGGAGGATACCTGTGGTATTGCACAAAAAAAAAATCACAGTCATATAAAACTAATATATCAATGTGTCTAATTCCTTGTGTACCAACTTGTGTACCTCAACCTCCACCCAAATTACTATAGAATATATTTATTTATATAAAATACAATACAAATATTAATATACGTAATATATATATATATATATATATATATATATATGAGGAGGGTTATAATTACACCGGTGTAAGTTACACCAAGTATTACACCGCTAATAACTACAAATCGAATATGTTTTTTAGTAATCCAACCATTGAATTATGTTTGTTCATCATCAATATTATATGTGCCAAATTTCGTAAAATTTTGACACTAATAACTTGATAATCAAATAGTTGGATTTTTCATATATTTCAAATGTATATATAACGTTAATCTTGAAACACTTGGTGTAACTTACACTGGTGTAATTATAACCCTCCTCTATATATATATATATATATATATATATATATATATATATACATATACATACATACATACATACATACATCTTATTATAGAAACATGTTTTGCTTTATATATGAAAATAATTAATTTCTATATATTTTATCATTGAATATTTTATATGTTATATTTTCCATAAATTATCAAATTAAATATACATATACAAGTGTGAAAAAAATTGGAAAAAAACATTTTAACCCACCTTGGGTTGTCCCCAATGAAGGGTAAACAATTTTGTAGTGATGAAATCACTTAGACAATAAATTACTATAATTTAGAATAAGTAAAATGTATGGATAACATAACTTGAGCATAGTGGCCTTCCAATTATAAAATGTTCCAGGAGTCATTTAAGACCTTGGTAGAACCATCCTTGAACTCTAAGTTAATTTTGGTGATTTTTCTCCACAAGTTGTAATTATTATCGAAAAATCACACAAATGTGAAACATTTTCAGAGAAATCATTCTAACTTACCTAGAATTTTTCCAAATGAATAATAAATCTTTATATGTGGTGATCAATTCACTTGATGATTAATTACTATAATTTAGAATGAGTAAAATGTAAGTATAAAATCAGTTGATCATAGTGGCTTCCCAACCATGAATTGTAACATGAGTCATCTAAGATCTTAGTGAAATGTGTAATTATTATTGCATTGGATTTGGAAATGGACAATTAAATAAAAATATTTTTTTCTCTCAAAATGAATCGTTAAATAGGAACGAAGATAGTATAAAATAATGAAAAACCAAAATAATTACACTAGTTGTTGAAAAATTCGGAATAAATATTTTATTACAATAAAAAATCACACAAGTGTGATTAATTCATTTGGATGGCTAATTACTATTTAGAACAGGCAAAATGCAAGTATAAGATTAGCCAATCACATTGATTTTCCAAGCATAAGTTGTTGCATTAGTCATCCAAGACCTTAGTGGCACCATCTTAATTTGCCATTTAAAACAACTTTGGCGATTTTTCTCTACAACTTATATTTTTTTTGTAATGTTTTATACAACCCTAATGAAAATTCAACTAAAATAGCATATTTGTGGAAAAATATGGGAAAAATCATTTTCATCCACCTTGGCTTGTCCCAAATGAAGGGCAGACATTTATTTATGGTATCCAAATCATTTCTGGTCGGTTTGGTATAGAAAAATTAGGGGGAGGAGAGAAGAAATAGGAGGAAGAGAAATGTGTTTATGAGTTTGGTAGGATAGAAATGTGTGAAGAGATAATTTAAAAGGTATGGGGTCCACCTAGGGGTGGGAATAGGCCATGCCGCCGACAGGGGCCTATGGCCTGACCTAATTAAAGCCTAATCTGGCCTAGCCTATTTAATAAAAAGGTCAGGTTTAGGCATTTTAAAAAGCCCATTCAAATAAAAAGGCTAGGCTTAGGCCAACTCACAAGCCTACAAAACCTGATAGGCCGACCTATTTATATTTAAAAATTAGTAAATATATTAAAATTATATAAATATTAATTACTTATAACTTATAAGTTATAACGAATTTGAATACACTTAATATTATTATATTAGTATATATCTATAATTTGTAAATTGCTTTTATATTTTATTTGTTTGTATTGGTTTGAGTTAAGGATTTTGCATGCCCAATATCATGTATTTTAATATTGAGTATTGACTAAGATGTTAGATAAGAAAAATCAGGATACATGCAGTTTATGGGCTTAGAAATCGATTTATTGTCCCTTTTCATATAAAGACCTTTAAATAGGCTAACAGGTTAGGCCAGATTTTTAAAAAGGCCAGACCAGACCTAAAAAAAGCCTATCATAGGTAATAGGCCAGACTTAGGCCTTGAATTTATAAAATATGCCAAGCCTATTTAATCAAAGTCTAGTCTGGCCTAGCCTATTCCCACCCCTAGGTCCACCGTATGCAATTTCTTCACCAAAGTGAAGAGAGATGGGGAGAAATTAGTCAGACCAAGGAGAGAGAATAAGTCTGAAAACTATTTAGACCATTATACCCCTTTCTTTTTATTCAACATTTTATGTTGGATTTCAATTAGTAACCTCCTACATCTTTCCTTGTTGTATTACGTTTTTTTTTTTCATTTTCATCCCAGGATCAATTATTTTTTCAATTAATATTGATATATGCTTTCTCGCTTATTTTCTATCAACATTTGTTGTTTTTACATTTTAGTTTATCAAATAATATAATTTCGTTAATAGTTAACAATATATTATTATGATTATGATATACTTATTTTTAAAATTAATTGAATTTATTAGTTTATAAATTTAAATATTTTAATATATATATATATATTAAGATATTATATAAATTACTAATATATTATTTATAAAGTTAAATATTTAAATTTTTATAAATTTAACTCAAGAATATATTTAGGGGTATTTTGGTCTTTATATATTATAACCTAATTTCTCTCCTACTAAACAAAAATACTATTTCTCTCCACCACATTTCATCTCTATTTATTTTCTACCAAACAACTCAATTTCTTCTCTATTTCTCGCTTATTTCTCTTCCCCCATTTCTCTCTTTCTTATTTCTCTCCACACTACCAAACACAGTGTTTGTGATGAATTTGTTCACATGTCATTTCATTTTTTTCATATAAAAGTAATATATTGGGTCTCTGTTTATAAATTTAATTCTAAATAATTTTAATTTTATTACATTAATTTAAGTTAAACATAAAGTTAATATGAAATTCTCGTTTAAAAACTTCATACATGTTATCATTTTTATTTAAAGAAAAAAAAAGATGAAAATAATTCTACAGTATTAGTAAACATAATTTTTTTTAATAAAATTATTATTTTCCCCATTCCCCACTGTACATTTTTCATATAAATGTATCCCACATCCACCTTTTCGGCCTTTGCCCCAACACCAATGCACTCCATTCACCCTCCCCGTGGTCATATCACTCTTGTACAGTGCAAACAACTTGTTTCAAGGACTGATTCTTAAATACGATAATTATTTTAAGTTTTCCTTAAAATGACGTTCAATCCAAGCCATCTAATTAATATATTATTATATCAACGACTACCATTAGTTGTGTACCTAAACTGCGCCCCAAATTAAATGTGTTTTTCTATTCAAAGCTAATCTTATGTTTACTTTCAACATCATGCATGCAAATTGTATCAGATTCTGAGGAACTGCTCAACAAAAATAATGATAAAATTTCTTGGCTATGAGCAGTCGAGTCATTGCATAAGTGCAAGCGATAGTAGTGTGAGTTATGCATCTGCAGCAGCAACGATTGATGATTCAAGCTCTGTATGAAGATTTGCATTCTTAGATGAGGGTATTCAGCAATTTCATTCTCTTTAATTTGACTTAAGCTGTAAATTAACAACTTTATATCAGGTTTTGTTTAATTTATAGATTACTCATTACTTGCTAGCCTATCAAGCATAGGGACCAAATCAACCGTTTTAAATTTCAGGAACTGAAATGAAGTCGTTATAGTTCATGGACAAAAAACTACGAGAGTAAACTAACAAATCACTTTGTTTTAATTCTACAACCTTTCAATTTGAGGAACTCATCAAAAGACTCTCAAACAAAGAAAAGACTATTCTTTCCTTTTTTTTGTTTGCTATTTTCTCCTTCCAAACAAATGTTTAAATGAAATTTTTGCTTTATGTATTGTTTGTTACATTTTAAAGATACATGAATTTCCACACCAATCACATCCTGCCTGAGGCTCAAACACAAAAACCATACCATCTGAGAGCCCCACAGCAAATTGGCTATTCTTCAGTGGATGTGCAGTAATTGCAAGTGGGTACACACTTGGTGAGCACCTGTATGTTGAAAGGAAAGTTGAGGAATTAATCCTACAAAGCATTTCAAATCTAAAAGCATCAAATATTGCCACACTTCCATTCACAAAACTCGCATACACACTCATCCCATCACATGAGAATGTTGCCTGCGATATCAACATCGGAGAACCTTCTGGAACCGCCCATTGTTTCACTAATAGTAGATCTTTTGCTTCATAGATTGCAAGAATAGTACTTTGCACAGCAAGGAAGTGCTCCAAATCTCTGTTAAATTGAATCTCTGTTCCACTTGTTTCTTCTGCCATAATATCTACATGTATTGGCATGCGCTTATCTCTCAGTTTTTTCCACTTTGTCGCATCCCATACAAAAATCTGCAGACATAAAACAAAACAATTGTTAACATTAGTATGTAATCTATAGTCTTGCACTCAAAAATTGAGTGTGGAAAGGTTAGGAAGGAGAGATAGAAAAAAAAAATGAAATGAAGCGACAAAAAAAACTGATATACTGTATGTGCTAATTGATATTAGAAAGAAAAAGTAAGAATGAATGTGGAAAAATCAAGGTTGTTAAATTAATTAACTGTCACAACTCACATGAGTATTCAATACTAATTAACAAACCTGAGCATTTGCCATGAGCAGAGACAAGAATATTAAGTCTAGTTGAGAAGGCAAGTGAAGTAACTCTTTTGGAGTGGCCCTCAAGCATGATTCTATGCTGCACACAAAACTAGCTACACCTTAGCATAGCTTCAACCCCTTGAAATACGAAGGAAGAAAAGAGAAGAAATAGATATACCTCAATTGCATTAATATTGAATACCATTATGTTGGAATCATCCATACCAACAAAAATTACATTATTATCCAAAGGATAATAAGCAACACAGGTTGCAACACTGAGTGTTGGAAGGCTCATATTCACCCTAGTCTGTGACATGTTATAAGTTAAATTAAATTATATAATAACTAGTAGCATTGCATGATATAAAATAAACTGATGAATTGTGATGTTTCTGAAGTAATTGATGAGGAGATGATGAAAGACAAGCATACAACATGACAATAATCAATTGTTCTATATTTTTTTTTAACTTAATAATATCAAAATGAGAGCATTAAACAATTTCACAGAAATGGAGATTTCTTTAATTAGTTATTACCAGAAATGAAGACATGCTGAATATGTAGATATTCCCCCCAGATGTTGATAGTAGAAATTCATCGCGCTTTGATATAGCAAAACTGTAAACATTGTTAGTAGTTCTTGTAAGGTCATTATTCCTCATTGATTGCAAGCCATTCCTTGGTAGATAGATTTGAGGTTGTGCGAAGACATCTTGTGATGATGGGTTAGGCCATTCCCAAACTAGATAATGACCATTTGATGCCAAAGCCAAAATTTTATTTCCAGCATTGTTGTAACTCAGTCTAACAATCTGTGTTTCATCACTGGAAAAGTCAAAGATAATTTCTTTTTATGTTATGCCTAGTATTATGTTACATTGTTTTTTTTTATATATATATTTGGTTCAAAAAACCATTTTTTTTCATTTACTGTTTTTTAATTTTAATTATAAAAATACTTTTAGTTTATAAAAATATTACACTGTGTTCAGTTCATTTTCTGTTTTTAAAATGTTATACAAAAAAACACTAAAAACAATCTTGACTCTGGGTTTAAGCTTCCATTTTACTGCCATGTTTCTAAAATAAAGCATTAGTATATAAATGTCATATATACCTTGTCTGCTAAGGGATTGAAGCGGCAGAGTAGAGATCTTGCATTCAGATGGATCAAAAATTCAGGGAGTTTCCTAGGCATTGATTTGTTAGTGGACTCTTCATCTGATATTACAATAAAAAGCAAGAATAAAAATGAATGCTTAAACAACCCCCACCCACCAAAACAAAGAAAAAGACAATGCAAGAATAAAGCTAATATATATACCTTGAATGGGTGCAGAATCAGTTACAGTAGTGTTTGACAAAAGTTTAACAGTCTTGGTCTTCACAAAATTGATGCATCCCATTCAAGCTAACGAAATGGATAATAAGTAAATTTTCTGCCATTAGCTAAAAATGTGTTTATGTTGAGAAGAAAAGAGTGAAACCTTTGGTTTTAAAAGATATGTTAACCTATGATCTTCAATGGTAGGAAATACCAAATTTCCCTTGAAGACAGGATTTTTCCATAATGACCTTCTTGATTTCTTCCCAAATAATCTTCCTAGCTGAAATTGCATCTCCACGAATTTTGAGAGTTTTATTTTCCTGTAAAGAAAGTTATGGACTGAGTTTCATTTCATGCCTCTTTATTTAATAGTAGACTCAGTGGAAGAAATTGAGTGATATATACCTTGAATTGTTAAGCGTCAAAGCTTTGTCAATTCATTGAACAGCTCTTGCTCATCTTGTGAAAAAACCTTGAGATCCTTTTTGAGGATATCTAAAGTCTTGGCACCATCATTACTGAGAGATGAAAGAAACAAGTTTCTGTTTCAATGCCTTGATTTGATAATAAGATATCTAAGACTTACAGTTTATTTAAAAAGCTTACCTGTCTAATGCCTCATAATATTTCTGTTTCTTCAAATCAAAAAATATTTTTCGTGAGTGCATGTTGTCCATCAACCTTTGTGAACCCTGAAAGATAGTATTCAATATCATCCCATTTCCCAGCAAGCACCATTTCCTCGAAATACTTGATGTCAAAGTAAAGCCTACTTTCACGCTCAAGCCTAAGTAACAATTGAAAGAAAAACAACACAATGTTAAAACTAAGAAAGAAGCCTCAGTTTATTATAAATATATATGTGAATGAATGAAGATACTTACTCGTGTACAGATTCTTTCCAACCTTTCTCATGAAGATACTTCAAGACCAAGTATAGAAGATGTGTTCGAAGAGACGGGCCCAAAAGATTCATGTTTATCAACTGTAGATTACAATCAGAACAGACTCAACAGAGATGCAAATAGCTACACAAGAGGAAAGAAGAATTTAAAGAAATGGTGTTCTTCTAGTCTAGTTCTAAACCAGTAGTAATCAAAAGGTTTGTATTGAAAAGAAAGGTTAACAAATGAATGACACATCTTGGTATTACCAAGAAAGGCATTAAATTAAATTAAATTAAAGATAAAAGAAATACACACACACAGAAGAGAAAGACATAAAGCTTCCCTAACCTGAAGGATCAAGAACTAGGAATCAAAAGAGAGATTTTTCTTTTTTTCTGGAGAAATACATGACCACACTGAGGTTCAGTGATGAAATGATCAAGCGGCCTACAGAGCTGATATGATAAGCGGACATAGCTTATCTATCTGCTCAGATTTGGACAGTCCTTGCACTTATCATAACGCCCAACGAGTTCAATTCCTCTCCATTTCTCATAGAAATGGACATTTGCATTTCCTTTATTCTTTGAAAACATTGAAGGGTTCAGATTTATTTAAGTAGTTGAATTTAAAATAAAAAGAAAAGTGAACCATATTCAAACTCTACCAGAAAAGATGGAATAGAAGCCTTTTGACAGTGTAGGAGCAACGGGAGAACTAATGCGGTTCGAGTTCGTCTGACACCGACTTGAGCCATGTCCATTGATGCAATCAATGAATTTCGCTCCTGCTGTAACAAGCAAAACAATGCTATGAACAGAGCAATAATAGATAGAAGACAAGGCAATGGCTAGGAAATACTTTGGAATTACCTTCACACGTGAAAAGAAACAGCCAATGCTATGTCAAATTGTATGTGCAAGAATGTTATTTCAGGTGCTAGGCACTCTGAGCAAATACATATTATGAGCTTGCAGAATCTCATACTAGAAAGATAGTCTTGTGCGTCAAAGCTTTTAAGTTCTAACCTTTGTTTCTCGTTCAGTTTTTTTTTTTTAAATTGATTCTTAAAATTAAAATCACCAATAACACGTGTCAAAAAAGAACAAAAGAAATGCTGAAATTGGGATTACCTTTATAAATGAGAAATCCCCGCTCTTAGTTTGGTTTATACTGTATACACATTTCAATAACGACACACTGTTAATTTAAGTTATTAATGGTCCCAACTCCCAACCTTCCCCATTTGTCAAACAAGTGATCATTACTTTGACCAAAAAAAAACAAAGTGATCATAATGAAATCATTTAATTTCTAACACTAAACACATTTTATAGAGGTGAGGAGCCTTAAATGTGATTAAACTCCGAATAGGATAGCCTTAATTGTGATTAAACCCCAAATAGTATTACCTTGCTAAAGGGAATACCTAGTTAACACCAATAATGAAACCATTTAAATTATTAAATTTTTAATTATTTGTTATCTATTTAAAATAGTGTTCATAATTGATTTTGCCAACCCCTACCCTAACCTCAATTTCTCAAACTCATTTCCAAACCATCTCCATCTTCATTAGAATATTAGATATGTACAAATATCCAATTCTGCTACTAAGGAGGATTGGAGAGTTGACAGAAATTTGCGGTCTCTTAGCCTATTTACTTTTTTGGTACCAAAAAAAAAAGCCTATTTACTTTTTCTTTTTTTTTTTGCTCGTAGCATATATCTTTTTCTTCAATTGAAGCATATATCAATCATATCCAATCCCTAAAATACATAAAAATAAATATTAAAAACCTTAAGAAAGTAAAAAACCAAGAATCAACATCATATTTCTAACAGAAACATATAAGAACTACTAATTATAGCCGTAATTTTAATTATAATCAACTTAAGGCAATATGTAAGCAAAAGTACCCCTTTTTAATAATAACACGAATAACGTTCCTTAAATTAGCAAAGCACCAATCCGTGCTCAATTCCAATTTTTTTATGGCACCACATTTTTCTGATGATTCTAGAGGCTTCACTTCTTGAATAGCTATAAACGACTTAGAAACAGAAATTCATTGTCCCCACAAAGAATGCTTTCTCAATATTATGATGAAACTGACTCAGTTCGTTTGCAACAATGAACATCCTAAAAACAATGCCTGAGATATTGAAAAAAAAATAAATTTAATATGGGTAACCAACCACTAGGCTTAAGGATTAAGGAAGGGTCGTGGCATTCCCTTTATATCAGAATGGTAACTTCCACTTCTTGGTTTTTGAAATGAAGTTTATTTGGAATTGAGGAGCTCTTGAAGAGGAAGAGGAATAGCAGGCCTCCAAGTTGTGCCATTTGGACTGTCCATAAGTGTAATACCAACAACAGCCAAATCCTTCCTTATTGCATCTGATTGGCATACTCCTTTTTGTATTCTAGCAGCAGCCCTCTCTTCAATTTTCTGCCAAGACTTCATCTTCTGTCAAGTTTGCACGCTTTAAAGCCTTTTCCTTAAGCTGCTGCAAAACCTGCAGCACAAAACAACAAAAAATTAAGCATTTTTATTCCCAATAAAACTAATGGTTGTGGATGTGATATTTCAAATGCAAAAAAATTAGAAAACATTGACAGAAACCAATCACTTCAAATGTATCCATACCTCAGAATAAGTTGAGGGCATAAGTCCTAAAACAGTAAGGGACATCCTCGATGCTCTTCTTTAAGCTGAAAGTGTTTCTACTCGAATTGTTGTTTTTTCCCTGAAAAGATTATGAAGTTGGAAAAGTTATAAAGAGCATTCATGTGATATCTTTTATTTGTGTTGGTAACAACTAACGAGCATTCATATGCTATCATCCACAAGATAAAGTTTTGAAGTTTGTATTTCTACTACTGAAAGTCTGAAACAATATAAGTAGAGAGTAGAGACCATATTAGCTGTAAAACTAGGAAGAAGTTAAAACATAACCCTTTAGTTCAACCTCTGTCTGCTAAGATTGGTCATTGGCATATTATAACGATTAATGAGTAAAAGATTTGAAATAGAGATCTGCTTGAACCAAGATGGATTGGTAGTGGTAGATATAAGTATAACCAAAACCTGAAGTTTAATATATAACGTTAAACTCTATTGCACACCAAAGCTAATATGATTTTTTTTTTTAAATTATACATTTCCAAACTTTGACCTCATTCAAAATCAATCATAACATGTAATTAGACAATACCTCTATGGGAATGATTCTCTCATATAAAATTTTCAACATGACAAGGTTAAGTGAAAATTTTGTATCTCTCTTTTTTCATACACATTCACAAGTTGATGGCTCCCTATTTAATGCTATAAGAGAAAGATAGACACAAAACTTCACATGGTGGATCCATCCGCATACCTATATAGATGAGAAATACCATACCTTTCGAGTATGCAGCAAGTCATTAATTGATTTTAATGGGTCAGACAGTCCAGCCAATACAACCGGAGTGTGAAGATCATCAGACATTGATGCCAGAAAAATATCATGGAAGTTATCAATAATACTCTTAGTATCTGGTGGGACAGAATCCTTCTGAACTGTCTGATCATCGTGCTGATTCAGAAAGCATTCACATTCATGCAGTGTCTGCAAACACATAATTTTCAAGAAGGCAGATGCATCAAAAAATTGTGCATGCAATTGCACAGACACACAGGCATACACACACCAAGGGGAAAGAAGGTATTTTCCAACCTAAGAAAGTAGTACCTCATATATATAAAAAACAACGGTCTGAAGCACTTTCAAGCTGTATATCAGAGTAATTAATAGGAGATCTATAATGAGCGCCCATCAAAAAATATCTCAAAGCCAGTGGATGGTAAACATCTACAACCTTAATACACAAAATGTTTATGGCATAAGAATTTAACCCTTTGAATGGTAATGGGTAACCAACAACAGATAGAAACTTTGGGTCCTTAGTAAGAGATATTATACTTTTGTCTAATAAAAAGTGACAATAGACTTAAACAGGATAAGTCTAAACAATCAGGAATGTCACCTGCCGTATTGTGAAAAAATTCCCAAGAGATTTAGACATCTTTACAGAGTCAATGGTGACAAAACCATTGTGCATCCATAGGCTTATATCACTTTCCTTACAAGCAGCACAACTCTGAGCAATTTCATTTTCATGGTGAGGAAACACAAGGTCAATCCCTCCACCGTGGATATCAAAAGTAACCAAGATAAGCTGCACTCATAGCACTGCATTCAATATGCCACCCAGGTCTTCCAGGACCCCAGGGACTCTCCCAAAATGGTTCTCCTGGCTTTGCAGACTGCAGAATGGCATTAAAAATCCTCAATAAATAAGTTTCAAACTAAAATAAGATTTTTACGTATTTTATAATCATCAATTTGAAATATATAATGAGATCAACATAATTAATAGATCTGTATTACAATATCTATCACCAATATATACCTTCCAAAGCAAAATCAGCAGGATTTTTCTTCCTTGAATCAACAGCAACCCTCTCACCAGCTCGGTTATCTTCTATAGATCTCGACTAGATAACTTCCCATATTTTGGAAATTTTTCTACATTAAAGTATACATCCCCATCAACAACGTAGGCATACCCATTACTAAGAATCTGTCAACAAGCATGTTAACTTATTAACAATGAATCAACATGGTATTTCTTAAGCATATTAATAAAATAGATTGACATACACTATGAAGAGAAGCATTTCTAGTACCAACACCATGTCCATGTAAAACTTTCTTAAAATTGAATATGAAACAAAAGTCTGAATTTTGCCAATCTCTCATGTTTCTTGATCTCCATGGTAAAATAGACAGCAATGGTACCTTCTCAATCATATCAATGATTTGGGTCATGTGCTCTGAGACTTTAGGTTCCACAGAAGGAGGCAAACAATTAAGAGTTACCATGTCTTGACGGAACTCTTCACAATAGCGCCGGCTCAAGCTAATTGGATCTTCTCCAAACTCCTTTGCTCTAGCAATTATCTACATAATTTGAAAAGTGCAGACTAAGATCCTGTAATACCAATTAAAAAGCAGCGGGTACTTTGTATTCGTAACAGAAGGATATATAATCAAAATTCAAAACTTAATGAAAAATTCTTAAGGTCCAAACTCAAATGATTAAAATTACTATTTATAAGATAACAATTGAATGGCCAAGGACAAGGAAGGCATGGCTTGTAAGGGGGTTTAAGCTCATTTCCACACAAGCAGGATTTAGATACATCATTAACTTGGAACCATCAAAGATTCCCCTAGAACCTCATTTGCCTCATCTACTTCAGTGTAATGTTACATTGAGTGCCTAGTTCCAAACATTGCATTTTGAAGATTTTTGTTTCTTTAGCTGTCTTTCTATTTAGTATTTTCAACAAGTGAAGGGCTAAACCTATTCAAAATTTCAAATGAAAGCTAGAATGAAGTTATTAAAACAGAAGCCTAGTAATAAGCTGGAAAATTTTTTCAATCCTAGTGTAGTACATACTACATACTCATGCTCCACTCTTCATAATGAACACATGGCATGTATGGTAAGTTTTTCTCTTTTTAATTTTTTAAAGAAAAATGACACAATTAAAGCAATTTTTGTCAAAGGAGGACAAGTAAATAGACACTCACCTTGTCATCTACATCAGTAAATTGCGAACATAACAGACTTCAAATCCCAAATGCTTAAAATATCTGCCTGATTGCCAAACGGAGCAGACAAGAAAAACCAATTAGTCCCAAACCAAAAGAAGGGTATGCTTCAAACTGGTTCAAATCATAATGGGCAGAAAAAAGGGCCAAAAAAATCAGTTTTTTTTTTGTTGGGGTTTTCTCTGTGAACAAAGCAAAGGCTAAATAGAAAAAAAGAGGAACCTGTAGAGAAGGTCGAAATAACATAGACGCGAGCATGTCCAATATGAGATCATAAGCGGTGACTCCGCAGACGTACATTCCAACTTTGGATTCCACTTTGGGTTTGAAAAGCTCCTTCTTTTTACTCATGGTGTTGTGCAACCACACTTCTGGCGCCGGCGATGGAATCTTCAAACGGAAACTCTCACCGTCGCAATTCTTCTCCGTCGTTAACGGCTGTGATGACACGGCGCAAAAAGAAGGAAGCTTCTTCCTCCTGAAGATGCTGGAATGAGCAGGGTGGGGGAAAACCATAGAGGAAAGGGGTCTGTAGCATTTCAGAAGAGACAGAGTACCCATTGTAGCCTCTCTTCTCTTTTGGCCCTCACAGTCGCGTTATCAACAATGAGAGTTGGGGTTGCATCAGCGAGTTCACTCGGGCGAGTTCTGAAGTTATCGTTAATTAGCCAAATGGACTTTTGAAGCAAAAAGAAAAGGCGTTCGGATCCTCTCCTGCAGGGGTCTCTACAGCACCTCTGCAGCAGTGAAATGGACCCTTGGATTGATCTAACGGTTAACATTTAATAAATTAATAAATACTTTTAATATTATTTTTATAATAATATGAATCGTGGATTAATCTAAAGGTTGAAAACGATTCCCCATTGAGATGTCAAAGCTGAGTCTCTTCAACACTGAAGCTCTTCTCCGTTGTTCCTGTGTGTGCGCCGCTACTGATTGTCCGTCGTCCCCCCATCATCACCTCGTCGCTGCGCTCCATGTCCGTCATCGCTGCTCGTCTCCGTCGTCGCTGCTCGTCGCGCCGTCGCTGCTCGTCTCCGTCGTCCCTGTTGCTCGTCTCCGTCGTCCTATTGCTCGTCGCGCCGTCACTGCTCCTCGCCAAGGTTTATCAGAGACGGCCACTTTAACCGAACATACTCCTCCAATTCTTTGATTTTTAAGGCTTTTCTTGTTCTTGTGATTGTGAGGTTCTGGAAATTCGTTGTCAATTTTAGCCCTATTTCAGTTAGTGGTTGGATACATTGTATCATATTCATATATATGAAACTTCTAATTAGCATAATAGCAACTTGCATCGATTAAATTAGGTACTTCAGTCACTTTCACAAATTGTAGTATGAATTGGTTTGCTATTCTGCTAGCCTATTACTGTGTGGCTTTAATTTCTTGCTAATTGTGATTGTAGTGTGAATTGGTTTGCTTGAATTTTGCTGAATGCTCTCTGTTTTGGAGCTTTATTTGCATCAATACCTTTACCCATTTTTGTTGTTGTATACTGTGTCCTGTGCTTGAATTTTGCTGAATGTTCTGCTGTATATTGTGTCTCTTTTTTATTTTCAGCTTCTGTGGGGCTATCTTTTTTAATTTCTTTGCTTGAATTATGTTAGTCTTATTCCTATTCTATTAACTGGCTAGAACTTGAACCCATCTATATAGCTTTGTGCAACTACACTAAAAAGTCTAAGCACGGGATACTGTGAATTGATTTGCTTGAATTTTGTAATTGGTTTGCTAAGTTTTTTCTAGCCTATTACTGTGAATTGGTTGCTTTTTATAATTGGTGTGCTAAGTTTCTGCTAGCCTATTACTGTGAATTGGTTTGCTTCAATTTTAACAATGGGTTTGCTACTGTGAATTGGGTTTGCTTATGTAACAATTGGTTTGCTACTGTGAATTGGTTTGCATATTTTTGGCCAATGCTACCCCAATTAGTGCCACCAAATTGTGCACAACTCTCTGAGTTAGAGATGGCTGATCCTGAACTTAACTGATTGCCTGTATCTTCATCTACATACACTTCTCTTTTGGCTGTTTGGTTTAATTTGAAAGGTAAAATGCAAAATGCAAAATGCAAACTGTATTTGCAAATTTAAGTTTCTGTATCACCCTTTTCTCCATTGTCCTGTTCACCATACCAGATTTTTTCCTGATGCTCCTAGATAAACTGATTTTGACAAAGGCTTACACTGCTCTTTTGGCTGTTTGGTTTAATTTGAAATGTAAAATGCAAACCTGCAAACTGTAATTCTGATCTGTTTTTATTTTGCATTTGTATTTGTTCCTATATGTTGCAGGCTTTGCTATGATTTTGTTCCATGAAGGTAATCTCAAATGTGACCAGCAGTAACGAAGGGAAATCACATGAAGGACCGGTACTAACAAAGGGAAGCTAAGAAGATGATGGAACACAACCAAGTTGAAGAACAGATAGAATAGGATAGGATTATACTCTATACTTATGTACCCACATGTGAAAACACATAGAATAGGATTGAATATGTACTTGTGAATTTCAAAGTTATACAATGATGTATTGAAATTTATACAATGATGAAATAAAAGTTTTGATTGCAATTCAAGATATATTTGAAGTCCAATTCCTTGTGCAAATTTCTTGTTCTGCTGCAAAATTACATAAATGCAAAATACACTTGATATTTACTGTTATGCCAAAAAGAACAGTGGTCTAGTTGTTGTTTCACGTGTTCATGGTTTGGTCAAAGTTGTGTAATCCTCATCAAGTTGTCCCTACAATTTGAAAAGGACGAGTTAATATTTTAAAGATAGATATGAAAAGAAATCACCCCACTTGAAAAGGATGCTTATAAAAGTTGTTGAACTTACCATCAACAAACTAGTAAAACTATTGACTCCAAATTGGCTTAAAGGGTCATTGTTTTCCTACAAAAATGACAAAAACCATATAATGACAAACTAATTTTTTCAGTTCATTCACACTAAAATTGTTATTAGCATACCATGGATTGTTGATTATATGCATCATTGAGCCATTTAGGTGCACTACTGTTAGGCACTTCATATTGCACTTGACTTACCATGAGGTTATGACTGGAGATAGGTTCATTATTCTGTAAGGCAACAAAAAATGATTGAGTAGATATAGTTGACAAAGTAAATATAATTTTGACTTACCATAGTGGCTTCTTGACTTTGTGAAGCATTGTGGCATCATTTTTTCTTTGTCTAGTAACATGTTGCTCAACCCAACCTTTCATACATGTCAAACCCTTTTCACCTTCATTATTCTACATGACAAAACAGAGAAAAAGGTTAATATTATATAATTGACCAAAGTAACGATAAATTCATAATCTTTTATATACCATTATAGGTTCTTGACTTTGTGAAGCACTTGAATCACCATTTTTCTTTCTTTTTTTGCTAAGTTGGCGCTCCACCCAACCTTTCATACGTTTTGAACCCTTTTTACCTTCTCTTTTCTGAAACCCTTTACTTGCGTTGAACAATCACCAACACTTGCAATTTCTATGCCTTTGCTAAGGAGCTCATAATCTTGAGTATTGCTTATTTGTCTTTTTTGAAACTCTAACATGTGCTTGTCCAATTCATCAACAACTTTTCTCAAGAACATGAATGTTTCTTGATGATTACATGCTTCGGTGGCTATCCTAATAAGGCGTGGACAAATGTCTCCCATACGTTGTGTTTGGACAAATGAGTATTTTCTACTACATGGCTAACACCAACATTAGGCAAAGCCCCACTTCTTGCTAACTTTGTCCACCTCTTCAAGATATATTGTTCGGGCACCAACTTGACATCCATATGAATAAAAACTCTCATACAATGACAACAGAGTATACCAAAGGTCTCGAATTTACAACAAGAGCAATTGATTGACTTCTTTTCCAAATCAAATGACACTCTCCACTCCCAAATCCCTTACCATGGCAATAACATAATCAATTGAAGATGCTTTTACATTCATACTCTTCACACAACATGCTTCAAACAAACATACTCATTTTGGAACAAATCAAAAACGGTAGGAGTATAAAGCTCAGAAAACTTGTTGCAAGATAGCAGAATATGGGTTCTTTAGTCTTGGAATTTTTTGGCGTGCTTCATATTCACATTTCAGCTCATTATACCGCTTTTCTTCTACAACATCCTCAAAACGTTTAAAAATTTGATAATATCCAATTCACATTGGTAAAACTTTTAATATCCGCATTCACACTTTCACTCAGTTGGGTGCTTCGCATTCCCAATGTGAAAGCCTTTTTCATATAACAAGATGCCCATTTTTTTTTATACTATACACTCTTTGCAACCAAGTGTTTTCCTGAACATCATACTTTAACAGAAGGGTTCTCCAACCTTCCTCAAATTGTTCTTCATCATCATAACCATACATGCACTTCTTAAAGTCACTAAGAAAATGAGATTCACCCTTCATCAAGTTGCCCAAGTGTTTGATGCCATTTTGCATCAAGTGCCATGTACATAGGCCATGATAAGTCTCAGGCATAACCTCAGCTAGTGCTCTTGCCATTGCCTGGTCTTGGTCAGTAAAAACTGTTTGGGGCATTTTCTACTTATGTGCCTCTAGAAATGTCTCAAAGAGCCACTTGTATGATTCTATCAGTTTCATCATATAATTAACGCAGCACACAAGATCACTGCCTCTTCGATGGTGGTTAAATCCGCGAAGATTGCTAGTGGTCTATGTGAACTATTTGTGCAATATGTTGAATCCAAAGAAACCACATCACCAAAATACCCATAATCAATGAGCATCCTCGGCATCTGCCCAAAACACATTAATAATTTGTTCTTCAACATCTATTTGAAAGCCATGAAAGAAAGTTGGATTTTTCAACCAACTTCTCTCTGAAAATATTGCAAAGATAACCAGCTTCCCCGGTGTACAAGCTCCTTTCCCTTCTTTTTTCGAAGATAATCTTCTGATCCAAGGCGAGTATATCCCAAGTTAGTTCTACCTCCAACTTCTTTATTCATCAATCAAATGACTTCCTTTGCTGAAGGCCAGCATCATCTGCTAGATCAATTTGATTGGCCATTGAGCTTCTGAAAGTTTTCGTTGAAGATGACAACATATGAGTTGTTTCCTGTAAATGTAAAATATGGTTGTGTCTTCCTCCACAAAATTCATTGCACTGTCAATTTTCCACATATATTCTTGAGTCCCAACCTAGCTTTGCCAATTTGTTCTGGTCTCTCGGTCTCTGGATTAATTGTTTTATAATCTCGTTTGTCTGGCCTTCGTAAACCTTCTTTGCAACAAACAAACTTGCAACTTGAAATTGAGCCATCCTTTTTTGTGTGTTCATATTGTCTCCTCACTCCAAATCCAACCTTTCCACCATAATCACCCCAAAACTTCCAAGCATCCTCAATTCTATCAAACACATACCCACTTTTGGCTTCCAATCTTCTTGCATATTCAATCAAAAAATCTGCATTTCTCAAAAATAAAATAGTGAAAGATTGTCAATCATAAGTTACTTTATTAGAATCATGTATTATTAAAAATAAAAGGTTCATTGGTTGATTATAATACTAGCTTAAAATAGCTCAAAGACTAGATTACAACATCAAAGACAACCAAAAATTCAGTCATACACATGTCTAGATATTTATTAGAATCAAAGACTAGCAAAAAATTATTCTTCCAACCATCGATTACATTTTCATAGAACCAAACTTCTCATCCTTAAAATGGTTTTCTAAACTTGTAAGAGTTCTCAAAATAATTACATCTATAAATTTTTACCTTTTTAAAACCAAGTTACAACAAGTATTGTTGTTCTTTTCCAAGCAATTTCTTCATAAAAATCTGCACTTGACCAAGAGATTTCAATGGCACAAAGATTTTTCAATGGCACAGTATGTGCTCTGTTTTTTCGAAAGTGAAAAGTCTCACTTGTGCAAAGCATTGGCGCGAATTGGAAGGAGGCCAACCTGACGTATAGAATAGTCTTCATTTCTCCACCATTTGATATATCATACGGTGTTTATTTAACATTTCAATTTGATTTTAATATTTTACACATCAAAAATAAATGAACGGTGAAGATGAAGATTGCTTAAATCAACGGTCCATTCACTGCTGCAGAGGTGCTGTAGAGACCCCTGCGGAGAGAGGATCCGCACGCAAAAAAAGGTTGTAACGATGCGGTTGTTGGTGTAGGTCAACAAGTCAAAAGGTTGATACGTGTGTGTTTAGGGGGAAAAAACACCGATTTACTGTGAATTTAGTTCCGTTTATTTTGTTTTTTGAAAGAAAAAAACTATTTTTACAACTTTTTAATAGAACTTTTAATTGACTTCATGATTTGTATGAAAAAAAAAATTGTTTCCACAATTTGTCTCTAAACATCCACCATATGCGGTTATTTCACAGTTTTTTTTTTCAAGACCACAGATATCCTTCACGGAGACAATCCTGTTCGAGCCGGGTAGCCTCCCGTGAAGGACCTCTATGAGCGGCAACTCATCATTCTGATTTATGTAGACTTTGCAAATTGCAAGATATTAAGTGCCCATGTGATTTACAGTTAAAAAAAATTAATTATAGAATTAACGATTGAAAATAAATAATGTATGATTGAAAATAAATAATGCATGTTTACAAATACGTTAAATAGAAATAATTTAAAATCAATTCTGGAAATTGATTCTACACTAGATAGACCAAACAACACTAACCCAATTACATATTGTAATTGTATTAACAGCATACTTTGTTTATCATAACTCGGCAAACAGCAATCATATTTATCTTCCCAGCCACTATAGTCCTGTTTTCTTTGGTTCAAAGTACTAACAAAAAGCTTGGTAGATTAGTTATATTTATATTTTATTCTACTAACTATCAAACAGCAACTGAGATGCAAAAAAAAAAAAGAAAGAAAGAAAGCACCGACCACCGAGCATGGATAAGGAAACTAACTTCAGTAATAATGCAGCTAAAACAGATCATAAATAAACTTATTTTTCAAGCAAAAGGACCAAAAGAGGAAATTATACAGAGTTTCTAAAGCAAACCAAAAAATATGATCCATGTTAGTGCATGGTTAAACCTATATCAACATTGTCAAGAAAGTGTGCACAGTTCTATAGAAGCCTTACCCCTGATTGTTTCAACTCAAACATGCTAACATCTCTATCGGAAATTTTAAATTTAACTACTCCACAACGTAAATAATCAAAGATTTCTTCAGCACCAATTTGTCATAACAAAATTCTCCAATCATGGTATGCCATATTTCTTCAGCTCCTGCTAAGGGCAACCAACTTGCTCACTGTTTCCATTATTTATACACTAGTTGGCTTTCTTGCAGCACCAGGTAACAGGCTGGCTAAGATGGAAACTCCTTGATTTCTCATTTCTTCTTGTGCACGCCTCATTTCTTCTTGATCTGTTGCGACCACAATATAATGAAAGCAATCAGCATAAATTATGAAAGAATAATGTAATATGCTACTTTTATAGGTCTGTACAATATGAAACAACTGCCATTCAGCAGATTGTTTAAGAAATGATGGATGTCATGTGTGAGCCATATCCATTTAATTCACATGAAAATATGGAGCAACAAGAGAGCAAACACAACAAGGAGACGCACAGAGTGTACTGCATACCTTCTGAAGGCGTGTAACTTAAAAATGTAAAGTATAGTGGACAGAGAAGAGGTCATCATCAAACTACAGCCTCAAAATTGGACTCGGTAGGCTAAGCATAATTTGCTGGCTATGACACAATGAATACAAATAGAAAAATGAATTCAAGAGAACCACCCCAAAAAAGGAAAAGAATAGGTGAAGATTATCAATATAACAAAATCAAACGTAAAGTTGAACAACATATTCAAAATCCACACATTTTCCCAAGTTTATTTGAGTTTTCACCAACTGGGAGTTAATGAGCAAGTTAACAGGTATTTCTTGATAAACTTTTGAGTTTGACAACCATGTGAGACACAATGAGTCAAAGCCCAAAAAGAGACCGATGCATAATTCGCAACAGAATTTTTTTTAACATGGATAATGTAGAGAGAGGAGAAAGATAGGAGGCACTTCAGTTCAGACATTTTAACTTAATATTTTGATGTATGCTTAGAAAAACGCAATTACTGCTATGCAATAGACTAGTCCTCATAAAATTCACTGAAGAAATCAAATAACTATAAGTTCACCCTTTCAAAAGCAAAGTACAGCCACAAAGAGACATGCAAAAGCAAAGGAAATGAAAGAAATTTACACACAATTTTAGAAGGCATACCCATATTCTCCATTAATTTGGGCATGAGGAAGACACAATCAGCATAATCCCATCATCAGACCCATTGGACTTTTCACAATGGACATAATAGAGAATGGCTCCCTATCTGTAGCAAAACAAGATAACACCAGGCAGATATTCAGATGATAATTTGAGGGAACGGGGGAGGGAAACAGGGAACATGAACAGGAAAATTTGCAGAGTAAAACCAACCTCATAATACTGCCTCCGCCTTAATGGCTCTAAGACAAACTCACTAAGCCCTCTCCTACTTTCTGTCAGTGCTGCCTGAATTTGCCAGGGTTTCTGGCACTAACATCAACCCGAACCTTTTTTAATGAACACAAACAATTCAATAAATGAGCATACATAGAAAAAAAAGGGGGAAAAGTTTAAGATGCAATTTCCAGATTGAGTACCCACTGGAGAAAAGAAATAGCCTATTGCAGCCACTTCAATTAGATGAGTCCCTGCAGGCACATTGTGGCTTAAGCATACACGTTATAGGAATTAGATCATCTAATCATAATGATTTACCAGCATTAACTATAGTTTCTCAAAAACAAAGAACAAGAGATGGGGAAAGATAGAATATAATAGGGCTTTATTTCCCAAAAAGTGACATAATGCACATTAAAACAGAGGTGGAAATGAACGTGTAGATCGAAAGGATACAATGAGAAATATCCATCAGGCCTCACAAAAGTAACTCTTTGACCACTGTTCAGTATGACTTTGACGTTTGAAACCTTTCCAGGAAGAATATAATCTTTGTATCCAAAAGCTGCCAAAAGGATTCATATCATTATACACCAATATTTATAGCAAACCAAGCACAGTCAGAGAATAGATCTGCAACAAGCAGTATGCATTAAGGATAATAAACCATTTTTGACATTTCAGCTTCCTGGTAACTAAACCATCAACTCCCCTAAAAACAGAAAAACCTTGCTAAATTTGACTCAACTAACACCACCAAATATATTTCCTCAAGGACTAGACACTGGCAGGTTCTGAACACCATCTTCCTATCACAACTGTTTGAACTCAGTCCATATTAAAGTAACTGATGAGAGCAACCAACAAGCTTAAAACCCATATATGCATTCTTAATTCAGATGTTTTTTTAAGATCAGCCACATCAAATTTCACCAACTAAAAATGACAAGATCTGTTTTGAAGTAAATGGGGTGTGTTTATCTATGCATTCATAAAAATTTCAAAGAAAAAAAAAGAGCATACTGTTAAAAAAATGACAATGGTAGAATAAAGCTTAGTTTGTTAAACAGTATGGGCACTGAAAACAAAACAATGCAAAAGACATGTAAAAAAATGGTGCACTTAAGCATGATTGATAAAATATCACAATCAAAATCTTATTTTAGCCTAAACCCTAAATATTTAAAATCAAAATCAAAATATAGCCCGGCAAAAGCTTTAAATTAGGTAACTTTTGAGCACACTTAATTCTGGTAAATTCCAAAATCCATATGGACAGCTTGAACCGACTGATTACCCAAGCACCATTACAACTCCCATCAACAATTCAAAATCAATCCTCATGACACGGCAGCAAAACCTATAGTGTCCCATCGTGAATTAAACTATTAACTCGGAGATCACAATGTGCACCCTCTTAATTTACAGATCGAAACTCAGTACTTTTATTGATCTAAATTTTAATGGGATTCATATTAAACATTATATTACAATTGGTATTTAAATTAATAAGAAATTCAGTAAATCAGATAAAAGGAACATACTTGGGATCTTCACTCGACCATAAATGGTGTACCTTCGGCAGAACTGGAAAAGTTACATTCGTTAAAATCAAGGTCAATATAACCGAGGAAATCTAAGGCATGATTATAGAAAACGAAGTGAAAATTAGGGTTTAGGGAACAGAAATTAGATACCCAGAAGCAGCAGATTGAGCGAATGAGAAAGGTAAAAGTGAGAAGCACAATTGTATGGAAAGAAAAAGAAAGAGTGGTTTGATGGAGGCCATAACGAAGACTTGGAGTTGGAGTTGATCTAAGCCTTTGTTTTCTCAGGTTTCTTATTTCAATTGTAAATCGTTTTTGCACGCACCAGAACACACTCTTCCGAATTCCGATCACATGTACTTCTTTTTTTTTTGTGGAAAAAAAAAAAACTGTTAACCCCTACTACTCTAATTGATTAAGGAATAAAAAATTTAAAAAGACAAATTTAGTGTTTGGTTTAGTATTGGAACAGTGAAACTCAAGTTTGGATTTCTCAACGCAATTTCTTTAGCGTTGGGTGTAATGAGGTTTGGAGTGTTATGTACTTTTCTTTCTTTTCAATTTTGTATTGGGTTTGAGCACCCCTAATGTTCTATTCAATGAAATTTTGCTTATAAAAAAAATTATGTCTAGCGTTGAAAACGTGAGTTTACCACGTTTCAACGTTAAATCAAAACGCACTTAATATATTTCCCATATTAAGATTATTAAATATGAAATTTTTATAACAAATATTTTTAAATTAATTTTCTTAGAGGCCAAAACATAAACACGTTATACTATTGAACTTCTAATATCAACTCATCATATTATGGACATTTTAAGTTTTATAAAAAAAAATTAACGGTTTTTCTAAAAGTAAATTGACACCTTAGTCCTGACCTTTATAGCGTTATGCAATTTAATCTGAGTTAGGAAAAAATTTCATTAGCCCATGACATTACTCTTTCTATTTCAATTAAGTCCAAAATATTAAACGATGTTACGTTAAGGACTAAAATGCATTGTTTTTTTAAAAAGTTAGGGATTAATGTGAATTAAATTATCATGTATAAAGGTTGATTCTATCATTATAAGAGGTAATGTTAGGTGCCCCCACATAAGTTTTGTGTGTGGCATCTATGGTAGAATTTTACAAAATTATGGAAAGACAAAGAGGTCAGAAATAAATACAATAGTATTCTAGTTAATTAAATCATTACACCATAAAATTTTCTAATTCTTATACCAAAATCCCAACATAAACCCCAACAAATAGAACTAATCATTAGGTTACACAACACCTCTGATTTCACAGTCTAATTTATTTAGCTTCATTGTCATAACACAAACCCCAGAAAATATTATCCTCAAATAGGGACATCCGCAAAACGATCTCTCTAGATTTTTTTTTCAGTTTTGGAGACCCTAATAACTATTATGATATTGCAATAACATTTTGATCCACTTCATCCTCTTTGCAACATTTTACGAGGACCTTGAGCCACCATTATTATACCTTCTTTCAGTGGTGTTATTCATGGATAATATGTGAGTTTCACGAAAAGAAAACAAACAAGAAGATAATTGAAGAATTGAGAAGAAGCAGAAGTGATGAGAGAAATGATTAAGAAGAAGCGCCGAGAATAATGAAGAAGAATAGAGAAGTATGTAAATAGGAAACAAAAAAAATGATATAGTCGTTAGGGTTAGGTGTGTTACACTCTTAAAAAACACCTAAAACTATGTTGTTTCTAACCATTGTAACATACAATGTGTCACTTAACGTGACACCTCATCACACAATTAACATCTTTTAACGGTTTAAACTTAGTTGCAAGACGGACTGCAAACATCAGGGACACGAAGGGTTTTCCAAAACTCAGTGACTAAATTGCATGACACTATAAAAGTCATGTGTTAAAGTGCTAGTTCATTAGTTTTTCTAACATGTGCAATGTTGCACATGTTAATAAATAAAAAGTGGAAATGTTTTATTAGAAATTACAACTATTACAACATTTAATGCATTTAAAATATGAGAATGTTACATTTTCCAATAAAATCTTTTCACTTTTGATTTATTATGACGCTATAAAAGTCAGGTACTAAAGTGCTAGTTTACTAGTTTTTCTAACCCGTGCAATGTTACACATGTTAATAAATCGGAAATGTTTTATTAGAAATTACAATTATTATAACATTCAATGCATTAGTAATATGAAATGTTACATTTTTCAATAAAATTTTTTCACTTTTAATTTATTATCTTGTACATCATTATACATGTTAGAAAAACTGAAAAATCAAATATCTCTTTTTTGCCAATAAATTAAATATATACTTTAATTGTGTGTTTAATTTCTTATAAAATCACGTTAGAAACCTAAATCCAAATCAACGTTTTTCTCATTATTATAACATGATTTTCATATAATCTAAACATACTATTAAAAATATGCAAAATCATGTTCTCTTACTTGATCAACTTTTTGTTTTTTTTTTTCCTTTTGATAAAAAAATCTTTTAAAATTTTTAAAAATGTTTGAAATATAAAATTTCTTACTAATAGGTTAATAGTTTATACATTTAATTACTAACTTATAATTAATTGTACGAGAGACTTATTCTTATGAAAAAAAAAAATTAAATCTATTAATAAAATTATGGGTTAAAATATGTATTTGTCGCTAAACTTTCACCCGAATTTGGTTTTGGTCTCTAATCTTCTTTTTCATTGTTTTTGGTCCCTAACATTTTCAAATAATTGAAATTAGTCATTGTCGTCAACTCTGTTAAATATAGGGGTGACGACAGGGACTAATTTCAATGATTTGAAAATGTTAGGAACCAAAACCAAATTCGGATGAAAGTTTAAGGACCAAACCCGAATATGGATTTGGTCCCTAATCTTTGTTTTTCGTTATTTTTGGTCTCTAACGTTTTCAAATCATTGAAATTAGTTCATGCCGTCAACTCTGATAAATATAGGGGTGATGACAGGGACTAATTTCAATGATTTGAAAATGTTAGGGACCAAAAATAACGGGAAAAAAATATTAGGGACCAAAATCAAAATCGGGTGAAAGTTTAGGGACTAAAAATATATTTAACCCTAAAATTATTATAATTTTATTGTAAAATACTTTTAATTTACTTATAATTAATATTTATAAAAAAAGAATGTCACAATAATTAAAAAAATCTACTTTTAGGAGAATATTTTATAGGTCTCAATTATTATTATTTTGGCTAAAATATGTTATTGGTCCCCCAAAATATCCCGATTTTCCCATTTGGTCCCCCAAATTTTTTTTTTCATTCCCATTTGGTCCCTCTGTTAGTGCATCGTTTATTAGATCCGTTAAATGCTTGCGTGACAGCTTAGCTGGACAAAATAATCATACATGGCATGCATATGTGTCTTCTTATGTGTCCTACATGATAAAATAAGCCTATAGGTGGTGAATTAATGCCTTTTTGTGAGTCACATTGATGAACTCTATAATTATTTTTTTCATGAAAGGTGGTGATATAAGTCATGTAGGACACATAAGATGACACATATGCATGTCATGTATGCTTATTTTGTCCACCTAAACTGCCATGCAAGCATTTAACAAAGATAATAAACGATGCATTAACAGAGGGACCAAATGAGAATGAAAAAAAATTCACGGGACCACTTAGGAAAAAAAATTGGGGGACCAAATGAAAAAATCGGGATATTCTGGGGGACCAAAAACATAATTTAACCTATTATTTTTTACTTTTTTAAAAAGTAATATCTTTGATAATTAAACAAATTTTGAGGGAAATTTTGAGGACTTAAAGCGGTGGCCTTGGCCGTGGTTTATACACAATTTAAGTTTCTTAATACCTCTTCGATTCTCATCTACCTTAATCTTATTAAGATTTGTTGAATAAGCATTTAATTAAATTATTTTTCTAAATGCTTATTTTCTTGAGAAATGAGAAATATTATCATTGGGGGAAAATAAATATTATATGACAAACAAAAAAAATTACGTACACTAATAATATAAAAAAAAATGCTTAATTACATCCATAAATCCATGGCTAAATAGCTCAAACTATAATGAATGGTCGAATTTGACATAGACCACATTCCAGAATCATATGCACAGAAAAAGAAATGAATTGGTTTAAGATATATAAAGTGTCATGGTATAGCACCCAATTAGAACCGAGGACAGATGAACGAACCAAAGAAAGAATGAATATCAATATTGGCCAAAATCAATGTAGAAAACAATATGCTATAATCCCAACTTCTTCGTCAACCAATCTGAGAGATTCGCTATTACAAAGCCTGCAAATACCTGCAGCTCAATGCCAAACCAATTACAACATTAATATGTGAACAAAATTGTACCATATGAGACAAGGATCAAGTAAGAGTTGCAGATATCTTTAGAGGTGACAAAATACCTGAACTGAGCCAAGAATGTATACTGCTGAATAATGCCGACCATGGATCATCATGTCAGCCACCATAGCGAGAGGAATGGTGAGTGACATACCCAAAGTGGCTACAAGGGGAGTAGTCCACACAACACAAAGTGCCCTGGTAGATGAAATAAACTAATATAAGATTTTGAATAATTGTGATGTGATGTGATGTGAGCATGTGAATTAATAAGATTTATTTCATGTACCAGAAATAGTCTGACAGTACGCTTCCAATAAATCCATTGGCAAGAACGACTTCATCCATTTTAGCTGAGTGGGGAATGGTGAATTTTGGTTCAATTCCTAAGGCCATCAATGGCCAGACTGAAGGAAGTATGAAAGAGAATTAGCAACTACAGAAGCATAAAAAGTATAAAAGGTTTGTGAAAAGTAACTACAGAAACATTGTTAAACAAAACTTACCAAGCCACCATAGTGCTACTAATGTAAACAATCCAATATAGCCAAACAGTTTTTGCACATCAACCCTTTCTCCTTCTTCACCAGAAAACTTTTTGAGGAGAACTGTGGCAGTTATTAAGGTGTGGTCAAGATTTGTTTAAATTTTCTGATAAAAAGAACAGAACAAACGGCTAATACGTTGCCTAACCTGTAAATAGACCATAAGTCATAGCTGAGAGAAGTCCAAAAAGATCCCCAACAAAAGAGCGCTTTCCATTGCTGAACACAAATATCAACTGTCAATGTCCAAAAGCATTACAAAGAGCAAGCTGGTAATGATAAGACTCAGTTGAAGGAACTGACCGCGTGACATCCTATAGTGTCCTAGGATAATGCACATACCATGAAAGACAAAAACTAGGCCTCCTAACACTCTGCATCATGATTTAAGTAATTATCTTTAGTTTTGTATTACTTCATTTGATCCTCTCTGTCTCTGTCATATTATGTATGATACTTACATTGATGAACATATAGAAAGAGAAAGATTTCTAAGAAATGCAAAGAAGATTTTTCTTTTTTCCTCATCTTGTATTAAATGAACCAGATACACAATCAGGATGCAGAACCAAAATCTTAGAGAAACCAGGATGAATAGGTACTACCTCCTAATACATTATGAATTTATTTGACTGACTGATTACTAATTAGTTAATACTAGAAAATATGATACATGGGATTCAATCATCGAAAGGCCAAGTAAAAGCTTACACAGCACTTAATTGTGATTCATCAGTAGCCCAAGTTTTCCCCATTGTTGTCATGACAACCCCAGCCATGCTGACTAGGACAGCAGCTACTTTTGCTACATTTAAAGAGTCTTGACCCATAAATGCACCAATGAAAAGAGTGAAAAGTCCTGAAGTAGATGATAGTACTGTTGTACTTGCAACACTTGTTCGTGCAAGGGCAGCATTTGATAGATACTGAAAGAAACAGAAGAGAATTGATAAATCACCACTGCTACCTTTCAAAGTGTTGTCATAGAACAGAATAAGCATCAATGTCAAGCATTTATGATTCAAGAAACAGAGAACGTCAAGGCAAACAAAAGGAATAAAAGGATGAAAGGACATGAAGAATGTAGAAATTGTCCTACAGAATGAATCATATATTTCTAGAAAATAAAAAAAAACAAACAAAAGTTCAAGTATTGGAAACATTGTAACATCACACTGCACTGATATGGCCAATATGGTGAGGCATTTCACTGCCTCAAGGACAAGTCAACTTAGGTTCTATATGAATTAACTATCCAGTGCGATGAAGGAATCAGGTATACTGAACTTTTTTGTAATTTATAACGTGTGTGTGTGTGTTTGTGTATTGATCCACAAATATGTTTTAGAATGACTGTTTATGCAATACCGACCATGAGGGATGACTTTTTCAAAGGATGTGTGTGTGTGTTTTGCACTGCAAGTATAAGTCATGGAATGCCTGTTTATAAAATGCAAGCACAATCATAATGAATGGTGTGTTTAAAAACTTGAAGAAAAATTATTAATCGTAACAGCTAAAAGCATTCAAATTGTAAGAAACCAACTACCATGACAGTTTCCAATATCATCAACTCATATATGCATTTTTGGTATATGATAATCAAGCATTTTTTTTCCTTGTTCGATAAAAGAAAACAACAACAACAAAAGCCTTTTCTCACTAGATGAGATTGGCTACATGGATTAAATGATACCATAATGTCATATCAAAATAAAAGAAATAACGACACATTTATTGTATAGCAAGCTTTGGTCCTTTTTAACTACATAACAGTGAAATCACTCTGCACTTACCTCTGTTATAAACCAGATAGGTGCAATGTAAAATCCATAAGTAGCAATATCCTTGCTAGTAAGTTCCCTCTCTGCCTTTAGCACATTAGTATTGTCATTATATTTAGCCACCAATGGCTTTACTTCTGCAAGGGTTGAAAGGTCTAAATCACTATCTTTTCGAATCACACTCCCAGTTCCAGTTCAAAGTCTTCCTGCAGTCCATTGCCTTTGAGAGGACAGCTAATCCTAACAGAAAACTCATCCATGCACTCTGCATTTTTACCACTTTTAGAAGATTGGCGTTTAAGTAAGTTATGGAACCAGTCCTTAATGAATGCTATTGGGAGGTACACTACCATGAGAGAAGCTCCAAGATATGTCACTGCAAATGGCTGCTTATAATCTGTAAAAATGCCCTGTTAAGAAAGATTGTGTTCAGAAAAAACATTCATGGATATAAAACATAGGTACTGACACACAGCATGAGAATGTATAAATAGATATCCCTTGAGCAGGATTTAAAGCTAAAGGGTGTTCTAAGAAAATGTTGTTTTCCCATGAGGAGATAACAAATCAGAGGTTTTATTACAAGATGATTGAAATTTTTCAAGAGAACCTCAACCTAGTAAACTACAAATATAGATCTTCAAGCATAGTATCCTATAATGGACAAATGTAACAAACAACAACATAAGATATAATGGAAATGCATATTGGACCCCCCTCAAAGTATCCAGAGTCACGTTGTATGGTACAGGGCTGCATATGTCACTGGGACAAAGCCAAGATGACTGCATTTTTTTGGGTTAGCCATACCAAAACAGATTAAGTGTTCCATTACTATTGACTATAGGAATAGGATTATAGAATTGATTTGTGAAGTTTAAAATGGTGTGTCAACAAAAAGTCTGATCCTTACCCAAGAGCTGTAGCTCAAGTGGCACCAAGTCTATTGAACGACTTGGCCTGGGATAGAAATTCCCAATTAAGCCAATTTCCCTGCACTTTGACCTAGCTATCCCTTTCCCCACACTAGGTCTTGTTGCAAGTCAAATTAAGTCAAAACATTAACTTGCATCCTTTTTTTATTGTGTGATAGGACACAAGCTCCTGAATTATTTAGTTCCATTCAACTAGTACTAAAGAAACCTAGGGATCAATCATACAGGCTAGAAATCCAATGAAAAGAGAAAAAGTACACAATTCACAACAAGAAAACAATTTGCAACTAAAAACAGGAAGGAACATATAGACATGTACATTTACCAAACTAAAAGAAAGGAACAAAATGAAATTTAGACGCAACGAGAATGCGTTACCTGGGTAACTTCGGCGGAAGTGACCCAAATAATAACGACAGCGGCTATGAGGAACAAGCCAGCCTTGTATTTCCAACCCATCACAAAATCAAACTATGTCCGGATGGAGAAACTACAAGATCTGTACCAATTTGCTAACGAGATCTTGGGAAAGGTTAAAAGCTTTAATCTTGCGTGAGACAACTAAGTGGGTGGTGCTTTGCAGAGAAGCCGGTGGGGGATTCTTGCAATCACAGAAAGAAAGAAAGAAAGAGCCCGAGAGGGAAACGTTAAAGTATGGTGGTTATTTCTTAATATTTTATTAATTCGTTTTTTGTTAATTAATACCGTATTAATTACCACCACCTTTTCACCGGAAAAAAAATTTACCACCTCCTTGCTAGATCCAAAAATTTTCAAAGGAAAAAAAAAACTACTGTAGGTTAGTTGACATTGTAATTTGCAAATCTGGATTCAGGAGTATAGGCTCAAAATAACAGGTGAAAATTAGATGCCATTTTTATTTGATTCTCATAATAATTTGAAAGCTGGCTTATGACGGAGCCAGCCAGTCATTTTTAAGTTTTTTAATTTTATTTATAATGAAATTTTTATTTCTATCTATGCCGACAACCCAATGGTTGAAATGAAATTATCACCATAAAAACCAATAAACCATGTAAACCAAAGTGCTGTTTATGTTACTCCCATAATAAAGTCCTGATATAAAATCTGACAAGTAATAAATGTTTACTACATGTTTAATAATATACAAAATTTTATACTTCTAATTTGATTGGAGATCTCCAAAATGTCAACTTAAAATAATATAAGTGTTAAATATGTTTTTAGTTTTCAGTCGCTTAAGCTTGATTCAAATTTCATTTCAGTTTCGGTCTCTAAACTTTAAAACATTTGGTTTATATCTTTAATGTTCTAAAATTACGGAACTTTAGTGTGTGTTTGGTTTAATATAAAACCACGTTTTAAACGTAGATCCGACTAACGCTATAGAGAGTAGTGTTGGAGTGGATCCACGTTTAAAACATTGTTTTGACTCAAATCAAACATGCTATAACCATGTTGTGGAATCACGTAACTTTAGTCTCTCCCCTTAACACCGTTAAATTTGATGCTGATGTGATAAATAAATTTTTGTGTCAGTTTGTCCAGCCAGTTACAATAACCATGTTGTGGCAATCGAATTACACCTTAGCTCATCCAGTCAAATTTTATTAGGGTTTATTAAATTTAACTTCACATTTTTTTATGAACTAGGAAGGTCATTGTCACATCATGGTCATTGTAACTGGCACAAAAAATCGTCTGTCACGCTAGCGTTAAAATTAACAGTGTTAAGGGGGAGATTAAGTTACGTGATTTCAGAACATGAAGGACCTAAATCGATGAATTTAAAGTTTAAGGACTAAAACCTAATTCACATCAAATTTCATGGACTAAAAACATATTTAACTCGTAATATAAAAAGTATAATGTTGCAAATATTTATATAAGAATCAAATCAATTAAATATATATTAACTCTAAAATCCCCTTTTGTCTCACTTTCTTATATACACACAAACATAAATCAATTCTTTTGGGTCAGCAACGCTCAATCCCCACTTGGTCCAAACAGGAGAACTCAACCCAAAATTGTGGCCTAACTAAACCCCATTTACTACTTGAAAGAACCTCCACAACCACTACTTAAAACAGTGTGTCCCACATCTGCTCAGGGCTCAGCTAACAAACCAACCAAATCATCTGCAAGGGAGAAACTTGTCAACCTCCCCCACCAGGCCACCACAGTAGGGTGCCCCAAAATGATGAGTTTTTCCAATAAACACCAAAGCAAACACCCTTTTTTTTTTAAGGCTCAGCACCCCACAGTACCTCAGCACTAACAGTGGCAAACTCTGCATCTGATTGGGAAGCCTCCTTCACCATCCTCAATATCTCCAATTTCACCTCTCTTTTCTCTTCAGGGCTCAAACCTTCCCCCACTTCCAACTGAATAGCAACCTCGAAACACAACTAGCAAAAGGAGAATCAGAATCAAAATCAAAATCAAAATCAAACCCTCCCCATTTTCCTTTCTCTGATCTCCTCCTCCACGTCATAAGAACCCACACTTCCACAATCCCCTCTTTGCAACTCCATTAGAATCCTAACCAAGTCTTGTTGAAGCATCGCCTCAACAACTTCCCTTCTTCCAATATAAGCAATTTCAAGAACACAATCCAACGCAGCAACACGAAGGGACAAATCTCGCGACCACAAAAAGCCAATAATTGTAGGGATCTCTCCACTGGACAAAATCTCATCCACCAAAGGGCTTCGAATGAATCTAACAAGCGACGACAATACCTGTATAGAACAACTCGAAGCCATTGCTATCAAAGCCTTAATCGTTGGACCCATCAAAACCAACCCTACAAACACATTCTTATTGAACTTCACCAAAGCCGCTATAGCCACAGCTGCTTCTTCTTGAACCCTTTTCGAACTCAACGGCTCAAACAGCATTCGTTCCAGAACATTGAAAACCTTCGCTCTCAAAACCAATTCCTGAAAATCCAAATCGAAACCCTGCGATAACCTCTCTTCGAAATCGACCAGAGCCTTGAGCTTCTCGTCCTCGCCGCAGGGTCCTACGAGCGTCTTCACGAGGTCTTGGACGGTTACGCGGTCGATGTAGGCTTGAATTTGGGACTCAACGGAGCATGCGAGCTGGGAAATCTGGTAACTGGTGATTTGGCGGCGAAGGAGAGATCGAAGGCCATAGCCGCGGCACTTGTGGAGATTCTCGATCAAGGTTCTGAGGGTGGAGAGTGAGTGGGAGAGGTTGCGAAGGTTAGGGTCAGTTGAGAAAATAGAGACGGCTTTTGCTTCGAGCTCTAAGAGAGCGTCAATGGCGGCCATGGAGTCGGTTTTGAAGAGAAGAAAGGAGAAAGGGTTGGTTTTGGAGTGAAGATCTTTGCAAGTTTCTCTGAGAGCGTTGAGGAGAGTTAGGACGCGGTGCTTGGAAGGGTCATCAACATCCATTGTAGAGAAGAGAAGAGAGTGTGGAAATTCAGTTAATTTGTTTATGTTTTGTTTGGGAGTGACAGAACAGAACAGAAAGAAACTAGAAAGTTAGAGCAGAAAAAGACGAAAAGGGGGGAAGAGGAAGAGGAAGAAGGGGAAACCAAACTAAACTCAACTATCAGTCGTTCCAATCAAGTAAGCAGCAATTCAATGGAGTGGACCAGCTAGCCACTCCACGTGTCTGTTTTAAAATATTATTTTATTTCCCTTTGTACTATTTTCCCTCAAATGAATTGTGGGAAATTTTACTGTGATTAAACTATTACAGCATTTAATTGATAAGTGATGATTGTAATAATGATAATATTAATTATTGTATTTAAAAATCATTTTGAGTTTCGTAAGTCTTTTTTTTGTTTGTGCAAAATACTCTCTCCTTTTCTGTTCCAAGTGTTTAACACATCTGTATATCAAAGATAGGATTAAGCTGGAAGAGTTCTTTACCAATTGATTTGTTGCTTGGTGGTATTTGATAAGTCATTTTGAAATCTCATAATGCATTACCTATTAAATTATTTATGGAGTTTGAATTTTAATGTATTGTAGGTGTAAGATGTTTTTATGCTATCATTTTATAATTAAAGTGTATCAAGTATTTATAAATATAGAAAACATATATGAACAGAAATATGTTTAATATTACAAAACATACATATAGTTTGATAAATATATTGTTTATTAATGATAAAAAATTAAATTGAAATATAAGAAGTATGTTTATTTAAATTTTATTTAAAAAATATTTAAAAAGTAGGCATATGCTAAATAAGAGGGAGATCTATCAAATAAAAATATAAGAGATATGAAAATTTTATATAACTAAAAGCATACAACAAATGTCATACAACATATTTTTTTCATCTGTTTTCCATCAGATCGCCTATCCACGTATCGTATTCTCTAGGTTCTCTCTATACAAACAAACAATACTCACATATAACTCATATATTTAATAAAAATTTATTAAAAAATCTATCATTAATATTATGTGTGATATGTAAGTAGAGTCTGGTAAAAAACAAATGGGTTTTGATGACTTGACTAGGAGTGTGTTTGGAAAAACTAGCTGATAAGGTAGCTGGTAGCTGATAAGCGAGCTTCTAGCTGATAAGCTAGCTGTTAGCTGATAAGCTCCTAGCTTATAAGCTCTGAGCTGATAAGCTGGCTTATTGAATTAGAAGTGTTTGGTAAAACTAGCTGATAAGCTAGTTAGTAAATGTAAAATGACATAAAAGAGCATAACTACATAAATTTTATTATGTGAATACCTATTTGTGTTTTTAGAAAAAGTAATATATTATTATGCAATTATAATTTTGTATTTTTAAAAAATAATTAAATTCTTATTAAACTTTTTAGTAATAAATATTTAATTAAAAATTAAAATAAATAGTATAATCTAAAAATAATTTCTTAAAATAGTGAAAAGAAAATAACAATTTAATTAATTCATAATTTTTTAAATTACTTATTATATATGTAACAATAGGTAAAAAGATATTGGTAGGTTTTTGTCACTAAAATTGAAAATATATAATAATAGGTAAAAGAAATTAAGAAATAACAAGGGAAATGTATTAAATATAAGGGGTAGTGATGGAAGAAATTAAATAAGCTACAAGCTACAAGCTAGAAGCTAGGTGAAATAGCTTGTAGTTATAAGCTAGAAGCTCCTAAAATAAGCTATTTTGATGTAGCTTACCAAACACTTTTGTGTGGTCAAACTAACTTATAAGCTAGTCAATAAGCTAGTAACTAGCTCAGTTGGCCTTGCCAAACACACTCTAGATCAACACATAAAAGTTCATAAGATGTAGATCTCGAACCTTTTTTTTATAATCTGATCCGAATAACTTTCAGGTTTTTAATCTGATGCAATAAAACATGTTACCCGAAAAAAACTCATAAAAATGTCAAAAAAACCCACTCATACAAAAGTTGTAAAAAGGGGAATTAGTTTTAATGCGTTACTTTTTAATCTTACACACCCCAATTCCACTCTTTTTTATTTTTATATTCTAAAATACCTTCATCCATTTTTAATCTCTATATGTTCCATTTCCCTTCGCTTTCTATTCTTTTAAATGTTTCACTAACTTAAACTCTTCTCCTTTCTTCCTTCCTTTTTTCTCGGTCCTTCTTCCTCCCCTTCTACCACAACGCATTTTCCTCCTCTCCCCTATCTCGCTCGTAGTCTATTTTTGTCATGACTCATTAAAAGGTAAGTTTGCTCCCTTTTTTTATTAAGTAGAAGTTGATAATAGGACAACTACCGGCAACTTATCACCAGCAACATATTTTTTTACATATTAACAATTTAATTTTAGTGTCACATATATCCCCTATTATTAGGGATAATCCTGTTCGAAACTTAGTAATTATTGTTGGTATTTGAAAAGTATATTATCCGCAATTTATTTTGGTATTTATTGGTAATTTATTGTGGTAATATATTTTTAAAATATGGGCCATAAGTTGCTGGTAAAATACTAGAAACAAATTGCCGGTTATGTGGAAAAAATATATTACCTGTAATTTCAAATGGATTTGCTACTCACGTTAAACTGGATTAGATAGTTGGATTGATGTGTAAAAAGTAAAAACACGAGCACATTATTTTATAGTCATCAATTCTTTTTCACGTTAAAGGGGTCATTTTCTTCCTCTATCTCGTGTTACCTTCTCAGAGCCATTAACCAATTACAGTGATGAATATTTGTAACTGTAAGATGGGATTTTAACGGGGTACGCAAGTTAGCTGGCAACCTGCCACGGACGGCACTCCACTCTCCATTCGTCGTCCCAAAATCACTAGTTAGGTTGGGGGAATCATTTAACAAATCTACAGTAATTTCCAAATAATTGAATCGAACTTGTCAAAATCAAATATAGAATACTCATTCTATATTTCACGATTATGTCAAGATATTTTCTCGCTCCCAGTTATAAAATGTTTACTGTTTACATTAGGCGTGGATGATAATTTATAACGTAGGTAATTCAATGATGTATTGCGATCTCGTAAAATATGAAGTATTCAATACTCCATTTATATTAGGTAGAATCTATGGTGCATTTAAGAAAATTGGAGGTACCGGTACCTTGTTTACCTGTCCTATTAGCAACTGACACGACAATTACAATGGTAATATCTGTTATTATATTTTGACCCAAACATTTACAATATTTCAAATTATGTACCCCCTGTTTTTTTTTAACCAAAGACTTAAAACCAGTGCAAAACAAAAGACTACAAACAAAACATAAAACCAGCCACAAGGAAAAAGCACCCTTTACGTATCAGCTACCATTTTCATCACATAAACACAAAGGATGACTTTGAAGAATAACCAAGGCAGTATAAGAAAGAGCACTCATTTTTGTCAAATGATCAGTGCAAGTGTTTCCTTACCAAAGAATATGATTGAAGGAGACGATTTAATCCCTTGCAGTTGTACGCTTAATTAAGATAAAGTTCATGCGTAGGAAGGCAGAGGAGACAGTTATTGAGCAATAATTAATTAATTACCCATATTATTTTAAAAATAATTAATTAAAATTAAAAAGATTGAGATCCAGTTGGAAATTTGAAATCCTTTCTATTTCTATGATTAGGAGAACCTGAGATCAGTTGCTTTGATGGTGTCTTCGGGAGAGACCTCAATGTTGTACTTCTTCGAGTCCCCTCGTCGATGATAGTGAGGGGGCCTTTGAGGTCGCTGACAGTGAGGATCCCAGCAGGAGCGGAGAGGTAAGAGGGTGGAGGATTGTGGTGGCAGGGCAGCAGAGGGAGCAAGTAAGCTAGAGGGTGGCTAAACGGTTGCTTGTAGACTGTTAGATTCAAAAGGGAAGAAGAGAGGAAATTTGTAATAAAAAATTTTTTGGGAGAAAAAAAAAGACAACATGGATTAGTATTTACACATGGCGTAATTTTATAGGTGGCTGACTCTAATGCATGGTACCCCCAAATTTATTAAAGCACCGTAGCAAGGCACCTTTATATTAAGTATAAACCTTTATTACATAGTCTTATTTAAAAAATTTAATTGATATATAGCTCAGTATAAAAAGTATATTTAATGGTGTATCGTTCATATCATTTAATCAATGTTGACAATCACAATTCAATATAAATAAATCCATATGTTATTAGTATACTCCACCTCTATATTATAAGCTGGTATTCTAATTTTGATGCGAGACAATATTTTTGGTTGCAGGCTAAAAACAAAAGTACTCTGTTATAGTAAATGTAATAATAATTAAGATGAAGTGGATAACATGTCAAAATTCTATGTAAAACATCATTTACATAACTCTAATCTCAATCAGCCTGCAGTAATAGACATTGCAATAAAATGCAGATATCAAGAATAGTTGTGAACAGTTAAACCAATGCGCTTAAGCTATGGCAGAGCGGAGGTGACTTAAGAAAATGTCATTGCAGAATTGAACGTAACTGGCGACTCTCAATTGCTGGAAATTTCAACTTTCCATTGAATACATGATTGCTCTTAATACCATCCAATAATCTTGATACTTTGGAAAGGCTGGATGTTTCCTGTAAAGACCAAAAAATAAATAAAAAACTTATAAGCTTGTTAAATAAAATTAATCATCCACTACGTACACAGACAGGGCAAATAATACCTATAATGTCAGTTATCAAAAGCTCAGTCAGTTCATTGAACACCTCTATGTGCTCAGAACGGAATATGAGAATATCATTTATTCACAGTTGAATAGAATGATTTTAAATTAATAATTAAAAATGATTGGTACACACTTTTAAAAGCACTTAGTATGAAAATAATTTAAAATTAAAATTATATGCTATGTGTTTAATTAAAAACAAATGCGATAGTTTCTCCTCGAATAGGATTGACTTTGTGGAGGATATTTGTAGTTAAAAAAAAACAAACGCAATAAATAACAATAACTAAAATATGAGAAATAATTAAAAAATTTACGAGTACAGTGTCTCAAGAAATTTAAATGTCCTCAATCCAAGTAAATTTTGGCGTGATGTTGTTGTCATCAACCCTTGTGAATCCAGAGAGAGCTAATCCAGAGAGATAGCTGTCTGCAACATCCCATTTTCCAGCAAGCACCATTCCTCAAAATATTTCATGTCAAAGTAGAATCCAGTTCATACCCAAGCCTAATAAGATTGCATGGGTGACTTGGAATGTGGTTTGTAGGGATAGAAAATGGGAGGTTTAGGTATTAGGGACTTAAGAACTTTTAATTTTGCCTTTTAGGGAAGTGAAGATGGAGGTTCTTGGTGGATGCAGACACTTTGTGGCAGGGTTCTAAAATCCATATATGGTGAGGTGCAGGTGACTAAACTATCAAAGAAGGTTAAGGGTTCAAATTGGTGGGTTGATTTGGTCCATTGATAAAATGGAAAGTGTTACAAATGATTGGTTTTCTAGTAGATGTATTAGGAGGGTTAGGAATATATGGTCGTCATACCTCTTTTTGGTCGGATAAATGGGTGTGATTCGAGTACTTTATCTGAGAGATTTAGTCGGTTATTTGTTCTTGCTGAAAATAAAAAAGCAACAGTGGCTGACTTGGTGATTAGGAGGGATGGGGGCTATATATGGGATTGGTGTTGGCGAAGAATCTTTTTCAATGGGAGGCAGAGCAATTAGAGCACCTGTTAGATTGCAATTGTGTGGGATGATTATGAAGACATGTGGGTGTGGAAGGAGACTGGAGAGGGAATATTCTGTTTCTTTAGCTTATAAAGTCATTGTGAATGATAGAGTTTATGCAACTTTTCCACTTTATAAGCTTGTTTGGTCAAAATTGGTGACTACTAAGGTGTCTGGTTTTGCTTGGAAAGTTTTCTTAAATAGATACCATCAAAAAGTAATTTGGTTAAAAGAAGGATTTTGCCACAAAATGAAGGAACTTGTGCTTGGAAACTACTAATTAAACATGTGTTGTTTGAGTGTAGTTTTTCATACTCAATTTGGATGATGTGTATGAGTAGTAGTGTGGTTTTTCTGCTGCTTTTCATAACTGTGGACACGACAATTTTGCTAATTTTGTGGGTATGCCGCATTGTTCAAAGAGGAACTGTGAATGATGGTTGTGATTTGGATGGCTGTAATTTGGTCATTATGGCTAGCTAGGACGAATGGTCTAATTTTTTCTGATAAAATTTTAATGCCTGCTAGTGTTCTGGAACTGGTTAAAGTCCGCTCTTGGAATTGGATCAAGTCAAGAGATACATCTTTTGTTTATCCTTTTTCAGTTTGGGAAAAGTCTCCTGCATCTTGTCTTAATTTTCTCTAAACTCATTATTTTGTATTTCTGTTGTTAGGTAATTTTTGGTGCTGTTTGTATATTGGCTCTGGTTGATGTTAGCTTTTCTCATTTAAAAGATTGGCTACAGGTTATTTGTATTGGTATTTGTTAAATACCAGTTGTTTTCTGGTATTTGTACATTTACTTAAGTGCTAAATAAAACCAAAAAGAATTTAATTTGCTGCTAAAAAAGGTAGAAAAAAAAGAAAGAAATGAATAACACAGAACAGAAGGAAAAAAACGGTGAACGAGAAGAGTGTCTATTTTTTAAGGTAGACTTGAGTGCTGAGTTGAGTGATATGACCAATGAACGAGAAGAGAAGTTACTTGTATATATAGAGAAGTTCCACGTGGACAGATGGTCATGGTGTTTAATGGATGCCGGTGTAATTTACAAATTAGAATTGATTTGATATAAAAAATGGAAAAAAGTTAGACCATATTGGAATTGAATTTAAAACATAAAGATTAAAAGGATTGATTTTAAAAAATTATTTGTATATTTAGAAATTATATTTTAAAAGTATGTTTAAAATAAGAATTTAATAACTATAAATAAGAATCCAATGACATCATTTAATAAATATAATATTTTATATATTATTAAATTCATTAAATGTTATAATTGATTTTTTATATTAACTAGAAATATCGCTTGTGAACCGTAAATACCCTTTCTCAGGGAAGCCAACTATTTAATTATATGTTTAAATTGATTTTTTATAAAACACAAGTATCATCTACGAAAAACAATCAAACTCCTATCATGCATGTATTAATATTTAAATTAGTAAATTATATAAAGATAAAAACATCAATACACATATGATTATTTTATATATTTTTTTATATAATTATTATTTAAATGTAATGTTTATCTTTATTATTTATTAAAAATATTTGATAATATATATAACAATCATCATCACCCGCACCCATGCGAATGCACGGGTAACTTGCTAGTTATATTATAATTGATAAATATAATGTTACATGACTAAGTTTAAAATATACACACATATAATATGTACTAATTAATTATTTTCCGTGTCGTATGTTGAGTGTCCTATATTCGTGAAATTTCTGTTTTTATTTTCCAATCATATCTTATAAAAGATTCATCATCATTAGTGGGCGTCTTCCTAAAAAATATCAGTAATATGTAAGTCTATAAAAGTAATTTTTATGATACATGATTTTGTCAGACTATTTTTTCCCTCAGTATGAAGGTGAGTGTTCTTTATATATACAGAGAGTAGAAGGAAGTGAAAGGACATGGTGGAAGGTGAAATGTTGTTGGTGACCATGTTTGTTTTAGTAGGTGAAATAAATAACATTTAAATATGCTAGATTCACTAGAAGAAAATCAGTTGTTGGCGACAGCCAAAAGTCGTCGCTATTTCATAATTAGCGACAACCAACAGCCACCGCTAAAAGCCTCGTCTTTAATGCAAGAGCGATAAATTTTTACGGTCAACGCTATGCAGGTCGTCGCGAATAATTTTTTCAAGAAAAATCCTTTCTCCCCAGATTTATGAATTGTGAGGATCGAACCTGCAACCTACATGATAGCAAGAAGAAAGCATTACCATTACGCTATGTGTGTTTCTTAAAATACTATAGTGCAAAATATTATATACACTAGTGTAAAAATAACAAGAAATTAGCATCAGTCAGACCGGACACTAACTTAACGAAGGCCGACGCTAATTTTTTTTTGCCGTTAGCGTCGGCCATGATCACTTCTTCAATAAGAGGACTGTCATGTTCCTCGTCTTTTTTTTTCAATCCATCCCTATTTTTTATAATTTTAAAATTAAACTATTTTTAAAATATTAAAAGTAAATTAAAACATTTTAAAAATCTATAAACTTACAAGAGACCTCATCTTTATTCTTCACCTCTATAATTAAAAATAACAATAACAGAAATAATATTTTTTAAAATATAAAAAAATGAAAATAACAATTTTTCAAATTAATTTCATTCATGAAATTTTATTTAATGATAATAAAAAGTTGTTGAAGACCACTTTTAACGACGACTGGGTCAACGATGTGTCAACAACCGTTATTAAAAGCCATTTTTAACCGTCGTTAAAAGCTCAGCTTTGTAACAGTGCATGGCTTCTCTATGAAGCATGGTCATAATCAAATTGTTAGCATTATTAACACAAAAGGTGGATGATTAACTAGTCCAATCCTCGTTCAAACTTCAAGAGCATGGGGACGTTGGCGAAAACAGGCACGAATGAGACATCAATTGTGATAGACAATCACTCTTCAAATGCAGCTACAACCCCATGTGAGAAGAGTGTCATTGTTCCCACAAAAGGACGAGAGAGAGAATTTAGGGCTGAAAGTAATTATTGCAATCACAAGAAGGGGGTTGAATTGTGACTGTTAAAAATCTGCACTTTTCTTCTAAGGTGTAATCGTGGGTCGGGTCGGGTCGGGGTTTTATGGTGATAATGAGTCCAAAGCAATTAAATTGTAATTGGGTGGGTTGGTTCGGTTTTTTTTTTTGTATCAGAACCCGAACCGAACCAACCCGATTGACTATCGGGTCGGGTCCACGGGTTAGAGTTAAAAAATAGTTTTTAATGATTCTGGAAAATAAAAAACAGAAAACTATGAGCCCACTCTCACCCACAACAGCCCGACCCATACCCCTCAAGTCACAACCCCTAACCCACTCAATCCCCCAACTTGCTCAAAGTCGCCTCCCTTCATTCATAACATATCAGTTTCCGCCATGGGAGAAGAGGTCTAAAACCCGAAACATCAGATCCATCGTCCAGGATTTTGAAAGTGCACAGTGGCTGCTAAGCTTGGTAACTGGAGGTGAAACTCGGAAACCTGGTAAATAGTTGTTAATGTTGAGATCCACCTTTCTAGTAAAATAATCATGAGTTTCCCCCAACTTGCTATTGTTCCAGGTTTCTTGAAAACCTTGGCAACTGACCGTCGAGATAACAGAGAGAGGTGAGGGGAAGGATAAAAACAGAGAGAGGGAGGAGGGGAAAGGTTGACTGTCACATCCTCCATGGCCATTGATAAGTGCAAATTATATGATAAATTCTTGTATTTTTACTGCACTTATCAAGGTTAAAATAATAATTTATGCCCCAAAATAATCCCTTTTAGTAATAATTGTAATAATTGTGATTATTTAATTTGAATTTGATGCTATTTTAATAGAAAATCTGTTTAAATTTGCAAGACTTTATGAGAAGATTTTGAATGAGGAAAGAAGATAGCATTATTTGAGGAGAGGATCTGCGAATTTGAAGTTTAAATCAGAGCAAATAAAGATGAGATCATCTGCCATTTAAACAAGGATTCTGCAGATAACTTCCCAATTTAAATCTAAAGGCAGAATAAACCAGGATTAGATCAAAAAGAGGGGAAAACAAGGAAAGTCAAGCAAACAAGGATAAGATGAGGAAGAGATCAAGCTGTTAAAAGAGGAAACAGAGCAATCAATTACGCCGCCCCACGCATTCACTTGCGCTAAGCGCAAGTGAAGCGCAAATAAAAGAATTGCTTTCTGTTTCCTGCGCTGCAAATGCGCTGAGCGCAAATGAAGCACAGATCTGCGCGGATTAGTTTTAGATCTGTTTTCAAATCAGATTTCTTCCAGATTTGAGATAGCTTTCCTTAGTCTATAAATAGGACCCTTTGTAAAGAAGTAAAGAGGTTAGCAAAGGAGCATTTAGGAAGGAGAGTTAGAGAGACGACAAAGGCAGAGCTAGGATTGGAGCAAGGGGGTGACAACTTCTCCATTGGGTTTGTAATGGCTATCATGCGTAGCTAAGCGTCTCAGTAGGATTGAATGTAGTGATTCAATCCCCAAAGTGTATGTGAATTCTCTTTATTATTTATGAATCCCTATTTTATATATCGGTACTTTTAGACTTTGCTTAATGCGTAGCTTCCGCCTGTGTGCCGGAGTAGTATAGGTTAATTTTAGGATTCAAGTGACAGATGTTTCTATAAAATTACAGCGAGTTTGGGAAAGCCTAGACACAGGACACCTAAAATTCTGATTGGTAAAGGTACTCATAGTAGTTACTATAGGGTTATAGGAGAAAGTGACCATTGAAGAAGAAGTAGGCAATCTCTTCATAGCTGACACTATAGGTCTATAGGGGCGAATTGATAGTGTTAACGAACGGAAAGATAAAGCAATCAAGCCAGGGTAATTTGTCGCTTGGGAGAGACCCGCATGAATTACTTTTGAGTATCTCGTGATATAGGACACCGGCAGGGGATAACATAGTTTGGCTAAGGTATTATAAAAATATATTCATAAATAATATTGGAATCACATACATAAAGGGGTGCGATGACACGAAGTTCAATCCTGATCCAAGTAAAGTATTTTATCTTCTCTCAATTGTCTCTTTACTCTATGAAAATTTACTTTCTTCACCACAAACTCTCAAATATCATTTTCTACTTGATAGCATGATTACGAGTAAATACGAAGCGAATCGTTCCCTGTGGATACGATAAACTCATACTTACTATTATACTGCTGAAATTTTGGTACGCTTGCCAGAATTCCATCAGCCATCACAAATGGTGATGAAGACGAAAACTAAGACGAAGAGATAGGAGGGGAAAGCCTCACACGCTAGAGGAAAACGGGGATGATATTGATGACAGAGACGGAGTAACGAAGGAGGAAACCACTGGTGGTGGTAGCGACTCTGTTCGGTGGGCAACAATGCAAAATGGGGCTTCTAAGGCACAAAATAAAAATGAATTGAAAATATAAAATTGAGTAACTTGCATTTCCAATTATACATCGGGTCGGTTTTAATCGGTTCCAAAATCATTAAACCCGACACCCGACCCGACCGTGTTCGGGTCCATTAAAAAATAACTAAACTGAACCGCGAACCCAACCCAACCCACTTGTTCACTTGTCGGGTCGGGTCAACCGGGTTCACAGGTTGAGCCAGACCCGCTTACACCCCTACTTTCTTCTAATATATAATCTGCTCAAGTTTGTTTACTTGGCTTATATTAGAAGATTAAAACAAGTAAATACTAGTGAAGTTAGTATGTGTAGTATGTTGAAAATATAGTTCCTTCTTTTGTGGAACTTTCTTCAAGTATCACTTAATTAGGTATTAGATAGATTTAAAAAACTTTTATGCAGATGGGATGATAGTTAGAACTTATATGAAGCATAAACTGGAAGGAGAGTAGAGAAAGAAGATATATGCACACAGTATTTATATTGGTTCACCTCTTAATCTTGAGGCTATGTCCAATCCCTACTTTCAGTGGGATTTTTCATTATATCAACCTTGATACAGTAGCTTCTTGGGTGCTCCTCACCACTAGTATTCTTCTGCAGCCTCTTCAGGCCCAGTCCAGTATTCTCCCGCAACCTCTACAGGCTCACTCACACATACTTCTTATGCAACTTCTACATGTATTCACAAAATGTCTGCATCTAGAAGGGCACGCCTTGCACCTTCAGATCTAGCTTAGCTTTCTCTCAAGAAGAACTAACACTTTTATGTTGTCCTTGAGATTTACGCAAGGTAGAAGAATGAAATTACAAACTGTTGAGTCTCAAAAATATCATAAAGAGGTTTATGATGTTTTTAAAGACTGAAATTTCTCTAAGTTTTAATGATCAACAAATTCAACTTAAGTTGTTTCTCATAGATACAATTGTCTAATTGCTTATCTATGATTTTCAGCAAGAAGCCTATTATATAAGACTAAGTGTTGAATTCGTCTGAAGAAGCTGATGCTGTCTGAAGATGATCAACCCGTCTGAAGCATCAAAGCCGTCTGAAAGCATTTGATGACGTGGCATCTCTTGTCTGAAGCTGTGTGACAATCCTTGTACCTCTGCACGTTTTTCACGCACGTTCTCTGCTACAAACAGCTGGCACCTGTGCAATGCAATTCAAGCACGTTCTCTGTCACAACGTGTCCTCTGCTACGCAGCAATTGCAGCAGCAACAAAGAGCACCTTTTTGGCAGGAGCAAACCTTGTAAAAGTGTCAGAATTTGTCAGGGAATATCAGAATATGTCAGAGAATATTTTGTACCTGCAGCAGCTGTCTCACAACGGCTAGCATGGATTTCACAAGCGTGAGAGTCTTCAACGGGCCAATCATTTGGGTATAAATACCCCCTCATTTGAAGACCTGTAGAAGTGAGAAGAATTGAAAAAGAACAAAAACTCTGCAAGTTTTTCGCTGTGCAACACCCTGATAGAATTTATCATAATTGTACACACAAATTATTTTATTCTGAGCATACCTCAGAAATTTCTGTACAATCTGTAACTGTTTAAGTCTCAAAACTGATGTAGTTTGTGAGCTTAAGCATTTCTCTCATCTGTAATTGTTGTTAAGCCTGGAGAGACTTGTAATCTTGCAAGATTAAGAGAAAATCCAAGTGCTATTTGGCATTGGGACTGGACGTAGCTCACAAGTGGTAGTGAGGTGAACCATGATAATTTCTGTGGCTAAGTTTCTCTTTCCCTTATCTTTGTCATTTTAGTTTTACGCTAATCAAGGGGACTGAATATTTAATCTAATATTTTAAAAAAGGAATAAACTTCTTTTAGAACCAATTTTAAGGCCGTCTGAAACCAACTCCAGACAGCTATCTGAAAGAACTTCAGACAGCCCTCTAGCAACCTGTCTGAAAGTCTGTTTTGTAAATCTGTTTTCGAAAAGCTTCATAAAATATTTAGAAAACACTATTCGACCCCCCTTCTAGTGTTTCCCTGTGTTCCTACAGTTGGTATCAGAGCTCTACTCAGGGTTGAAACACCTAACAAGTGTCTGAGGACTGAAAGATCCACATGGAAGCTTCAAACAGTAACAGGCAATACATCACAGAAGGAGCCTCTATCACAAGACCTCCAGCTTTCAATGGAGAAGATTATCACTACTGGAGAGATAGAATGAAGTTGTTCATTGAAAGCACAAACATTGATGTTTGGGATGTGGTCACTGATGGAGACTATGTGCCTATGCTAAATGATGTGCCTATACCTAAGACTGAATGGACTTTGGAGCAAAAGGCTAGAGTCCAGATGAATGCTAAGGCCAAACTCTATCTGATATGTTCCTTGAACAAATCAGAATATGAGAAGGTTCATGGATGCACCTCTGCCAAGGAAATTTGCGATACTCTTGCAGCAGCCCATGAAGGAACTGAGATTGTCAAGAAATCCAAGATAAGTATGCTCATACATCAGTATGAGATGTTCAAGATGGAAGAATCTGAAACCATTGACCAAATGTTTGGAAGGTTTCAGACCATAACAAATGGACTCAGGTCCTTAGGCAGAACATACAACTCTGGAGATAATAACAGAAAAATTCTAAGGAGCTTGCCTAAGTCCTGGAGACCCAAAGTTACTGCCATTCAAGAGGCAAGAGATTTGAACTCTCTTAGAGTGGAAGAACTGTTGGGATCTCTTAAGGTCCATGAGCTTGAGCTTGGAGAAGATGACAACAAGAGAAAATCTCTAGCCCTAAACTCCAAGACCAAACAGTCTAGGCATGGCAACATCAAGGCTATGCAAGCTGAGGCAGCTTCAGAGGGAGATGAAGACTCTGAGGATAGCTTAGAAGATGATGATGATCTTGCTCTTCTAAGTAGGAAGATCAAGAGAATGCTGCAGAACAGAGGAAGATTCAGAAAGAATCAACCTTCAACCTCAAAAGGAGGTAAGTCAGGTAAAGATATACAAACTGACAAAATTATTTGTTTTGAGTGTAAGCAACCAGGGCACATGAAGGCTGAGTGTCCAAAACTGAAGAAAAACAACTTCAAGAAGAAGAAGTTTTTCAAGAAAAGAAAGGTCTCATGGCAACATGGGAGGACCTGGATGAATCAACTTCAAAAGAGGAGGAAGACACCTCGGAAGAGGCAAATCTGTGCCTCATGGCAAGCCTACCATCTTCAGACAACTCTGAAGCTGAGGTATTCCCTCTTACTTTGCAAGAAATGTATGATGATCTGGTGGGAAAGTTCCAAGGAACTGTTCCTAGAGTATAAGAATCTATCCAAGGCTCACACAGAAATGTGTAACAAATATGAGTCTCTTGAAATAGAACATATTATGCTCAAGGAAAAAGTCCTTGAGACTGAAAACCACAGTTCACAAGCTGTTTCTGAAGAAAATAAAGAACTTCAGAAACAGATTGTAGAACTGACAAATGACTTAGCCAAGTTTGTCAAAGGAACTAAAAATTTAAACATAATGCTTGGAAATCAAAGACATTCCTCTGACAAAAGTGGACTAGGCTTTTTTGATCACAACATGTCTGAACCTCCTACTGTCTTAAATTTTTCTAAAAGCAAAAAGAAGGTTACTGGGTGTTCTCACTATGGTAAGCCTGGACACAATGTGATTCAGTGCAAGCACAAGAGAAAAGCAAGACCCAAAGCTAACAAAACAGGACCCAAAAGAACTTGGGTACCTAAAAACTTGATCATTCCTGTTGCAGATGTGTTTAACAAGACAAAGGAGACCCCACAAATGGTACCTAGACAGTGGGGTGCTCGCGACACATGACAGGAGAAAGGTCTTTATTCCAAAACCTTAGACCTAAGGAAGGAGGAGTGGTCACCTTTGGTGGAAATCAGCAAGGGAAGATCACTGGCATAGGGACTATAGGTATAATTCCTTCATCCCTCATTAAAATGTTCTTCTTGTGGAAGGACTACAACATAATTTACTGAGCATAAGTCAATTATGTGACAGTGGTTATGTAGTATCCTTTACCAAGGAAGGATGTATAGTCAAAGACTCCTCTGATCAAACACTTTTTACTGCTAAGAGACACAGCAATGTGTATAAGATTGATCTAGAGGATCTAGCAAGTCAAAATGTAAAATGCTTCATTTCTGTTGAAGATGAAAAACAGATTTGGCATCAAAGACTTGGGCATGCCAGCTTGAGATTAATCTCAAGATTAGCAAAACACAACCTTGTTAAAGGATTTGCCCAAGCTTTCATACAAATCTGATATTTTATGTGATAGCTGTCTGAAAGGGAAACAAACAAGACACTCTTTCAAGAGTAAAGATGTTGTTTCAACTAGCAGACCACTAGAACTTTTACACATTGACTTGTTTGGTCCCATTAGAACAGAAAGTCTTAGTGGCAAGAAATATGGTTTGGTCATTGTTGATGACTATTCTAGATTCACATGGGTGTTATTCCTAAGAAGCAAGGATGAGACTTTCAGGAATTTCACAATATTCTGCAAGAAGGTACAGAATGAAAAAGGATTCTGTATATCTGTTATCAGAAGTGATCATGGTGGAGAGTTTGAGAATGCAAACTTTCAACTGTTCTGTGATGAGAATGGGATCTCACACAATTTCTCTGTGGCAAGAACACCTCAACAGAATGGGGTTGTTGAGAGAAAGAACAGAAGTTTGCAAGAGATGGAAAGGACCATGCTCAACTCAAGCAACTTACCAAGAACCTTCTGGGCAGAAGCTGTTAGCACAACTTGTTACCTTCAAAACAGAATATTGGTAAGACCAATTCTGAAAAAGACTCCATATGAATTGTGGAAAGGAAGAAAACCCAACATATCATATTTCCACACCTTTGGATGTGAGTGTTTTATACTTAACACCAAAGATGATCTTGGAAAATTTGATGCAAAGTCTGATAATGGATTTTTCATTGGATATTCTGAAACATCTAAAGCATATAGAGTGTATAACTCTAGAACTTTAACTGTTGAAGAAACCATTCATGTAAAATTCAATGATAACAAAGAGACTGATAGGGAACTATCAGATCTAGAGGATGATTTTGCAGGTATGGAGCTGAATGATCACATCAACTTCAAGTATGAGCAACTGTCTGAAGTTCTTGCTGTTTCTGAACCTCTTCAGACAAATGTTGAGTCTCAGACAGATGTGATACCTCCTCATAAACCTGACTGGAGATACAAGTCACATCATCCTAAAGATCAAATCATTGGCAGTACTTCAGAAGGAGTTAAGACAAGATCAAAATTCAGAAATTTGAATTCTCTTGCTCTCCTGTCTGAAATTGAGCCAAAGAATATTGATGAAGCTCTGCATGATGAAGGGTGGATCCTAGCCATGCAAGAAGAGCTAAATCAATTTGCTAGGAGTGATGTCTGGACCCTTGTTCCTAAACCCCATAGGAAAACAATTATTGGAACCAAATGGGTATTCAGAAACAAGCTGTCTGAAGAAGGCAAAGTTATCAGAAATAAGGCAAGGCTAGTAGCTCAAGGTTATAACCAGCAAGAGGGTATTGACTTCACTAAAACCTTTGCCCCATTGGCCAGGTTAGAAGCAATTAGAATTCTTTTATCTTATGCTGTGAATAATGGCATCAAACTATATCAAATGGATGTCAAAAGTTCCTTCCTCAATGGTTTCATTGAAGAAGAGGTTTTTGTTAGACAACCCCCTGGTTTTGAAGATGTAACTTTTCCTGAACATGTTTTTTAAACTTAAGAAAGCTCTCTATGGTCTGAAACAAGCCCCAAGAGCTTGGTATGACAGACTGAGCAGTTTTCTTGCAACCAATGGTTTTGAAAGAGGAAAAGTTGACACAACTCTTTTTAGAAAACAGTCTAACAAGGATCTTATACTTGTCCAAATATATGTTGATGACATTATTTTTGGTTCAACTAATTCTTCATTGTGCAAAGAGTTTTCTGAGTTAATGCAATCTGAATTTGAAATGAGCCTAATGGGTGAACTAAAGTTTTTCCTTGGACTTCAGATTAAGCAAGATTCTGATTGTATATGGATCCATCAAGAGAAATATACAAAGGAAATGCTTAATAAGTTCAACCTAAGTGATTGCAAACCCATGACAACTCCAATGCACCCTTCTGCATCTTTAAATAAAGATGAGAATGAAGAACCAGTGAATCAAACTTTGTATAGAGGGATGATTGGTTCATTATTGTATCTAACAACAAGCAGGCCTGACATCATGTTCAGTGTGTGCCTGTGTGCTAGATTTCAATCTGATCCAAGAACCACTCACTACAAAGCTGTAAAAAGAATTTTCAGATATCTTAAAGGTACTACTAATCTTGTTCTGTGCTATAAGAAAAGTAAGGATTGCAGGTTAGTAGGATTACTGTGATGCTGATTTTGCTGGAGACAGAGTTGAAAGAAAAAGCACCAGTGGTGGATGTCACTTCTTTGGAGAGAATATGATCAGTTGGTCAAGCAGAAGGCAAAGCACAATTGCATTATCAACAGCTGAAGCAGAATACATCTCAGCAGCCAGTTGTTGCTCACAACTGTTATGGGTGAAGTATCAACTTGAAGATTTTAATATTGCAATATCTGTTATACCTGTGTTGTGTGATAATACCAGTGCCATTAATTTATCTAAAAATCCCATTCAACATTCTAGGGCTAAACATATAGAAATCAAACATCATTTCATTAGAGACTATGTTCAGAAAGGTGTTTTTGATATTCAGTTTATTGATACAGAGCACCAATGGGCTGATATTTTCACAAAACTTCTAACTGAAGATAGATTTAAGTTCATCAGAGATAAATTGAACATTCATGCATTTTGAGTGTGTATGAAAATGATGTGTCTGAAACTTCAGCCTGTCTAAAACATGTGACCTGTCTGAAGTTTTGGTCGTCTGAAATTAACTGGATGTCTGAAATCTATCACTTGTCTGAAATGAACAAATGACGTGGCAATAAAGGGACGGTTTAAATCCACTTTGCATGTTACCCTATGTCTGCGCAGCCAGTTTCTGCCATCATTGCCTCAGAGGTCTATAAGTACAGTAGGCAGTGTGTCCTTGATACGTTACAACTCTCTACTCTCTCAGAACCTTTGCTATTCTTCATCTTCAAGAAAGCATTTTTCTCTCAAAGTTCTTTCCAACCTTCAACAATGGCACCTAAGAAGTCTGGAGCTGATAACATTGTGAAGACCAAGGGTGTCTTTCTGGAAGATCTTGAAGCACTGGGAATGGATCTTTATGCAGAATTTCAAGCAGCTGGGTGGCTTGAATATTTCAACAGAAATCGTTCACAGTGGCATGAGCAGAGTATTCTTGACTTCTGGGCCACAACCAGAGGAATCCCTAACCCTCAAGGCATCTACACCACCATCAAGGCTAATGTGCTTGGTACGTCTATCTTTATTGATGAAGACATCCTGGCCATCGTCTGTGGTGTCAAGACTGAAGGTGCTGTCTTCTCTCCTGGCTGGGAATCAAGAAATGGAGGTCAGAAGCACTTTACAGAATTTTTGTATGGAACTTCTTCCCCTGCAAGTCTGGATGCTAAGAACATGTCAGACAAGGCTAGGGTTCTGCATGCTATCTTAGGGAACTCTGTAATCCCTAAAAATGGCAGCAGAAACCATGTGTCTGAACTGGAGAGATTCTGTCTCATCCACCTTCTGAAGAAGTAGAAGATCAACCTCCCAAATATCATCATGTTCCATCTTCAGAAGAGGTTGAGAGACTCTGCTGGGAGTTTTCCTCACAACACCATCATCACCAAGGTGTTGTTGCACTTCAAAGTTCCAGTTCACCAGCTCTATGATCACCACTCAATCCCTATGTTTGGTGAATCAAATTTGAAGAGCATGAAGATTAAGCTGACTCCAAGGCCTCCCTCTCCAACCATGAAAGAAAGCTTACTGATGGAGAAAGCTCAGAGGAGAAGTACTACAATGCAGATTCTGGAAAATGCACTAGTGCAAAAACATCCTTTAACGACGCCCTTACAACGACGGTTATACAGGGACCGTCATAAAAAGGAATGCGGTGGCAAAATTTCAATTTCTAAGCAAGAAATAACGACGGTTTAAAAACACCCGTCGTTGAAAACAAAAAATAACGACGGTTTCATATAGAACCGTCGTGAAAAACATACAAACAATGACGGTTGTGCTTGAACCGTAGTTGTTTGGGTATACAACGACAGTCATCCTTTAACCGTCGTGGAATACCCACCAGCGCATCCACTAATACAATTAGGGTTCAGATGTTCTATCACTAGCAAGGAGCTTTGTGAAAGGGAGGCGGCACATGCAGTGGGACGGGGAGGAAGGGTGAGGCACCCTTGGTGGTGGTGCAGCCGCCCAACCAAAGCACAACTGGAAGACGGTGGCCGCGTTAGTGATCCACCATCCATCGGTCTCCCTCGCGCGTCTTTGTCTTTCCCTTCATCCGCCCCCTCGCTCGCGCACCGTTCCTCTTCTTCTCCCCCTTCGTCCACCGTTTGTCGCTACGGCTGGTGGAGCGCTCACAGTCGCCCTGCTGGATTAGAGCTCGTCGTTTCCGCCCTGCTGGAGAACTCACCGTCGCGCTGCTGCTGCTGCAGGTAAGGGTTTTGTCCCCTTTTTTTCTCCACGTTCTGAGATCTTGTGTGTTTCTGCAGTTTGTTGTTGATGGTGTGTTCTTCGCCGAACTGAACGAGGTTCTGACCAAAATGGAAGCACTATCCCTTCCCATAAACACTCTCACTCTCACCAATTCTAATGCCAAGTACATTTCTCTGAGTGCTACATCTATTTATGCCTCACTCTTTTCCTTACAACTCTCTTCTTCCACAATCACACCCCTCACTTTGGTATTCACTCTTTCCCTCTTTCTTTCTTTATTACAATGATTTATGGGTTTGTAGCTACTTTCTTCTCTATGTCCTTTGTTTAAGTAAAAGCAAAGTTAATATCTATTGGAGTTGGGGCATGATTAATGCGTTTCCTTTGCAGAAGAGTGTCCTTAGAGTGCAAGCTGAGAGTGAGGATTATGAATTGAAGCAAATGAGGGACATGGTTGCTGCTAGAAAAAGATGGGAAGCTCTGATAATTTAATTCTTTTACACTTCTTTTTGTAACATTCTTGTCTTTGATGATTGTGTGTGATATAAGTGAAATGCTTGCTGAGAAATTTTGAGTTCAATTGAATTTTCATAATCTTGTACCCTTCTGTCTAGTGACTAGTGAGTTGAACCAATTTATTAGTGGTATATGTTACTAGTATCTATAATAACCTGTGTAATCAAGTCCATGTTATTGGTGGATATGCCTTTTGTCCATGATGTTGATTCAGATGTGAACCTCTGGATTTTAATGGGAATTGCTTGCTTATTTTGTTTGTAGATCAGGGATGGAAAAGTTAAAAGTTCTCACCCCAAGGGAAGCTGGGTATGCAGTTTAGCTTTCAGACAAGCCCCTTCTTGATGTTCGCCCCTCAAATGCGTATGAAAGTTTATCTTTAGTAGGAAGGGATAAGGAGAGAAATTTGCCATTTTAAACATTTCATTGTTGTGGTCAGACACTTATGAAGCAAATTATATTGGTGGTAATTGTTGTTAATTTTCACTTCTTGGAAACAATCTGCAGAGTGTAATATACATTGTTGTTATATTTGCTGCTACTGTTGCACTCACTGTGAGTACTAATTAATTTACTCCCTGATAGCTTCGTCATCAAAACTTGCTACTCTGTACACACAAGCTAATTAGAAAAGACTTGCTAATAGAGTGCTTAATCCAAGAGATATGTACCTTGTTACTCTGTATACACAAGCTAATTAGAAAAGACTTGCTACCAGTCTCTTGTATATATTTAACCATGTCAGGTTTAAGGCTTTCACACTTTGATCAAAAATCAGATATTTCTGATTCAATGTTTCTAAGCTCTGGCTTGAATAGTTTCTAAAGTTATCTAATGCATATTTCAACATTTGTTACATTATAGAGCTAGGAAACGAAAGGGTAGGGGTAATAACAATTGATGGGGGCACTTGGGACAACATGTGACAAAAGGCGCTGATTAGTGATTATATCTTCATTAAGTTACTTCCCTAACATGTTTACATGCCATTTATGTAAGTATTAGTGATTATCTGATTATGAACTGATTAAACCTTTTGATTTGTAGGCAAGCAATACCATCCCTGTATTATGTGTTGCAAGAAAAGTAGCTTGCAATGTTAGGGGCGGCTTCTTTAAGTAAGTTGAACCTCTTAAAAGCTATGTTGGTTTGACTGGCCCACGTCCCAATTCACAATGCCATCTGATGCTGAAGATTGTTTATTACTTGTGGCTTGCATCAGTATCTAATTAGTATTTCCACTTGTATATATATATATAATATATCAAGCTCAACCTATATATATATTTAGACACGTTGCATGGTCTTTGATATTAAATTCATGTTTAAGTAATAAATTAAGTTTTATGTTAGTAAAAAATGAAATAAATTAAATGAGAACCATGTATAAAAGTGAAAAGAGCTGTAAATTAAACTCATTTCCAGAGCAGAGAGGCCTAGGTTGGTAAAAATATATATGGTGTCAATCAATTAACTCATTATATTGCAATCATTGCTTAACCTAGTAATGAAAATTTACCTTGTTGCATGGGATGCAGATCCAATCATCCACATAATTTTTTTGCATGTAAGGTCTGTTGAACTGGTTCAAATAAATTAACATCCTTAACCTGCAGGGCGAAGAATAAAAAAACTTGGTTCATATGTAGACTTCAATTATATGCTATTAATCACACTCACGCAGGACACGACTTCTGAACCTGAAATTAATCCCTCCTTTTATGCTGTCCATGTTTTCAAAATCAATCAAATTATGAGAATATATGACAGATATATACCATCAAAAGGCAAGTAGCTTATCCATTTAATGGACTAACTCCATACTAGTTTGTTCATCATTAATTTTTTAAATTATTCAGGTTGTGAGCATAAAGGCTATTGGAATTGCAATAAAGCTTACACTTGATGGAATAAGTCAAGTAGCTTATCCTCAACTTGGTTTTTTTTTTGCAGTGGCCACAATATGTGTCATTACACAGTTGAATTACCTTAACAAGGTCAGTGCAGAGTTATGAAATTCAGCTGGTACAAGAAAAGACCCTACTTGATTTCTTGATTACATTTCAGGCATGGTGTGAAGTAATTGAGTTTGAGACTGAAAATGATGCATTGCACTTGACAGGAATATAGGAAAGCATGAAGATAGCTGACATAGGATTAAATGCCTTTATTGTGTGATCAAAACTGGATCCATTTGAATGATCCATGTGCATCAAGTTCCATGTAAGAACTCATTCTTGTTTGCTGTCATGGTATTGAACAAGCTTTACATTTTTATTCATAACTTGAGCTAGACATCTTAGATTAGGATGCCATTTTTTGTATTAGAAAGCTAAGACATATAGCTTCAACATGGTTTAAGTTTTAGATTTATTTTCCTTTCCAATCAGACCCAGTTTCGTTTTGTTTCAAAACGTTTTTTGCATAACTCGTATGCTGTCACAATTTGGTTTTTTGTACTCATCCATTCATAACTTGAGCTAAACATGTTGGATTTGAGTTCCATTTTTTTTGTTAGAACCCTAAGAGATGTATCTTTCAGCCCAAAAAAATTCAGATTTTATCTCTTTTTTATTTAGTACCAGTTTTTTTTTAAAGTCAGTGTCCAAAGCATATATATGTTGAACAATGTATACTTAGCTTACTTTGTTGGGAAATAAATTGAGTCCAGAAAAATTCAGAGAAGAGAATAGAAAATAAAAGGCAAATGTCTTTCTAGATGTGACCAGACATTAAGGCAAATGTTAACACCATAAAAGGGTGAAAAATGCAGGTGCTACAAGTGAAAGAACTTAAACATGTGTTATTCTATTCTATGTTGGACAACCTGTAGTTTAAAAGGTCTAACTTTTTATATATTTGTCCAAATGAAGTGAAATTAATCTCAAACAAAAGATAATACCCAAATATAGATTTGATATCAATTTCATTGTTTTTGGATCTCTAGTTTTGCACCAGTTTTTACTTGAAGTTACCTTTTCTTCTGTATGCTTAACTCCTGAACAATGTGTATTGCAGAAGGTACATCTCTTATTGTAGGTATCCAAATTTTGTGAAATTAATTTTTTTTTAAAGCTCACTCAGAGGAGTATCACACGAAAAAATTTTAAGAATTTTATCTCAATCACATAATCCCTAGTAAATTCGTGACTATGGCTGCCCTATTATAGATTCTGATGTAGACCAACCTAATTTAGCATATCATAACTTGAGTTATATAAATCCTTTTTTAGTGAAACCAATTGATTTAGAAAGCTTACTTGTACTATTATTAGACTACAAAGTTTAAGAATTGTTTGTTAACTGTGCAGTTCCCAGTAAATATTTGAAGTTGTGTACTGTGTTATGTTACTTACTCTGAGACTGCTAACTTTGTATGCATATAAATTGAGTTGTAGAAATCTTTTTTGAATGGGACCAATTTATTTGAAAGTCTAATTATAATAGATTCAAACTGCACAGGTTCATGACTTTATATGACTTCTATGATTTTTTGTGAATTCATGAAGATGACTGTTGTGTTATAGAGACTGATATGGGACTACCTAATTGAAGGAATCATAACTCGAGCTATGAGACTCCAAAATTTATGTTCTTTGACTTGTTAGAAAGCCTAAAATTTGTAGGGTATTACTGTAAAATCTTAGTTTTGAATTAGTTATGTGATACTTTATATATGAATGAACTTTTTTTAACAAAATAGGTTTGTTATTCTGCATTGCATTTTATTTCCATGAATTAATTGAAGCTTTACTATTAAAATTGATAGTGATTTATGTTTGTTTATTTCCTAAATTCCGTGGATATAATTGGCTACCTTATGATCACAGGAGCATGCACATGCCCAAACAAATATTTTCTAGCGTCATCACTGATCATCATATACTCTAATTCCTAAGATAGGTAATATTATATACACATTTGTATTATATTCGTACAATTTTCACTTTCTGTAGTTGTGTCTGACTCATTTTTATTCATGAATTAGATGTTCTATTAGAGTTTGAGTGAGAAAATAAAGAACATAGCAACAAAAGAACATGAATTAGATATTTCTCAAATAGGGGTAGGGGAGTCTATCTTTTCTGCTGGCATTAAATTAATAATCTCATTATTATTGGTTGACTTGATTCAATTGTATTGCTTTAGGAATAACTTAAAAGATGTCATCTAACATTCCTGATGTACAACTTGCTTTCTGCAGAATGCATCATGCACCTATAACATATAACTTGTGTTTAACTGAGTATGGATCTTCATATTGCCTTTTTTCACTTGTACAATTCTTAACATAGTCTATTTTCATTGATAATCCATTTATAGTGGTTGAGCTTTATATTTGCTTCGTTTGTTGTTCGATTTGTGTATCTAGTTTATTGAATCATTTGAAAGGAAGCATCATTTCTCTTTCAATTTTGTTAATACTAATGCTTATATATAAATTACTTTGGTGTCTTGATCTCGGTAGGTGACTAGCTTCTTAAATATTTTACCCGTAGCTTCGGATTAGCTACGGAATTTCAGTAGCTAATCCACTGCAACAAGAACTAACGACGGTTGCTGAAGCAACCGTCGTCGTTTCTTGAACTTTCAATGACGGTTCCTCTCCTAACCGTCGTAAAAGGTGTCTTCAATTGGCCTTCATTTGACCTCATTCCACGACGGTTATGACCACAACCGTCGTTGTATATGTAAGAAACAACGACGGTTCCCTTATCAACCGTCGTGGTTTCTAATTTATAACGACGGCTGTGAAACGTCGTCAACAATCCAGTTTTTTTACGACGCCTGAATCAACGACGGTTGTTGTAACCGTCGTAAAAAGCCTATTTTAACCATCGTAAAAGACCCTTTTTGCACTAGTGATGAACTCAAAGGAGATATCAGAAGACATGAGTTCAAGCCTTCAAAGGAATCTCCTCAACCTAAGCTGAAGAAGCTACCTGTGAGAAGCTCAGCTAAGATAGCTTCTGCATCTGTGCAGAATCAAACATCTGAACCTGTTCAGAAACCTTCTCAAAGGTTGTCTGAAATTGTGAATCAGGTGTCTGAACCTGCACAATCTTCAAAGCCTACTTCTATAATGGAAGGACAGGCTGAAGAAGTTGTGGATACTGATGCAGTTGCTGCTCAACCACTAGCTGCATGCCCTTCTGATCCTGAATTGATTCGGGTTGCTGCTTTGGCTACTGCCATTGAGCAAGAGGAGTTAGAACATAAGGAAGAGCAAGAGAGGACTGACAGAGCTCTTGCAATAGCTTCACAACTTGCTTATGCTGAGGATGACAAGCAAGCAGCCATTGCTGAAGCTACAAAGAAAAGAAAGAGGTCAAGTGCACCTCAAAGAAAAAGGAAGAAGGGTAAACTACTTCAGACAGTGCCTGAAGTTAGGGTTACCAGAAGTACTGCTTCTCAACTAGAAGAAGCAGATATTGCTGGAAGGTATCAGAAATTTGTAAAGGCTAATCAATACTTCAAGAGAAGAAGGGCTCTTTCAACTGAGCAAAGAGAAAGGGAGGATACGGAAGCCAAGGAAAGGGAAGAAAAAGAAAGAGCTGCTAAGGCTCAAGAAGTTGCTGCTCCCAAACCTTACAAGAGGATCAAGGTGAGATTTGATAATGTAACTCCCTCACCTCCTTCATCACCAGAAAATCAACCTTAACCCTTATCAAAACCTACCTCACCAGAAAAACAACCATCTCCACCTCCTTCTCAACCTTTACCAACCTTACAGATAAATACATTACCATTTGAACCTTTCATACCATCTGAACCCTCATCACCTACACCCATCATACCATCAGACAACCTGTTGTCTGAACCCCCTGCACCTCAAGAAAACCAAGTTCTTGAACCCATACCCTCACCATCCAAACCCCCCTCACCTCAGTACATACAGCTATCTGATAGCTCATTACCTTCACCTCAACCTTCCACACCTTCATCACCTTCCTCACCATCATCATCTCCACCTCTTACACCTTTACCACCCTCACCACCTCCATCTGTTCATCAATTCAACCTTTCAGCTGAGATAGCAGCCTTATGCAAGAAACTGACAAGAACCTCCTTTGGCTCTTGCCCTTTGCCAAAATTCCAGCACCTGTCTGAAAAGCTGCAACACTTTAGAACAACGCCTGCTGTCTCACTGCATCATGGTCTCACTAAGAGGACTGTGACTGATGAAAGGGGTTTATATCCCAATGATGCTGATGGATTGGAGAAGATAAGGAAAGGTGTTGTCCCTCCTAGTCATACATGGGATCTTATCAACCCATTTTCTGAAGACTCATGGAAGCTGAGCAATGAGGAATGGCTCATGGTAAGGAAGCTGAACACTGAAGCTGAGTTATTCCAAAGAGACTTGGCTAGAAGAGTTGGAATGATGGGCTACAGGCCCCCTAGAACAAGTTCAATCAGGCCTTCAACCAAAATTTTGGTGAAACCTGATAGGATTGTTCCTAGGTATCCCCTCAAGGAAGGACAAGATGAGAAATTCTAGGGTCCTAAGATCTATTCTGTATCAGCACCCCTGTCTGAAGCCATGACTGCTTCAGAATGGGAAGGTCTACCTGAGTTCATCATCTCAGAAGGAGGAGGCTTGAATCACTTGTTTGAAAATTGGATGTGGGATTCTTATTGGCAGATCAGAGAAGATGTTGGGTCTTCTTCTGGGTGTAGTGGTCCTGATGCTGAGTCTGCAATGGGTGTTGGACATTCCACAAATGTTCAGTACCATTTCTTAAGAGATCACTTTCCCCCACAGGCATATTCATTCAACAAAGCTTGGGTGCTTCTGAAGTATGTTGGGACCTTTTTCTGTCAAGTCTACAATCCTTCAGAATATGGCTTGCAGCCTGGTTTTGGAGTTTTGAGATTTGTATGTCCCTACCTTCAGCTCATCCTTGTTGAATCTGAACCTGATCTGTATGAAGAGAACCAGAAGCTGAAATCCAAGGTCAAGGCCCTTGAGAAGAGGTGTGAAGAATCTGAGAGGAGATGTGAAGTCTCAGAGAAGAAAGCACAAAAGGTTATTCAGAATCAAGAAGAAAATCTCCATGAACAACAGCTGATAAGAAGTGGTCAACAAGAGTTGAAGTCATCTATTGAAGCTGCCATAGACAAGGCCAAGGAAGAACTGATCTCCTTTTTGTCTAAAGCTCTGCTGAAGAAGAAGGACTAATTTATTGCCATTGTCTTATGTTCATATTTCTTTTCCAAGTGCTGATTGTCTGTTTAATCCTTACATCATTTTAATACAATCAGTGTTTTTATTCCATCTCATGTGTTCATGATCCTTGCTCTGATACTTGTTTTATTTTATCTGTAGTTCATAATCCTGTTTGTTTTATTGCTCTGTTACTGTTATTGCTCTATGATTCCCTTTTGATTGATGATAAAAAGGGGAGTATTAAATCTAACAAAATCTGGAGTGATTACAGGATTCAGGGGGAGTACATGAAAAAGTTCAAAGTTGTTTGAACTTCTGAGAAAATCATATATAAAAGCATCTAAAAGGATATATTCGTCCCAGGGGGAGCTAAATCTTAATCTCTCAATTTTGCACAATTTAAGTTAAATTTGTCATCATTAAAAAGGGGGAGAATGTTGAGTCTCAAAAATATCATAAAGAGGTTTATGATGTTTTAAAGACTGAAATTTCTCTAAGTTTTAATGATCAACAAATTCAATTTAAGTTGTTTCTCATAGATACAATTGTCTAATTGCTTATCTATGATTTTCAGTAAGAAGCCTATTATATAAGACTAAGTGTTGGATCCGTCTGAAGAAGTTGATGCTGTCTGAAGATGATCAACCCGTCTGAAGCATCAAAGCCGTCTGAAAGCATTTGATGACGTGGCATCTCTTGTTTGAAGCTGTGACAATCCTTGTACCTTTGCACGTTTTTCACGCACGTTCTCTGCTACAAACAGCTGGCACCTGTGCAATGCAATTCAAGCACGTTCTCTGTCACAACGTGTCCTCTGCTACGTAACAATTACAGCAGCAACAAAGAGCACCTTTTTAGCAGGAGCAAACCTTGTAAAAGTGTCAGAATTTGTCAGGGAATATCAGAATATGTCAGAGAATATTATGTACTGCAGCAGCTGTCTCACAACGGCTAGCATGGATTTCACAAGCGTGAGAGTCTTCAACGGGCCAATCATTTGGGTATAAATACCCCCTCATTTGAAGACCTGTAGAAGTGAGAAGAATTGAAAAAGAACAAAAACTCTACAAGTTTTTTGCTGTAACACCCTGATAGAATTTATCATCTTTGTACACACAAATTATTTTATTTTGAGCATACCTCAGAAATTTCTGTACAATCTGTAACTGTTTAAGTCTCAAAACTGATATAGTTTGTGAGCTTAAGCATTTCTCTCATCTGTAATTGTTGTTAAGCCTGGAGAGGCTTGTCTGAAAAAGAATACTTGTGTTGTTGAGCCTGGAGAGGCTTGTCTGAAAAAGAATACTTGGTTGTAGAGCCTGAAGAGGCTTGATAGAAAAGAATACTTGTAATCTTGCAAGATTAAGAGAAAATCCAAGTGCTATTTGGCATTGGGACTGGACGTAGCTCACAAGTGGTAGTGAGTGAACCAGGATAATTTCTGTGGCTAAGTTTCTCTTTCCCTTATCTTTGTCATTTCAGTTTTACGCTAATCAAGGGGACTGAATATTTAATCTAATATTTAAAAAATGAAGAACTTCTTTTAGAACCAATTTTAAGGCCGTCTGAAACCAACTTCAGACAGCTATCTGAAAAAACTTCAGACAACCCTCTAGCAACCTGTCTGAAAGTCTGTTTTGTAAATCTATTTTCGAAAAGCTTCATAAAATATTTAGAAACACTATTCAACCCCCCTTCTAGTGTTTCCCTGTGTTCCTACACAAACAATAAAGGCTCAAGAGTACAACAGATTAAGCACAACAAATATAAATGAGCCTACACACTCTCTTTCTCACTTTCCTATCTATTTGAGATCAAAACTAAGAGATTTACAGAAAGTGAAAATCTTCTAGAAGGTATAAATGGTAATGTCTGATGCACAATATGCTTCTTCTGGAGTGTGTCTTTGAAGATGAAGAAGGAGCTCCTTTTTATAGGCAAGCTTGGCTCAAAGTATCCGTTCGAATGCCTTGGAGAGAAAGTTAAATCCCTAACTGGCCATACAGCAGCTGTCACTGTCATGTGCAACTTTTCTCTTTCTTCAACTTTGACTGGTCATATCTTCTGGAGCTCTTATCTTCTGAACCAAGATACTTATTCTATGATGGATTTCTTCTTCTGAAGCAGTTTGATTTCATGCAAGAATATTGGGTATTTATGTAATTTTAGCTTATGATGTTACAAATCCAATAGATTCACATATAGAGTATCAAGTCAGTTTTGTTTCTTCTGCAGATGTTTCTGCCAGTGATCTTTTCTTCTAGAGCTTGGCTATAAAGACAACATCTTCGTATTTATCTTCTTAACAATTTTCTTACTTTCTTTTATAGATATACTTTGAATACAAGTCAGAAGATGAATTTTAGAGACTTGTGACTTGTTGTTCCAAATGCTTCTTCTGAAGCATTCCAGACATGGTATATCTTCTGAAGTCTTGACAACACTTTCTTGTGAATCTTCTCAACAACTTTCTTGCTTTCTTTTTGGATTATTTCCTTTGTTTGATACTGATATATATTTTCCTTTAACGATGAAGCAATGTCTTATTATGTAGAGCCATTTCTTCTGAGGCAATAATGGGATTGTTTCTTCTGAAGACTTTTTGTTTCTTCTGAACAGGATCTTCTTTAGCCTTTTATCTGTTTCTTCTTAAGACAATCTTAATTGAAAACATTAGTACAGATATTCAGAATTATATTAAGTGTATTTTGAGAGTTTGTCATTATGAAAACATCTCAAGAGGATTCTTGGACCTTACAAGGGTGTGAGCAATTGAAAAGGATTTGAGAATGATGAGAGGGGGTCATAAATGAAAATATGTAATTCTGCAGAATAAAATGGAATTCACAATTTTACCTTTAAACGTTTTATTGTAGTAAAAATTAATGGGTTTACTGTAAACCAAAAGATGGGAGGTCTATCTTAAAATTGCCCATAAAATCATAACTTCTTTGATGCTCTTTGTTTTTTAGAACCGGCAAAATGGGTAAGTCCAACCAGGTCAGCCCGCAAAAATGTAGGGCTCATGCACTTATTTTAGAAGCTCTAATAGCTCTTGGTCTTTTTAGTCCAACTCGATAAAGCTCGTTACTCGTAAGACCCGCAAAAGGCCGCGTAGCCCCGCAAAACCTGCAAAAAAGCTGGACTACCCGCAAAAAGTCAACAAAAATGCAGGGTTAGGAGACTTATTTCGGAAGCCCGAATAACTTCCATGCTTTTTAGCCTAGCCCGATAAAATTCACTACTCGCATTAGGCCGGACTGGGTGACCCAAATTATCAGCTCTACTCTTTTTATCGGTTGCACAAACCCCTAGATTTGTCAATGCTCCACAAATTGCGATTCGTAATCTTAATTCTCCTCTTGGATCCTTTTTAACTTATTCTTCCTTCTTAAATTTGATCCATTTTTAAGTTAACATTAATTCATTTTCTTTTTGAACTTCTTCATTAACTTTAGAAACGCAATTTTTTAGTCCAGTTATGCTTTCATCAACCTTGTCGCCGATATAAGTTTCATTTCTATATTTTAATTGACACTGATAAAACTTATCAATTGAATCAAATTTTATGAATATTTTTATTATTACTTAAAAATTACTGATTTATATTTATGTTCTTTGTATGTAACTATAAATTTAAATGTCAGCAATATTCTTTTTATCTCATCATAAAAATTAAGGTTAATTATTTTGTAAGGTTATTAAATTAAAAAATAGGGTTTTATGGCTAGCATATATTTAAACCTAATAAATGACTTTTTATAATCATATGCAAGTTTATATGTAATTTTAAAAGGCACACAATAGTATGAAATATAGATGATATTTTTAATGGATAATTTATTATTTATTTTAATTAAAATATTCAATAAATAATGGTTTATATATATATTTTAATTTATAGAAAAGATTTTTTAAAGAGAGAAAATAAACTAAAAATTAGGGGTGGGCAACAATATGTAATCCGCCCGAGAACCGATTAAACCGGTGCAAATTTATGAGTCTCGGGCGGTTTTATTCGGATATCGGGTATAAAAAATAATTGAAATAGAGTAAACACGGGTAATATCGGGCGGGGTACGGGTGAGATAAATTATTTTCGTCGGTACCTGTAACCGACTGATATGTTAAAGCCAATTTAAATTTTAAAGTATTAAATATAATAACACTCAACCATTAACTTACGTCACCCTCTGCACCACTTGATTATTTCACTTAGACTTTTTAGTTTCTTTCACTCACCCACTGCTGCACGTCTCTTCTTACTTCCCTTTTTCAAGTCTTATTATCTCTCTCCGTGTCCATGTTTGTTCCACTTTTTCGATTTTATTTTCCTTTTTTTCTCCTACTCTGCTTCCTTCGGCAACCAAAGACAGAGGTGGAGAGGTGATAAGGACAAGGGAAATGCCGGGACGAGGTGAACCTGTGGTGAGAGGAACTCGCGGTTACCGGCCGACTTACCGCAACAGAAGAAGAAACTCACACAATGGTCTTATTGGAGGCTGGCTGCAACTTGGTTGCAATGTGTTAATGGAGGTGTGGTGGTTCAATGGCTATCCTTTTCTCCCTCATTCCCTTTTTTTTTTGGGTTTGGGTTGGTGGTGGTTAAAGGATGAAAAATGAATGATTGTTAGTGTTTATTGCCTTTTCTTTCACGGAGACATCCCCTCCCTTCTCATGTCCACCACCACTTCTGTCACCGGCCATGCCTCCGCAGTTGGCATCATTTTACACTGCAAACCCGAAATGACCCACCCGACCCACCTGCCAATCCGAACGATTCCTCACTTGAACTACCCGAGGAGACAATCGGACGAAATCGGCCAACTTTTTCCTGCCTTCGGTTTTCTTCGGTTGGGGGATTTTGGGCCCAAAACCGTCCGTATCCAACCGGTGCCCACCCCTACTAAAAATTGTCAATATTGTGTAGATATTTTTTTAAAAAATACGGAAAGCAAAGTACTATACTAGCTTTTTCCTCAAAACAAAAAGTACTGTACTAGCTTTTAATGGAAAAAGATATAATTATCAATTTTTTTTACAGTAAAATTATCAATTTTTAAACTAACCTTCATTTCTCTTCCCTACATAAGTTATAGTAACATTCAAAAGGGAAGGAGTTACCATTCCTTCCCCCTTCCCTTCCCTTCCCTCTGCTCCCAATCAAGAATCCCGATATTTGTGCTGCGCAGTCCACTTTAGATGCATAGTGATATTTCCGGATTTAGCTCCATCCAGTGGAAAAGTTTCATCGTACTCCCCTTCTAAGATGACCTTAGTCAGTGTCAGGATCACCCTTCCGATTTTCTCCTGAAAAAATTATGCATTTACCCGAAAACACTCAATTTAATACTGATTTCAGAAAAATGCAACATAATATTAGGATAAAGATGGCAAACTGATGACTCGAGGAGTCGGGGAGACAACATATAAGTTCACAAAACATATAAGACACAATTTATGCACGACATTAATCATAGAAAATTAGGGTAAAGAAGATATAATTTATGGGTTTCAGCCAACAAATAATCTCAGGCAAACTAATTTATCGAACATTTCTTACTCTTATTTCAATTTTCAAGCAAATAAACACATTTTTTTTTCATAATAGATAATAGAAGTGTAATCAGTTCAGCTTATGTATATATACAATATATCCAAGTATCTTTAATATCCAAATCCGGGAGAAAACTCCTCTCCATTTACTTTACTGGAATTTACCAATAGGTGAGAGATAGACTTATACATTTTGTCAGACCCACAAAATGTGTGAGTCTATCTCTCAAGTCTCACCTACGGGTAAATTCCAGTACCAGAGACACTTTTCCCCCCAAATTCCACTCCACTCTTGAAGCCACATAGGGCAATCTATAGCAAAAAAAAATCAAGATTTATTAAAATTATTTTAATATTATCGTTTTTAATTAATTGTATCTATTAACAGGATATTTATGCAAGAATTAGTCAATCTCACATTTCAGTGCTCTAAACAGGAAAAATAATAAATGTTTAGATCACTTGTAAATTTTGATAATTAATTGCCAATTTCTTTCTTGCTTTTAAATTTAAGGAATGTGTACTCCCCTATGTATTTCCCAAGTTAGTCTACGTAGTCGACATACTTTATTATTTACGCCTTGCGCACTACTCTACGAGTAGGCTTAGGCTCGTGGGGCTGTGTACTCCCCTATGTATTTCTCAAGTTAGTCTACGTAGTCGACATACTTTATTATTTACGCCTTGCGCACTACTCTACGAGTAGGCTTAGGCTCGTGGGGGCTGTGTACTCCCCTGGTATTTGGGTCGACTAATAAGCCCAAAGGGGAGATCTACACCCTCTTGATTAAGAAGTCTACACCCCTCATACCATGGTCAGACGGTTACCAGAGAAGAAAGGACAGAGAAAGCAGGGTTTAGTGGGGCGTAGACGTGGGCAAGATGGACGGTTGAGAAGGCCTAGGTTAAGAGGACACTCAGGGGGCATTGAGCCCTCAGTTCACATTTTGAGAGTAAAGGCATAGGGAGATTCCCCGAGCGAGTACCCTACTCGACGGAGGAGTCGACCTGTCATACTTTACTGAGAACATTTGGCGCCCACCGTGGGGCGACAGTAAAACTCTTCCCACCAAAGAGCTAATGGAAGGCAACATGAAGCAGAGGGGAGAGAACTCCTGAGAGGGAAGAGGAGAGTAACAATCCGATGTTACGGAAGATTTTGGAGCGTGTAGATCAACTCCAGTAGCAGAATCAAACTCTACAGCAGCAGAGCCAGCCGTTGCAAACTAGGATGAACGCTCTTACCAGAGGCCGAGCAGAAGATGAAGATATTGAAGCAGGGTTAGGCGAGTTTCATCCGTTTTCTCCAGAAATCGCTAAAGCACAGTTCCCAGCAGACTTCAAGGAACCGAGATTGAAGGATTATGATGGCACTACGGATCCCCAAAAGAATGACCAGTAAGTAGGAAGTAGGAGTAGATTTGTTTTACTGCATCTTTAGGATTGTTTTGGTTGTTCCATTTACCAGTTGATGGTAGATTATAGGTTGTGGTAGACTTTAATAAATGGTAGATTATAGGTTGTGGTAGACTTTAGTTAATGGTAGATTACAGACTGTGGTAGACTTTAGTAATGTTTCTCTTAGATTTTGGACCTGGACCTAACTCAACCCCAAAAGCTAACTTTGAAGGTGAGGACTGCCCAAGGCTTATATACCACAATATGGCCTTATCTCTAGGCAATGTGGGACTTTAACACACCCCCTCACGCCCAGGACTGGACATCTGGAGCGTGGACAACTATACGGGTGGCGGCCCCATAACAACGGATCTAGGATAGGCTCTGATACCATCTTAGATTTTGGACCTGGACCTAACTCAACCCCAAAAGCTAGCTTGTAAGGTGAGGACTGCCCAAGGCTTATATACCACAATATGGCCTTATCTCTAGGCAATGTGGGACTTTAACACACCCCCTCACGCCCAGGACTGGACATCTGGAGCGTGGACAACTATACGGGTGGCGGCCCAATAACAACGGATCTAGGATAGGCTCTGATACCATCTTAGATTTTGGACCTGGGCCTAACTCAACCCAAAAGCTAGCTTGTAAGGTGAGGACTGCCCAAGGCTTATATACCACAATATGGCCTTATCTCTAGGCAATGTGGGACTTTAACACACCCCCTCACGCCCAGGACTGGACATCTGGAGCGTGGACAACTATACGGGTGGCGGCCCAAATCTAAGATGGTATCAAAGCCTATCCTAGATGATCCGTTGTTATTGGGCCGCCACCCGTATAGTTGTCCACGCTCCAGATGTCCAGTCCTGGGCGTGAGGGGGTGTGTTAAAGTCCCACATTGCCTAGAGATAAGGCCATATTGTGGTATATAAGCCTTGGGCAGTCCTCACCTTACAAGCTAGCTTTTGGGTTGAGTTAGGCCCAGGTCCAAAATCTAAGATGGTATCAGAGCCTATCCTAGATCCGTTGTTATTGGCCCCCCACCCCTTGATGTGTCCACGCTCCAGATGTCCAGCCCTGGGCGTGAGGGAGTGTGTTGGAAAGTCCCACATTGACTAGTGATAAGGCCATTTAATAATATATAAACCTAAGAAGGTCGCTTACGATGCTAAGCTGTGCCAGCTCCTCGAGGAGTACACCCAGATCCTAGTGGTGAATGCCGACAATGTCGGATCCAACCAACTCCAGAACATTCGTAAGGGTCTTCGTGGTGATTCCATTGTTCTCATGGGAAAGAACACCATGATGAAGCGTTCTGTTCGGATGCACGCTGAGAATACCGGGCAACAACGTCTTTCTCAGCCTTATCCCCCTCCTTGTTGGTAATGTGGGTTTGATTTTCACAAAAGGTGACTTGAAGGAGGTTAGCGAGGAGGGTTGCTAAGTACAAGGTCGGAGCTCCTGCTCGTGTGGGTTTGGTTTGCACCAATTGATGTCGTTGTTCCTCCTGGCAACACAGGGCTCGACCCCTCTCAGACCTCTTTCTTCCAGGTGCTCAACATTCCAACCAAGATTAACAAGGGTACTGTGGAAATTATTACCCCTGTGGAACTCATTAAGAAGGGAGACAAGGTTGGCTCCTCAGAAGCTGCATTGCTTGCCAAGCTAGGCATAAGGCCCTTCTCATATGGACTTGTGGTCCTTTCTGTTTATGATAATGGTTCAGTGTTTAGCCCTGAGGTTCTTGATCTTACTGAGGATGACCTCATTGGGAAGTTTGCTATTGGTGTCTCAATGGTGACTTCTCTTTCATTGGCCATCTCATACCCAACACTCGCAGCTGCACCACATATGTTTGTCAATGGTTATAAGAACGTTCTTGCTGTTGCTGTTGAGACAGAGTATTCTTTCCCACAGGCAGACAAGGTCAAGGAGTACCTCAAGGACCCAAGTAAATTTGTGCTGTAGCTGCTGCTGCCGCACCTGCTGCTGCTTCTGGTGCTGCCCCAGCTGCTGCCAAGGAAGAGGAAAAGAAAGAAGAGCCAGCTGAAGAATCTGATGATGATATGGGATTCTCTTTGTTTGACTAATCTATATATTATTTTGTTGAGTCTGCAAGAAGTGTACTTTAACTTTGCTTATTAGGTTTGATGAATTTGGTTTGTACTCATTCTACTAGGTGGTATTTTTATTTGGTGTTTTTCCTTTCATATCTTACATTGTGACTCCTTTTTCCATTTTCAAATTTCCCAGTTATAATTCACCCCTTGAAGGTTTATATATTATTAAATGGCCTTATCACTAGTCAATGTGGGACTTTCCAACACACCCCCTCACGCCCAGGGCTGGACATCTGGAGCGTGGACACATCAAGGGGTGGGGGCCCAATAACAACGGATCTAGGATAGGCTCTGATACCATCTTAGATTTTGGACCTGGGCCTAACTCAACCCAAAAGCTAGCTTGTAAGGTGAGGACTGCCCAAGACTTATATACCACAATATGGCCTTATCTCTAGGCAATGTGGGACTTTAACAGTTTCGAATTTGTATTAGTCTCTTTGTTTAAAATCTCCGTTGTATGATGACTTATTTACTACCAATGGAGTGGTCGACGTAGGTACTCTTTTCTCTTTCACACGGGAAGAGTTTTTAATGAGGCCTACTCGATCTTATATTATTCAAAGTCTACTTGCCTTATGCTTACCAGGGGAGGTGTTATCAACTCAAGAAAGAGCATTGATAACTCTGCATTGTCAACCTAAGAAAGGGCATCGACCTGCAGATCGTCGACCTAAGAAAGGGCATCGACTTAAAAATTTTCTAAGTTATCAACTCAAGAAAGAGCATTGATAACTCTGCACTGTCGACCTAAGAAAGGGCATCGACCTGCAGATCGTCGACCTAAGAAAGGGCATCGACATGAAGATCATCGACCTAAGAAAGGGCATCGACTTAAAAATTTTTCTAAGTTATCAACTCAAGAAAGGGCATTGATAACTCTGCACTGTCGACCTAAGAAAGGGCATCGACCTGCAGATCATCGACCTAAGAAAGGGCATCGACATGAAGACCGTCGACCTAAGAAAGGGCAACGACTTGAAGGACTGTCGACCTAAGAAAGGGCATCGACATGAAGACCGTCGACCTAAGAAAGGGCATCGACTTAAAAATTTTCTAAGTTATCAACTCAAGAAAGAGCATTGATAACTCTGCACTGTCGATCTAAGAAAGGGCATCGACCTGCAGATCGTCGACCCTAAGAAAGGGCATCGACTTAAAAATTTTCTAAGTTATCAACTCAAGAAAGAGCATTGATAACTCTGCACTGTCGACCTAAGAAAGGGCATCGACCTGCAGATCGTCGACCTAAGAAAGGGCATCGACTTAAAATTTTCTAAGTTATCAACTCAAGAAAGAGCATTTGATAACTCTGCACTGTCGACCTAAGAAAGGGCATCGACATGAAGACCGTCGACCTAAGAAAGGGCCATCGACTTAAATTTTTCTAAGTTATCAACTCAAGAAAGAGCATTGATAACTCTACATTGTCGACCTAATAAAGGCATCAACTCGTCGACCTAATAAAAGGCATCGACATGAAAAATTGCCAAGTTACCAACTCAATAAAGAGCATTGGTAGCTCTACACTGCCGACCTAATAAAAGGCATCGACTCAAAAATTGCTAAGTTATCAACTCAATAAAGAGCATTGGTAACTCATGAAAGAGCATTAGTAACCCGTTTATGTCGACCTACTAAAAGGCACCGACTTGAAAAATTCTTTAAGTTACTAACTCATGAAAGAGCATTAGTAACCCGGTTATGCCGACCTACTAAAATTTTTCTAAGTTGCTTCGTAGAGGCAAAAAAATTTCTAAGTTACTTTGTAAAGGCAACTTATCATTTTTTTCAGTTAGAAAAATAGTTCGGTAGAAACGACTTGCAAAAGGCATTCACAAAGGCTTTTTTAGGCTACGAACGCTCTACAACAGTTAAAGAGTCAGAATTGAATAAAAAAGTTTAATAGTCAGATTACCTTTCACCTTGACTAGTTCTTTTCATTAACTGTTGACACTCATTAAATCAACAACGCGGGACAATCCCACCGAGATGTTTGATTCTTTACGCCTTGCGCACTACTCTACGAGTAGGCTTAGGCTCGTGGGGCTGTGTACTCCCCTATGTATTTCTCAAGTTAGTCTACGTAGTCGACATACTTTATTATTTACGCCTTGCGCACTACTCTACGAGTAGGCTTAGGCTCGTGGGGCTGTGTACTCCCCTATGTATTTCTCAAGTTAGTCTACGTAGTTGACATACTTTATTATTTACGCCTTGCGCACTACTCTACGAGTAGGCTTAGGCTCGTGGGGCTGTGCACTCCCCTGGTATTTGGGTTGACTAATAAGCCCAAAGCGGAGATCTACACCCTCTTGATTAAGAAGTCTACATCCCCATACTATGGTCGGACGGTTACCAGAGAAGAAAGGACAGAGAAAGCGGGGGTTAGTGGGGCATAGACGTGGGCAAGATGGACGGTTGAGAAGGCCTAGGTTAAGAGGACACTCAGGGGGCATTGAGCCCTCAGTTCACATTTTTTAGAGTAAAGGCATAGGGAGATTCCCCGAGCGAGTACCATACCCGACGGAGGAGTCAACATGTCATACTTTACTGAGAACAGAATGGTTTTTTGCCCAATTTATCGAAACCAAGAGCTTTATCAAACTGCTCTATAAAGCAAAAGAAAATGCCAATTAAATATCATGACCACATAAATTTATTCATCAGAAGTTATTGAGTGAGGTTTCAGATCTCAAACAGTATGTTGAAGTACTTAGCAAGAAACAAATAACTTTAAGAGGCAAATTCAAGAGGTATCACCTTGCCAAACGTATCATGATCCCATACTTCAACAATTAACATATCGTGTAAGCCATCCTCCACAACAAAGTCAAATGTTTGATTCCAAACTGGGTTTAGGGATTCATTTACAACCTGAGAATACAAGAATTATTATTTAATCTATTGCAAGTATATGGAAATCAGTGTTAATTTGCATATGGAATCAATTTAAAAAATTGAAGTGTTTGGCATGTGTAAACTCAAAACAAAAAGATTTAAGTGAATGTTTGATTTCATGTTGGGAAAATATGGTTTTAGCAAAAGGCTCTACCTTAACTTTTGCCAAAATCATGATTTTGAGATTCCCAACTCAAAATCAAATACACTATAATGCGATTTCAACTAATTTGCATTCAACTACTTCAAGTTGCTAATCTATTTAATCATTTGAATTTAACTAGTTGGTGACCAAATTAAAATTAAACAGTCTAGTATACCAAAAGTGTCACGTCAAGAATGTCCTAAATCTTACCCTGCTCTTGTATTTTTTTTCTGATTTTTTCAACGTAAGGACAACAAATGGGTCAGCCTTGCCCATTAAGTCCACTACTGGCAAGTCTTCAGCTGAAATCACTGTCACAGAAGAACCCCTCTTACAATCACGTTACTTCTCCTCCGTGATGATGTTTTTGAAATATCCTCAGCCTCTGCGCCACCAGCTCCACTCTTGAGGGTCTTCTCGAACGTGGTTAATGAGTAATCAGGGTCAAAAGGGTTCTTAAAGCTGTTATCAACTCCAAATGGGCAGTACAAGAGCTCCAACTGCACCTATATGGGGTATATACATTAAGATGAAAGGAGGCTCAGGAAGATTTATGAACCGCTATAATATGAATTTCACAAAAGGAATACTAGAATACTATGTCTATATGATATTAAAGAACACAAATAACAAGTAATGAAGAAAAGACCAGATTCGATGCTCATTATAGTTATAATTTATGCCTAATGTTTTTTTTTTATTTTAATTTAACGTGTGTAGGAGTAGCGTCCATAAATTATTCTATATACTTGAAAGCAGCTTGGTTTAATAATCTATCTAAGCATGTGTAACCTGGCCAGGCTCTACACAAATTTGGCAATTGTCAGGCATCAAACAGCTAAAATGCTAGGTGCATGTTTATTACTTTATTTTGACATTGTGGCTAAAATTTGGACCTCTCAATAGAATTATTTATAAAATTAAAAATGTAAATTTATTATGTTTCAACATAATCAAACATAATCTAAAAGAATAGAATGATACCAAGGCGCTAAGAATAAACTAACTGACCTCACCCCTGTATTTGTTATCTCTATGGACCTCCAAATCCTTAACCAGTTTGAGCCACACATCCCTAACTTTACCAGGTTGAAGTTCCTTCAGCGAAACTTGGGCACACCCAATAAGCTCAGAAGCCTGAATGCCTTCATCATCAAAAATTCTTACGGTCAAGTGCTGCGTTGACGCATCTTCAATAATGAACTCAAAGTGCTCATTCCATACTGGATTCAACTGGTTGTTCTGAACATGACCAGCAGTTGGATCACAACCACGCACAATAATAAATAAATAAAAATAAGGAAGCTTCCATTTAAAAGGAAGGCTGTCTTACGATTATTTTACTGGTTTTGATTCTGTCACGGAGGGGCCGTACAAATATGACAGCATAAGGATCGGATTTCCCAATCAGATCTTTATTTGTTAAGTTCTTTGCTTGCACTAGTTTTACTTCTAGTGTTCCAACCGGTTTCAATTCTAGGTTACTGTGAGAAGAAACAATTCATAAGCTCTGAACGAAAAGAAAGGATATTGAAGTGCTATCAAGAATGCGAAGGGGATGCATGGTACATGCGATGGACAAAGAAAAAGGATTTGGAAAAACAAAAAAGAAAAAGTTTAAACACATTTAGGAACAACCATGACATTAATTTATCATGCCAAAATTGATGAAGCCATGCCCAAAGTCCTAAAGAAAATTTTAAATCATCAAGCCTTTCTAGGATAACCTCATTCTAATGATGACACCGGAGGCGGATTCAAACTAGGGGAAAAGGCCAGATCAAGGTCACATTCATTATCAGAGCTCTATTTTTAAAGTTCCTAAAACATAAACTGGGAAATAGATACCTGTAATCCCCTGGTATAATTGGTATAATTATGCGTACTGGCCAAGTTATAGAGTCTTCAATGGCATCTCGAATTGTTTCCTGAATAGATAATAAACAGAGTTTGTTACTAAGGTAGAGTGATGTATGAGTTAAATGTTACTGACTGTGCAATGCGGGATTAATATGCCTAACTTTTGTAATTGATTATACTTCTCCATGATTTAAATTACAATGCATTAGGACTACATACAGGAATGTCATTGTTAACAAAATTTCAGAACCAACATTTGAGATATATATCCGGAAGAATAGGAAATAAGAGTCAAAACAAGGAGTGATAAAACATTGGATATGTAAGAGAAGTTTTCGATGTGATTAAAATAACATTCAACATTAAAATATGTGAAACCAAAAATTGCTGTTAGATATTAAACTGAACAAACCAAAAAAAAAAAAAAGCCTGATTATTGGTTTAATCACAACTAGGAAATCGTGTTACTCGTGAAGATTGAATGCATGGCTCACTGATTGGTAATGTAGAATCCAGAAACTAAATTAACACAAATCACAGGACCAATAAAAGTACAATAGAAATATGATTTGCTTATACCTCTATAGCATCAGATATCCCCGGTAAAGCTGATATATCACCACCAATAACCTTAAGAGTAAAATCCAGATCTTTCTGTTGCCAGAACAAAGAAAAAACAGAAAATTTAAATAGTTGGATTTTTTAGTATACACATATTTGAACAAACTCTCATTGATTACTGTGTATCCTAACTTCGAATCTGCATCATGTTGCTAACATTCCCTGAAGCTTTGTTTCCAGTTACTTGACATCAAAGAGAAGAACTGAAGAAGTACCATTCAATAATCTCGGGTAATTTACCCTTCTTTGTTTAAATACTTTCTTGGATAAAGATATATTGAAATATTCTCTTTTCGGCCAATAAAAGCAAGTTACAAGACAATGTAACTCACCTTTTCTCTCAAGGAAAAACAAACAGCTCCAAAAGCAGGGAACTCATTTACTAGTGGTTTGAAGATCAACCTGAAAACCCCAGTGAATCCAATATTTTTTACCTATATAAACAAGTTGCCAGGGAAGAGAAAGAATAAAAGAATAAGGAATAACCTTAAAATAAATGTTGACATATGCAAAGTCATTAATGATACAATATGTTTGGATTAGTAGAAAAGGGATGGAATGGAAAGTTTTCACCTCAATTTAATCCAATACCCATATTTTTCTTCCCCTTTGATGGTTTGTGATGAAGTCAGTCTCTTCTTCATTTCCTCTTTAAAATATTAAAACAACAATATGCTAAGTGGTAACATTATTTCATTCTATCCTATTTCATCACATCCCATTTGATCCCACTCACCATTAGATATCTAAATATAGTCTAATAGATTGAATTGCACAACCCAGCTTATTCATCCATGAAAAGTATGCAAATATTTTGCTAATAAAGATAGCAGAAGCCCTAAATGAAAATGTTTCGATGTTTGTATTAGAAAACAGAGACATATAAACTGAAATATACATTTCTCTAAAAGCATAGGAAGACAAAGTTGTCTAGATAAATAATGTAATGTGAAGTTGCATGACAGCATTAATTTGATTTGCAAATACAGTTAGCTTTTGTATTCTTTTAAAATAAAATAGCGCACAGTTGTGTTTCATGAGAGAGAACATTTAGATAATAAATAATCCGAAAAAGCAATCTTAATCGATATATGACATCTTTCTGAAAGTTGACCGGAATAGACTACCTAGCATAAAATTTGACGATAACAACATAAAATTCAATAAGCAAACTACACGGCATTATCATGTGCATAGAATTTTTACTTTGATAGACACATCCTAATACTCTTAAATTTAATAGTTAAAAGTACAAGGAAACAGAACGAAACAGAGATGGACTATCAAGTATTGTATTGTATATAAATTTTTCTTTCCTTCAGTAAAAAATGTTGCTTGCTTTCTCTTCCAGTTGGAAAGATGGTTCAGATTTAAAATTAGTGCATAAAGCAATCCTAATACGAATAATTTAGCTGCCAGTTAAAGGGTGTTGTGCTCAATCGATTTAGAAAATATCATTGGCATGCAGAAAGTCAGAAGTGAGCAATGATTTGTGTATATCACCTGCACAGGAAGTACAACACCAAGTCGGGTTTTAATGTCAAGAACTATATTCGGGTTGCCATCCCACTGCATCTCTAGCTCCATGGTCACTCCATCAGCCCCACTATCCTCTTCAACAATTGAAATTCCTAGATATTTCAAGCAGCATATGTCAGTATAAGTAATTAAGTATAATATTACAGGGATGAACAAAACCAACATTTTAATAAATTGAAGACCATCAGAATCACTTTGTTCAACTTGGTTATGACCTATGAGTACCACAGGACAAAAGAATCCAGAAGCATAAGCATGAGCCAGAATTGTCAATGTTTTTCAAATTTTTATATTATTAACTACAGACAAACACTGAAAATACAAAATATAAGCACATAAAAGCCAAGATTCAAATTACTAAGGAATAATAATATAACTAACCTGTAAATTGTGGAGCCACAGTGCCAAGGGTCAACTTGGAGAAGGTGAGAGAAGACAAAATAACTGGCTTATATTGTTCAAGAATGGGTTCAACATTGCTTCTTATCAACTCTGACGCTGCCTAAGTACATTTCCACATTGCATAAAAATCTAGATCCATAGACTCATGATAATGAATACATATCAACAAACTTAATAAATGGAAAAAACCAAGCACCTCATTAACGTATGGCCAAAGCTTGGTGAGTTGGCTGTTAAGCCAATTTAACTGCAGATAATGAACAAATCAATATCAGAAGCAAGATCAAAACTGAAGGTGCAGCAAGTGTAAGAAGTGAAGGGAGCGAGTTGAACTCAACTTCTGTCTCCGTGTGAATACCACCCATGACGGATAGAACTTGGGAGGCAGAAGTTTTCTGGAATCTTCCACCGTCATCCTTGCAAACGCTGCTATCGTCTTCGCCTAAAAGCGATTCACAAAATCCACATCACAACGAGTATTGTGGAATGGAATGGAAGAAAGAGTTAAAATCAAATGAGATGAATGAGGATTTATTTTCCAGATTATGTACCAAATCGGAGCGACGCTTGGATCGGATGCTTTCAAAACGAGCGAAAGCGACGATCAATCCGATACCAACGGCAATACCAACGATCATGCCACTGATGAATCCCATTTTCGCAAGGGAATTAACTGCTATAGCCAATGCGAGAAGAGAATCGCAAATTGTGAATCTGCTTCGCCTTTGTTCAGCTCAAGCATGGTTTTCACTTTTCAGGCCATGTTTGTTGGAACATACCAACGATCATTGGTCACTTCTCAAACAGAGAGAGAGAGTGTGTGTCTGTTGATGAGTTAGTTACGTTGGGGAACCAGGTGTTTGTGGGCATTAATTTTTAATTAATTAATCAAATTTGTGTTATATGTATACTAGTAATAAATAAAATGTAAACATTCATTGATTATTGACAAAGTAATCCTAATCCGTGTGCATGTTGAGCTGATATATCATGAGTATTGTCCCGTGAAGAAAGTAATATGTGCTTTTCTTTCCCCTGTAGTCCTATGGTTTCTTTTACTTCTTCATAACTTTGCTTGATTTACAACCAAATAATCCAACTTAATATAAGTCCAATGATGGGAATGGATCTTCTCTATTAAAAATTATAATTTTGACTTTGTTTCTTTTTTTTTTTACAAATATTTACAAATTCAATTCCGATTCACGTACATATTACAGTGTCTCACTATATTTTTACCACACACTTTTTTTAATTTTTTGATCCCCTTCCCGATTCTTTAGGCGCTAGTTTTTTCAAGCCTTCTCTCCCTTTTTTTTTTGGAACCTTTTTCATTTTTTTAAAAAAATAGTTTTTATTTTTTTTATTTCATTAAATAAAAATATAGACCAAGAAATACAATAAATGTGTTTTTTTATCATGATTATCTTATTTTGATGTTATTAACCAAATGTACTACTTCATTCACCATTTCATAATTAACAGCACAAAATCAACTAACAAAATATCTCACTCTGTTAACCGTCAATCTATACACCATTAACCTCATTTAAAAATATGTTCACCGTTTCTGGACACAGAATTGACCCCGTGTTAACAAGAGTTGCAATTAACCTCACAAATTCAATTAAACAAAAATCTCACTCTGTTAACCACAAATGGATACACCATTAACCTCATTTTTTAAAATGTTCACCATCTATGGACACATAATTAACCTCGTGTTAACGAGAATTGCAATTAACCTCACAAATTTAATTAACCAAAAATCTCACTCTATTAACCACAAACGGATACACCATTAATCTCATTTTTAAAAATGTTCACCAGATACATAATTAACCTCGTGTTAACGAGAGTTGCAATTAACCTCACAAAATCAATTAACCAAAAATCATATTCTGTTAACCACGAATGGATACACCATTAACCTCATTTTTAAATATGTTCAACGTTTCTGGAGACATAATTAACCTCGTGTTAACATGAGTTAAAATTAACCTCATAAATTCAATTAACCAAAAATTCCACTTTGTTAACCACAAATGGATACACCATTAACCTCATTTTTTAATATGTTCACCGTTTCTGAACACATAATTATCCTCGTTAACAGGAGTTGCAATTAACCGCACAAATTCAATTAACCAAAAATCATATTCCGTTAACCACAAATGAATATACCATTAACCTCATTTTAAAATATGTTCATCGTTTCTTGACACATAATTAACCTCGTGTTAGCGGGAGTTGCAATTAACCTCACAACATAAATTTACCAAAACTCGTATTTTGTTAACCACAAATGGATACACCATTAACCTCATTTTTAAATATGTTTTACCATCTCTTGACACATAATTAACCTCGTGTTAATAGGGGTTGCAATTAACGTCACAAAATCAATTAACAAAAAATCTTTTTTTATTAACCACAAACGGAAACACCATTAACCTCATTTTTAAATATGTTCACCGTTTCTGGTCACATGATTAACCTCGTGTTAATAGGGATTGCAATTAACCTCAAAAAATCAATTAACCAAAAATCCTTTTTCTATTAACCACAAACGGAAACACCATTAACCTCATTTTTTAATATGTTCACCGTTTCGGGACACATAATCAAACTTGTGTTAATATGAATGATTAACACAAATTTTATGTGATCATTTATTGTATTTCTTAATCTATATTTTTATTTAATTAGATAAATAAATAAATATATATCTAATAAAAAAAATAAAACTATTTTTTAAAAAGAAAAAGGATAAAAAAAAGGATGGGACTAAAAACTTAAAAAATGGGGAGAGGGGCAAAAAGAAAAAAGTAAAAGAAAACAACTAAAAAAAACCAGGGAAGGGGGTGCAAAAAGAACAAACCATTTGTGGTAAAAAACTTGTACGTACTGTTTACGTACGCCAAGTATTATCCTTACAAATTTTGATGCCGTAAAATTTTAATATCCATAAGGAATTAAGGATATACATTTTACTAACAAGTTTCTTTGGAATGGATGCATCTATAATCATGTTACGCTACGTGGTCCAAGTTAATTATAGGGTATAAGTGTAAATTAGACAAACAAAACGAAGTGAAATGAGACTACTCACATCCAAATTGTATAACTTTTTCCTTAATTTGGAAGGGACAACTTTTTTAAAAAATTAGGAATACAAGTAAAATGCATGATGATATAAGTATCCATTCACAAAGTTATAAGCTATATGTTTTTTCCCCATGATATAGTTATTAAAAGCAATGTTTTAAAAACCGAACCGGTAATTGAACCGGTGAAGGCACTGGTTCACGGTTTAATGGTTCAACCAGGGTTGAATCGTGGTCAAACCGGTATTAATTAAATATATATTTTAAATATTATATAATATTTTAATTAATAAAATAACACAAAATTATTAGAAAATAAAATATGTGAAGTTATAAACTTATTTAAACAACCTTATTATAAGGTTTATAAAACAAAAAAATAAAAATAATTGATAAAATAATAAATATCTATGTGTAATTCTCAAACATATGTTTTTATTTATCTTAAAAGTATTTTAAATTAAATAAAAATAAAAAAAAATAGATTTTTTTTTATGAAAGACCGGTTCAACCGGTTTTTTACCGTTTTGACCGGTTTTACCGGTTTTTGACCGGTTTTTTGCAAAACAGTTCATGGTTTATTTGGACCGGACACGGGACCGGTTCACCGGTTTTCCGGTCGGACCGGCCGGTCCGGTCCGGTTTTCAAAACTATGATTAAAAGGTTTGTGTCACTTTGCATTTTTCTCATGGAATCTGCATAAAAGTGTTCATATACAGTCTATTTTTTTTTTGTGCAAGACCACAGGTATACTCCACGGGAGACAATCCTGTCGAGCCGGGAAGGACCTCTATGGGCGGCAAAACTCTCCCTCCGAGTATTTAACACAGCTGCATTCCCAAGACTCGAACTCGAGATCACTGGTTAAGCTGGAACAGCTCCTTACCAGCTGATCCACGTCTAATCAAAATCACAAAAATTGAATTAAAAATTGTAAAAATCAAAATTTAATTTTTATTGGATTGGATTAATTTTTAGATCTTATTTAAACAATCGACCAATTGATTTTATGTGCATATATATTATTTTATTTATAAATAATTATATATATATATACTTGTGTAATTATTTTATGAAAATATCCATGCTAATTTATTTTATTATGATTCTATTATCTAACTTATATAATATCATTTTAATATCTCTATAAATATATCAATTTAAATTAATTTTAAATTGACTTCCACATCTATCATCTCATGTGTTCCAATAAAAACGTTTAAAGGAGAAAATATAAAAAAATATATAATTATTAAAAACATAAAATAAAACACAGCACAATTAAATAAGTAATTTATTACTTAAAAATATTAGTTGTAACATTACATAAGTTAGTTTATGATATTTGCTCCATTACATGAGATATTTGAGATTATAAATTATATTTTTAATATTTATATTGTATATTTCATGATTTATCAAATGATTCATAAAATAAGAACACAAACATTGAAAATCATTCCAATCCAAACTGCTTTAAATTAGATTAGATTGGATCAAATTTAAATTTAAAATCAAACTAATTAATTAGATGATCAAATGAGAAAATCATATGATTTTAAATCAAATGATTTTTCTCTTCAAAACCTATAAATTAAAACTTGAACTGTCACTTTTTTAATTATGAATCTCCACAAAATGATGGATTTAACTTCTTTAAATTATAGGGGATAAAGTGTAAAAATGACTATTAATTAAAAAAATTTAATTATTAAGTTTGTAAAAAATATAAAAACTATTAAGTTTCTAAATCTAAAATAACAATTTTTAATTTTTCAATTAACAATTATCATTCCATTCTTTATTTTGGTTGAAGAATCTTTAAATTTGGTTTTTAAATTGGTATCTATCTAAAATTTAGAGACCGATATTCCAGTCGCTAAATAATCAATCTATAAATAGTAAGAGTTATGTTGGTTAAAAAAACCTTCAATTTCGGTCTCTAAATCCGTCTTCTTCTGAAATTTAGAGATCGATATTTTAGTCACTAAATAGACTATTTCTAATTCGGTCTCTAAATAGTTAGAGTTATTTCGGTTGAAGAAATTTTAATTTCGGTCTCTAAGTCCGTCTCTATCTAAAATTTAGAAATTGATATTTCAGTCACTAGATAATCAGTCTCTAAATAGGTAGAGTTTATTTTGGTCAAGAACCTTTAAATTTGGTCTCAAAATCACTCTCTAACTAAAATTCAAAGACCGATATTTCATTCGCTAAATCAACGGTCTCTAAGTCTGTCTCTAAATAGATGGAGTTTGTTTTGATGAAAGAACCTTTAAATCCAGTCTCCAAGTCGGTCTCTATCTAAAATTTAGAGGCCTATATTTCGGCTGCTTAATAATCGGTCTCTAATTCAATCTCTAAATAGATAGAGTTTATTTTTGTTGATGAGCCTTTAATTTCAGTTTCTATCTAAATTTAGAAACGGATATTTCGGTTGTTAAATAATTGGTCTCTAATCTAAAATTTAGTGACCGATTTTCGGTCTCTAATTTGGTCACTAAAGTGATAAATGTGAGTTGGGTTAAAACACCTTTAAATTCGAACTTTATAGTGACAAAATATTTTCGGTCTCTATTTTTGAAATTTTTTAGTATTATGTCAAATCACAAAATGACAACTCTAACGCTTTATCTACTGAGAAATAGAGAAAAGAAAATAAAGTTGAGATAAAGATGATTTATAAGTTGTTTGGTATGAGAGAAATGTTGGTGAAATGATTTTTTTATAAGCAAAATATCATTGAATAGAGCACTAGGGTGCTCAAACCCAATACAAAATAAAGATGAGAGATAATTATACAATTTAAAAACATCAAAACACCAACGTCCCATTACAAGTGATTAAAATCACAAGCAACAGAAAACAGCCACTAGACTACAAAAGGCAAATGAAATCTCCTGAACATGTAACTACTATCTGCAGCAACCCAAGACAAGGTACAAAAGCATACTCCACGTGATTACCAAGGGGAACACCAAAGCTAACATTCAAAGAAAACTTTTGGCAAACAGGCAACATATCATAGACAAAAAATGCTAACATTCGATTTATGCAGAAATTCCTCTCTATAACTTTATTTGGTGCGAGTTGGTTCCCCACAAGGTTTCTTGTTTTGATTGGAGAGTGTTGTTAGATCGAATTCCATCAAAAGAAAATTTAGTAAAGAGGAGAATCTTATCACTTTCTGGAAGCGGTTGTGTGTGGTGTAGCCAAGGTGTTGAGACTACTTGTCACATATTTTTTGAGTGCCCTTTTGCATATCAAATTTGGATGAGGGTTTTGAAGTGGTGTGGTTTTGTTTCTGTTCATCACAATAACTTTCTTACCCACTCTGAACATTCTTAGGCCTTTTAAATTGTAATTCTAAGAATAGGTATCAGTGGTCTGTGATATGGCTAGCGGCCTTATGGAGTCTCTGGCTAGCAAGGAATGAAGCTGTTTTTTCCAATAATTTTATCTTACCACTGGACTTATTTGATCTGGTAAAAGTTCGCTCCTGGAAATGGTTGAAAGCTAAAGATAATGGTTTCTCTTATCAGTTTTCTTGTTGGTCAGAGCACCCCACCACATGCCTCAACACTGTTTGCTGTTAAGCTATATTTTGTTGAATCTGCTGAGGTTTCTATTGTACTGGTGATTACTGATGTTTTTGCTGGTTTTTTGTTGCTGCTAGTTCATGTGAGTCCAGGTGCTTTTGAGGGGAATATTTCTTAAGTGGGAGCGGCTATTGTGGACCATTCTTTTGGTGGGGATTTATGTTGTGAGCAGATGTTTTGGTTTGTTTTTTTCTTTGATTTCTAGGTTGTATTTTTGTATTGGGTTGGAGTACCCCTTGTACTCCCTTTAATATAATTATTTGCTTATCGAAAAAATGCAACATAATCCACCAAGATAGCACCAAAAATCATCATATCCCTTGCGAATTTAGACAAATAGTTGGTTGCCCTGACCAACAGGAAAAATTATAACCAAATAGTTGGTGAAATAATAAGAAATAAATAGTAGTGGATAATTGTTTAGTTATATAAAGAGTGATAGAAGAAAAATTATTATTTTTTCTAGCATTTAAAAAAAATCAATTTTTATGTGTCAAAAATCGATTATTACAATACACTCTCAATTATCCCGTTAGCTCTCACTCTCACCTAAGTCGACAAGAAATCAATAATAATGAGAGAACCCACCCGCTTTTTACATCTCACGTATTTCATTCATGCTCCAAATGAGGGAGCTGTGCGCATTTCTCACGTATTTTATCACTACTCCCATTTTATTTTCATGATACTTCATGCCTACCAAAAAACGCGCTAAGTCACTTGTTAGTTGTTACTTTCTCATTCATTTTGCCATACCCGTTCAATTCCCAAACTACTATACCAAGTGTAATTTGATGGTATATATTTATCATCTACTTTTGTCATCATTACTTATGATAAATAAATAAATAAGGGGATATAACTATGATAATTAAAGATAAAAACTTAGATCAGAAGGATAATAATTAATATTTTAATTTAAATTGTAAAATATACAAAATAATATTTCTATTTCTTAATATTTTTAGGTAGCTAAAAAGGTTTAAAAAATTCAAATAATAAGGAGAAATTTAAATAATGAGAAATTTTAATTTATTAATTGATTTTTTTTATTATATTTAATTTTAAATAAAATAAAAAATCATGTAATGTACGAGATAATACTAAATAAAATTGCTATATTGGAATAATTATTGTGCTTCTTAATTAATCAATATATTTTATAATACAAACAAAAAAATAAATGATAAGAAAAATTCAAACTTTTATAATGATATTTTTAATTTATTAATTAATAATATTATTATAATTTAAAATATAATAGAAATATCAACGAGGGTTGGTTCAAATAGCACATGCTTAATTTCCCTTAAGCAATGTTTCAGATTCGAGTTTTGCGGATGAAAAAATCCCCACGTCAGTCTCATCATAATATAAATGTTCCTGACTCGAACATGATTTTCTATCATGTAGGATACTCGTGATTTATATTAAAAATTTAATAGAAATGTCATGGGAATTAACATGATATCTCTATCATGATATCTCTATCGGTTATAGTACTTTATATATGTTTAAGAATGAGAACTTATATATATAATTATTTAGAATGGATGGTTTGTGCTTTACTTTTAAGTTAATGCTCAAACTAAGTGGATAAAGTTAGTTGGAAAAAATTCAAAAATCAAATTAATGAATGACACCTCATGTGTTATTAAATTTAATAAATGAAGTGATAACACATCATTGAATGTCTGTGTAAAATTTCTTTACACCGACAATGTATATTAATTAAACTCGTAAATATATTCAATTTAAATTTTGTTTATATATATATATATTTTAAATTCGAATCAAACCTATCACTGTATACCCTTAATTAACCTTAAAACTAATTTTTTACAGCTCTTAAAATCAAGTTTCATTATGAAGAATAGAACAAAAATTAGGCAAAACAAATGAAGACAGAAGTCAGAAGGACAATGGGATGTGCGGGGCTTTTTTACCAGAGTGGTGTAATTCCCTTTCGAATTTATCACTTTGGTATAGATATAGAATGGATGATTTGTGCTTTACTTTAAATTAATGCTCAAACTAAGTGGATCAAGTTAGTTGGAAAAAATTCAAAAACAAAATTAATTAAATATATTCAGTTTAAATTTTGTTTTTATAATTTAAATTCGAATCAAACCTATCACTGTATACCCTTAATTAACCTTAAAACTATTTTTTTACAACTCTTAAAATCAAGTTTCATTATGCAAAATAGAACAAAAATTAAGCAACACAAATGAAAACAGAATTAGGACAATGGGTTGTGCGGGGCTTTTTGTATCATAGTAGTGTAGTTCTCTTTCGAATTTACCACTTTGGTATAGATTTTAAAAAATTTACCAATTTAGTATAATCGTGGTTGTGAAGCACGGTTTTGAAATAAAAAATCGTACATCCTAAATATGATTTATTAAAATAATATATTTCAACTTTAAAATTGTATATTCCATATACGATTTATTATTTTTATTATAAAATATTAAAAATCATATCTCAAAAATACAATTTACTCAATTTATATATTTTAATTATAAAAGAAACTGAATTTTACGTTTTTTTAAAAATAAATATATAAAATCCATATAACTATAATTATTTTTAAAATTTTATTTAAATAAACACTTGAAATTAAATAAGTTAACATTACAGAAAACTCATAATTCTTTACACGAGTTAAAAACATAATCACTAACACATACAATAATTGATTACACGAGGTCAAAAAGATAATGCATAACACAGAATAAGTGTTTATGAAAAACCATGGGATGATGACCTACAATGAGGTTTTTTTTTCGGAGCCCTGTATGAATCCTCCGATGTTGTTCTACTTGTGATCGTTTCACTTCTTCTACGATTAACACCTCCTCCCATTTGTGGTTGTAATGAGGGTGTAGGTTGTTCATTAATGTTATGAGCATCATCATGAGATTTATTTTTTATTTTTTATTTTTTATTTACCGTAATAAATTACTATATAACTCATTTTATTAAAACTTTTTTTTATAGGATATATATAAAGTGATGCGGCCACGGTTTGAAGCAAAGATTCTTGCTTTAAGATCACAATTTCGGCAAGCTGCAGAGTGGCTAGACAAAATATCAAAGGAGAAATTGACTCAAGCTTATGATGGGGGAAAGATACGGACGTACATGACTACCAATCTTACTGAGTGTTTGAATTCTATCTTGAAAGGGGCACGAGCATTGCCCATAAACAACCTTGGTGAAGACTACATTTTACAGGTTGAATTCAATGTTTGTAGATAAAGGATTGAAAGCACTTAACATGATGAGAGCGAGACATGTGTTTTGTGAAGAGTTATGTACGATATTGCAGGAAAATCGGCGGATAGCTACCTCTCATTATGTTCGCAAATACATTAGAGAGTTAGGAGAGTTAATTTGAGGTTGAAGAGATTGCAAATCCCCAAGTTGGGTATCGTGCAATGATTGCACAGTCAAATTGAATGACTAGTGGTGTGATTGTGGAAAATTTCAAGCACTTAGACTTCCTTGTTCACATGTAATTGCTTCATGTGCCTACTGCAATTTAGATTTTAGTTTATTTGTTGACCTATACAGACTAGATCATGTCTACAATGCTTACCATCATGAGTTTCATTCCCTGGGAAATGAAGAATATTGGCCACCATATTCAGGTCCGAGTTTTAAGCCTAATCCAGCTGCCATGTGATGAGACACTTTAGGAAGATTAAATACTTCTCATATACATAACGAGATGGATGCACTAGATCCAAATAAAATAAAAAAAATGCAAACTGCGTCGATGCACAGGTCAGAATCGTAGTCATTGTCCATATAAATAGACTGATGTTTAAATATATATCTATGTAATACACGGTGCAGGGATTTTTAAATTATGTTATTATTATATGTGTTAGTCATTTTAACTCATATAAACAATTATGAGTTTATTGTAATGTTAACTTTTTTTTAGGTGTTTATTAAAATGAATTTTTCAAAATAATTATAGTTAATATTATATATAATTAATATAAATAAAAATTTATTATATATATAATATTTATAAAATTTATTCATATCACATTTATTTAAAAAATATAAGAGTTACAACATAAATTGTATCATCAATACATAGTTTATTTTATTAAAAAACTAAATTATTGGTTGTGGTTTTTTTAAAACAAACGTGATTTATATTTTACATTTTTTATAAATCTTATACTTAAGATACGATTTATATTGATTTTATATATTTGTTTTTAAAAATGTAAACTTCAATTTTTTTATAATAAAAAAATATATAAAATAAGTAAATCGTATTTTTAAGATAGATTTTTAATATTTTATAATAAAAATAATAAATCAGATTTTAAAGTTGAATATATTATTTTAATAAATCATATTGATTTCAAAATGTACTCTACAACCATAATTATATTAAATTAGTAAATTTTTTAAAATCTATATCACAGTGTAAATTGGAAAAGGAATTACACCATTCATAAAAAATGCCGTTGTGCGGTTAAGTTTCTTCTTTTCAAAATGAAATAATTGAGATTTATTTAATTAACAAAAAATCCTTCTTCCTGGTTTTCGCGGGAAAGGAGGTTATCGCTTGTTTTTCATAACAAACCTTCCTTTGATCACGTGTCTCGCTCATTCGCGAGGAGGTCAAGACAGTCATTTCATTCAGCACGTATAGGGTCAAATCCGTCAATGCATCTTGCATGAGCCCACAACTTGTTGCTTCCAAACACACTGAGAACAGAAAAATAGATAGATATCACACATATATACCTCCATCTCCATCCTTCACCTATCCATCACTTCATTCCCTCTCTAAACCAAACACTCCAAATTACACGCAGAAAAACCAAAAGTTTGAGAACAGAAAAATGAAGATTTGTCACAGAAACCTGTTTTCTGCAACTTTGCTGCTCTTTCTAGTGTCGTTCACCGCCATTTATATCGTGCTTCCATGGCAGTTGCTGAGATTCACTGAACATTCCGTGCCACTTCATCACTTGCGAACAAAGGTTTCCGGCAAGGATCAACTCCTTGCCGTTGGAAATGTCGACGCTCACTCAAATGCCACCGTAACCGTAATCTCTCTACTCTCACTGCATAAAAGTTTTGAATCTTATAAAAAGAATCATCGCGTGTTAGATTTTCAGTTTTTTCGATTAAATCAGCCATTTCTATAATCGACCGGTGCTACTTGTTAGGTTAATTTAATTTGATTTGTTTCTATATATTTCTTCACTGATCATATATGTGTGAGAATATATACTATGTATTACGAATAAAAGCAAGGTAGAATGATTAAATATGTTGTGTTGTTAATTAATTAACAGAGAGAAGTGGCAAAAGTGAAGAGCAAAGCAGAAAAGCGAGAAGAAGGACTCGCCCGAGCAAGAGCTTCGATACGCAGGGCGGCATTAGGAGATAACAGAAGTAATCGCACACCGCACAACAACGCCTCCTACATTCCCGTTGGAGCTGTTTATCGTAACCCGCGCTTATTTCACCAGTACTCTCTCCCAACTTTTAATTTTGTTTCCCTCCTTTTTAGCATTTTTTAATAATAATAATAATAATAATTAAAGTGTGGAAAGCTTGATCAGAGCTTTGCTTATAAGTCACCGCCACGCCACCGTAACACTTTTATGCCACCACTATATGTTATTGATTTGAGATCCGTAATTTATCTTGTTTCTTGCAATAGACGAAAGCTAGAGCTGGATGGAAGGGGTGCCGAGTGCGCTAGTATTCATTTGCTTTCAGAGTTCCATTTCCATATACTCATTGTAATGATAAAATACACTTAAAGAACCTTTGCCGGGTACTACTTTTATCGTGACTATTGACATGTGCTAGTGCCTTGTGGTCACCCCCCTCAATCCCCATGATTCATATCTCATATAAATAAAGAGGTTATATCTTTATATATTGCAACCTAATCTTGGAATTATGATTAAGTTTGAAGCTTATTAACCATATGCATGATGGCGTGTCTGATTGGTTCCCCAAATTTAATATATTGATCATTAATTGCAATAAGTAAAAAATTGATTAATTAGTTTGTTTGATAAAAAAATTATGTGGTTAATTTTTTTGGTAGATTTAAATTAATATATAACTATTCAAACTCTCATCACTTAATTACTCTAGTAAGTATGTGTTGATCATCTCATAGAGTTTAATGTAGATTTAAGTTTGATTTTGAAATTTATGCCAATATGTTGAAAAAAGCAAAGGATACTAATTTTAGTGTTTTATGTTAATAGCTAAGATATTAATCTTTTTGATGTTATATAACACATTTTTTTCTCTTTATTATATCACTCATTATATTTAATATTTTTCTTTTTTCTATTTATTCTCTTTGTAAATGTTATTTGTAACCTATTATAGTTCATGTTTCTTTTTTTATTTAGATTGATGTATAATTCAGGATACAAATATCATTTCTTATCAGTTACTACTAGAGAAAATGTGAGAAAAAAGTTTGTTTAATATGCATGTTTCTGCCATTGTCATTATTATTAGGAATTCATTAAAGTTATGCATCAGGCCGGAGCGGGCCATGTGACACTACTTTTCAATTTAGAAAAACTGTGTGAATAATGAACACCTGAACCTTCAAGCAGAATATTAAACTGTGTTTTTCATATTTTGCTGCCTCAATGCCACAGTTCTATAAGTTCTCAAAAGCTATACTCGAAGTCCAGAAAACAGGACCATGTTATAAAAAATTTCAGTTTTGCTTGAAAAAGGGAAACATAACAGTTAATTAATGGTTAATTACTGCGTATTTAATTATCACAGGAGTTACTTAGAGATGGAGAAGATATTCAAGGTGTATGTATATCCAGATGGGGACCTACCAATTGTTCACGATGGTCCGTGCAAGGACATATACTCAATTGAAGGGAGGTTCCTCCATGAGATGGAACACGGTGTTAGGAGGTTTAGGACCAATGACCCCAATGCGGCTCACGTTTACTTTTTACCATTCAGTGTGACATGGATGGTCAAGTACCTCTATACACCATATACTTACAATGTCACTCCTTTAAAGCAGTTTGTCGCTGATTATGTGAGATTGGTATCTACGAGGTACCCCTTCTGGAATAGAACTCATGGTGCCGACCACTTCATGCTTGCTTGTCATGATTGGGTTTGTTCCATTCCCTTTTCTATACATCTTTCCCTCCCTCTCCACTTATTAGAGGTTGATATATATATACCCTTTTATTTATATGCAGGGTCCTCATGCATCAAAGGGCAACCCTTCCCTCTACAATACCTCGATCCGGGTCTTATGCAATGCCAACACTTCTGAAGGTTTCAATCCTAGAAAGGATGTAAGTTTACCAGAAATCCACCTTTATGGAGGTGAAGTGTCCTCTAAGCTCCTTTCACTTCCACCGGACAATTCCCCACGGCGTTACCTTGCCTTCTTCGCCGGTGGCATGCATGGTCCAATTCGACCCATCCTACTCCAACACTGGAAAAACCAAGACAATGATATTCGCGTCTACGAGTATCTGCCGAAAGACCAAGATTACTATTCCTTGATGCTGAACTCCAAGTTCTGTCTTTGTCCAAGTGGGCATGAAGTGGCTAGCCCGAGAATCGTGGAGTCAATTTATGCGGAATGCGTGCCGGTGATCCTATCAAAGTCTTATGTGTTGCCTTTCAGTGATGTGCTGCGGTGGGAGGCGTTTTCAGTGCAGGTGGATGTTTCAGATATTCCAAGGTTGAAAGAGGTGCTTAGTGCAATTTCAGAGAACGAGTACTGGAAGCTCAAGCAGGGAGTAAAGGCTGTGAGGAGACATTTTACTCTGAATCAGCCGGCTAAAAGATATGATGTTTTTCACATGATCTTACACTCCATATGGCTGAGGAGATTAAATATAGGACTCAGATAGTTTATACTTAAACATAATCATGAATACATACATAGTTTTTTTTTTTTCTTTTATTGGTTTCCTCCGTGAATTCGAAAGTTTGGCCATTTATAATATTCAAGGAAAATGTATTTTTATTTGGGTTAAATACTTTTTTTATAGTAAAATTTAATTTTTGTCTTTTTTTTATTGGAGGGGTCAAAATCCCTCCTAATAGCATTTTGCCCCCCCTCCAATAGTGGGGATTTGGAGGGGAGGGAAGGGGGTTTAAAATAAAACAATCAAAATTACTTAAATATTCCTCTTCTCATATTAATAAAGTTGAATGTTATAAAAGTCAAAGGGTATGGAAGTAAATTAGTTTTATTTCCCCCTCCCCTCTGAACCAAACAACAAAGGTTTCCCTTCCCCTCACCTCCCCTCCTCGAACCAAACAAGACAAAATATCATCTCACCTCTCCTCCCCTCCCCTCCCCTCCCCTCGTTTGAACCAAACATGCGGTTAAGGATGACAATGGATGCCCACTAGGTATGGAGTATTATAGTACTTGTCCCTTGTATCCGTATTTTGAAAAAGTACCCATCACCTCCATACCCATGCAGGTAGCAATTTTAATGCACCTCCCCTTATCCCCTAAATATGACGTTCATAACAAATCCCATATTTCATATATATATATATATATATATATATATATATATTCACACACACTAACAAATCCTTGATTCATAACAAAACCTAAATTCATTTCCCCAATTTCCTTCCACTAATTTCCTTATAAACTGAGAATGAGTATGACGTTTTTTATAGAGCTTTCATGCCTATATAAACTTGGTTTGAGCGTGTTTCTATTTACATCTTGTGCTTCAATGTTGTCGGTTTAATAGGAAACCCTGAACTTGAGATGGGTTTCATAATTGGTCTTTGGTCAAATGAATACACTTTTTGATGATCTTTGAATTTAATTAATCGTAAGTAAGTTTCAGTTAAACTTAATCAAGTATCACCAGCCAAAAAGGAATGTAGTAACACTTCCAATACCAATAATTTTTCCACAACACTAAGTAGTTATTTTCGGGTTAACAATTGTAGGCTAGATAATCTTTCATTTGAGGAGGGTGTCATTGTAAATGTTTCTTGAGAAGTGTATGCAACATTATCATTGGTTAAAAATAACTGAAAACCAATGGATTTAATAATTATTTATTAGCTGACAGACATTCAATCTTGAAGGCCTTGTCACATATCATTCCCCTAAAGATAGCAGGTAACATCCCAAATTTTATTAAATAAAATAAAATTAATAAAATAAGAGAAATAAATAAATAATATCAGTAAGATTAGTATATTTTATGAATAAGGTTATTTAATAAATAATAAAAATAATAAATAGAATAAGTGAGTTGAGAGTGGGCCTAGCCCAATTAAGTATTTATTTAAGGAGGGGTTCTCAGTTCACCCTAGTCCTTATACGTAAAATCGTCAGAGAGCGAAATGCTAAGGAGGGGAGAAACGACGTCTCAAGAAGGGGTTGCTGCAGAATAATCATTGAGAATCAAGAACTGTTGCGGTTCGATCTCCACTTCAAGGTACGGTGGGGGAGATGGTGTTGTTTATATATGCATGTGGGGGGTGCTTGGGTAGTAACCTAAGACTTTAAATTTGTATTAATAATTGATATATTGAGTATGAATGGTGAAAACCGTAGATTGATGATTGATTGTATGATTCTTGATGAATCTTGAGTGGATTGAATGAAATAATATAAATAGAGAAAGGGGTAAATAAGGGTATGATGATTTGGGGTTTTGATGGGTTAACTGTATAATATGTGTAAAGATTGTTGTTTTTGCTGAGTTTATTCGATATAAACGAATATGATTGAAGTATAAACGATGAGGATTGAAGAAGGGGAGAAAAGGGGGCAAAACGCGGTATAGTCGTGTTCTACGTAACTTGTGCTGCAGGTTGCGCTGCAGCGCAGGTTGAGGCGCAGTCCTCTGGAAGTTGCGTTGCAGGTTGCGCTGCAGCGCAGGTTGAGGTGCAGCCCTCTGGAATCTGCGCTGCAGCTCGCAGATTTCTGTTTTTGACGTGATTTTGATGAGTTCTTTTCGGAGTGAGGATGATTTTCCTTAATACCTAGAATTGAGATTGATATATATTTAATATAAATGTTATTTTGTGGATTTGATGATATTTAATGATGAAAATGATGATGTATAAAATGATACTTGACGATGTATGATGATGAGGTTTGATGATGAGTACGATGATGATGTATATATATCTTTATGATGATGATAATTATGATGACTGGAGGTGTTTATGATGATGATGATTGGTGATATTTATGATGATTTATGATGAGAATGATTGATGATGATGATGTTGAAGTTGTACCTGAGGCTAACTCAGGGAGGTGAATAGTGTACGTGAGTCTAACTCAGGGAGTTGATGAAGATGATGATATAACTAATCTTATGATGTTTATGATGTCTTGAGCATATATGATGTTGTACTTGAGATACACAAGCCCAGGGAGGAGTGGAGTGTAACTCAGGGAGGTGAGTATTGTACCTGGGTCTAACTCGGGGAGGTGATTATGGTACCTGAGTATAACTCAGGGAGGCGAGCGATGATTAAGATAATATTGATTATGGTACCTGAGTATAACTCAGGGAGGTGAGCAATGAGTATGATAATATTGATTATGGTACCTGAGTGTAACTCAGGGAGGTGAACGATGATTATGATGATATTGAATATGGTACTTGAGGTGTACAAGCCCAGAGTGGGCGAAGTACAACTCGGGGAGGTGAATGATGATTATGATGATATTGATGATTACGATGATTATGATGATATTGATGAGTACGACGATTATGGTGATAGTGATGATTATGATGGTTATGGTGATATTGATGATGTTGTTGGTGTATATGATGATGGATGAATATGTCTTATATATGATGATATAAAAAAATAAGTTATATTATGATGCTATGATTTTGTAATGATGAAATGAGTAATAGGTGCTGAGAATAGAGTAGGCGAATTATTTGGTGAATGAGGATAGGAGAATTATATGATGATATTGATGATTGTTATATGATGAACTATAGGTGATATTATCTGATAAATTATTTGATGATTGAGTATGTGGTATGATAAATGATGATGTTGCTTACATGAGGGTGAGGATATGGTAGCCTCCTATGTGTATGTATGAGTAGTATTCTCTTCCTCACCGTTACACTATGGTTATTTTACAGGTGATGATGGAGACACAATTGGTGTCGAGTCTTGAGTAAAGGGAGTGTTGCTCCGGTACATGTGACATCAGAGCAGATCATTGGGGGTTCTTTCTTTATGTTTTTAGTTATGAAGGATTTTACAAATATTTCTTTAAATGCCTTGCACGACAAGTAGGATGTTTTGTTATTTATATTTTGGAGATTCCGCTGCTTGTGTATTCTGAAAACCTTTGAGTTCTATTTTCGTTATAGTTAAGTTGTTTTACAATGAATGAGGTTTTAAATGAAGAGTTATGTGAACCTTTTTACCCGTTGTGGAATACTATTCTTTCTATATTTTGAATTTTTAATTGTATAAGAGTATGGGGTAGAAAGGTGTCACATGGCATCCAAAGGTAAACCAAATAATAAAAATACATCAACAATCATATTTCATTGTAACGACAAGAGGAGGAGGATGATAATGATGAAGACTCCATTTGGATGGAAGAAGAAAAATAACAGTTAGTTTTAAGAAGACCAAATTGTAAAAATGCCCATTAATGAAAGTGGTTTTTTAATATGAGAAATTCTATTGTACCCTCTACCGAGAGAGGGTTTTGATACCTTATTTGACCATTCTATAAATTTCTCCTAACATTTTTAAGCGATTTTAGTGTTTTTACAGTTATGGAACAATGTTTTAACTATTAGAATAAGTATTTTTAATTTTTGAAAAAACTTTCTGACCCCCTATAACCATTATCATGTATTCTTTATTATGTTACTTCATTTTTTCACATTCTCATTTGCAATACACTGTGTCTCATTCAAAATCCTCTTTATGTCTTCGAAATGATGCAGCAGAGAGTACACAATTTGTTCCTATGTAGATTTGGCCTTTATGCTTCCCTTGAATAAAAAAAAGGTACCAAAACCCTCTCTCACCGGAGGATACCGGATTGCGACCCTTTTAATATTTTATCCCTTAAATCATAATCTAGCTTCTCCACTTAAATCAAATGCCTTACTATTTGGTTCATGTATGCTAATAACCATTATAAATAATAAATACTATATAAAAACACTCATATAGAATATATATATATATATATATATATAAGCCGTATATATACAAAGTGTATACAAACATAATACAATAAAAAATTCACGGCTGACGGCGACGACGCTGCTGTGGTCGTGGGTCACGATCCTTATCCTCATCCAGGGGCTGGTCATCCAAGTTGCCATCGCAGTGTAGGTGCGCCTGAGCCTGACTGAAGATGGTAGAACCACCTGCACTGCGGGCATCCAGCACTAACTGCAACAGTTGTCGGAGTCGTGCGAAGTCCTCCTCCAACCGTGCATATTGGGCCTAATTAATAGTGATCAGCCCTCTCTTTAGCTTGGCTAGCCTGCAGCTTTGCTTCGATGACCTCCTGCTGCAACGCCTCGTCAGACGAATGTCGTGACCCGTAGCTCCCACTGGTATGTGCCTGAGACTCCTAAGTGAGGCTGGTCACACCAGGACGAATGTTGCTTGACAAGTCCCTGGTGCCATAACAACGACCACGAGTCTTGCCACTAGCAACATCCTTCCGGATCTGTAACTTGGTGGACCCATCAGTGATGGAGTTGTACCCCATCTATAACTCCACCTCCCCCAGCCGATCCTGGTAATTTATCTATTGAATAGATATGAACTTATAATTAGTTAGTTATTCATATATATATATATATATATATATCAAATGGCATAATTGATTGCCGACTACCATCTCTTTTATCTAATACATTGAGTTTTGGGAAAGATAACTCTACTTTCTTCTTTTCAAATTTTTCCTGCATAAATTTGAGTGACGACAACTTTATACCAAAGTAATACAGATACAAATATGTAAAAGTCCAAAATAATACCAAATCCATTAAAGTTGTAATGATGCCGAGGGACCTATCAATCAGTAGAAACTTCCAAAGTACTTTAATGGTTGTTCAAAGCTTTAATTAATATGACATGCAAATGAGAAAGCAGCTAGATGCATGCAAATGGGAAATCGCATTTTTGGGGAAAACAAAAAGAAAATACAGAGAATAAATGGGAATATAACACATGTGTTACGGGCTAAACAACACAAGAATCAATAACTAGTTAGAAAATGTGCCCTCAAATTCTAGTTGTATCACATAAATAGATAAATATAACAAGTATTTAACCATCCCAGTTCTAGTTCTATCACATGAATAGATAAATTCTAGTTCTATCACATCAAGATACGCACACACACATATACACATATATATCATGGGACGAACAACTCACGAATCAATAATCAACGCTTTTCTTCTATCTATCTCCCTCTCTCTTTAATGCAAGTAATTCTTACTTAGAGTATCTATCATCTCTCCGAAGACAATGCTTAGTACAAAGTAGGGACAGGGGAGAAGGAAAATAATCTATGGCTGAGAGCTATTTCATTTCCCTTAGAACCTAATACCCTCTGATCACCACAGGTACTGATAATCATATATAATAATATTAATTGATACATTTTAAAGATGTATAAGTCAATCAAATTTTACATTTTCTAACTATACAACAATCGATCTTCCTTAATGAAGTAGTAGTGTATATATATAAGAGAAATCAACAACAGTGAACCATCCTACAGATAATATAGTACTTACATAAGCATATTTTGCATGAGGACCCACCCAACTTTGATTTTTTTTTTATGAGTGTGAAAGTAGAAGTCAATCAAGGATGGATGTGCTCCAGTTTCTTCGTTCTATAATTAATAAAAAATGTTTTGTGCGTCACTAATTTTATAAAATAAACTGTTAAAAGAAAAGTACATTAACAACATCATTCCTTTCCCATGTAAACAATGAGGTATAGATCCACAGGTTTAAAGAGAGGAACCTACAATTGATTCTCGATTTCTTTTATTTCTTTTAGAAATTTCCTTGTAACTAGAGGACTCCCAATTTACCTTTAATTGTACCCGTTCTAGCTCTCTCATCCAATGTGGTTTCCCGTATAAATCTTTTCGAACTTCTTGCATGATTTGAATCATTACAGTTGCACCTCATTTCTCACACTTACGTCGCACTATTTCAATTCAAAAAATTATAAAATTATCAATTAAACAAATACTTTATATTTGATTACCCTAAATATATCAAACCATGTATCCCGATGTGTTTATCTTCATCCATGATGGTTTAACCTCCTATAACTTACTACGTATAACAGAAGCAATATCCCCAACAACCAATATGTGTCTATCAAACCTATGTATAAAAAAAGCAACAAATGAAACATTAAACAAGCATAACATTAACAATTTATAACATGTGTAAAGACAATCAAATAACTCACCCATCATCTTCTGGGAGTACCATAATTTTGTTTCTACTATTGCATCCACTAACATGACTAGGTGAGGTAGCTGGTGTTTGAGTTCCTTGTATAAGGGTTGGTTGAGATTGACTAGGTTGAGGTATAACTTAGGTGGAGAAGTTTGGAGCTGGTATTGAGTGGACTAAATTTGAGGTTGGTTAGTGTGAGGTTGGAGGCAATTTGATGGAATGATTAATGGTATATGAGTTTGTGATGCATAAGAAGTGTGAACTGCAACATGTATACCCTTCTTCTTTTACAGCTTTTTAGTTGGCTTCAAAGATTTCTTAGTATGTCCAAAGGTTGAACGAACAGTCTTGAAAAACCAAGACTCTCAATGATGATATGCCACAACAGTATACAAATACATCGAAGAGATTGGTCCTGCAGGATTCACAACAACCACACACTATTTAGTAATATGATTAACGACATAATGGTGATAGACACCACGGGTGAGGTTCTCAATCACACCGTCCTTGTGGCAAAATAAGAGAAACCCATTGTATGAATCAATTAGATTTTGAGGTATGACCTACAACGCATCACTCCGGGAACCACATGAAAAGTTGAACCTGGCCTGAGATACATTGGGGGAATAACCAAATGGTAAAGAAGGATGCTGATGACCTTGGCATGTGTGTGCAAAGGATTTGATCACGCCATGGGTATGATACACACATGGACCTTGACATATCAAACCCACTCAACAGATTTAGGATATATGTTTAAAGCTCCTCAAGGAGATTGTTGAATGAGGATTTTCTTCTTACCATTCTCTTGCTCCTCTACTTTCTGATAACCCAACCTTTTATCGAAAGGGGATGGTAAAAAGCAAATCCTCATTCAACAAGCTCCGTGAAGAGCTTCAAACAGATATCCTAAATCGACTAAGTGGGTCTGATATATCAAGGTCCATGCGTGTATCAAATCCATGACGAGATCAAATCCTTCGCACATGAATGCCAAGGTCACCAACATCCTTCATTACCATTTGCTTATTCCCTCAATGTTTCTTGGGCCCTGGATTAACTTTTCATATGGTTCTCCAAAGTTATGCATTGCAGGGTCACACCTCAAAAGCTGATTAATTCATGAAATTTAGCCGCTCTTATTTTGCCACAAGGATGGTGAGGCTGAGCACCTCACTCATGGTGTTATCACTACCATGTCTTCATTCGTATTACCAAACATTGTGTGGCTGTTGTGAAGCCTATAGGACCAAGCTCTTTGATGTTTTCATTTGTTTCTTTCGCATATCATCCTTCAGAGTCTTGGTTTCTCAAGATTGTTCGTTCAACGTTTGGCCCTCCTAAGAAATCTATAAAGCCAACTAAAAAGCTAAAAAAGAAAATGTGTACACAAGCATGTGGTGCATACTTCTTATGCATCACAAACTCATATACCATTGATGATTCCATCACATGCCCTCGAACATCACATCAACCAACTTCAAAGTGAACAATCCACTCAATCCCATCCTCAATCCACTCTACCCAAATCTCAAACTCAATCCACTCAAGTTGATCCAGGGAACTAAGTTGGAGGGCTTCACACCCTTGAAAGATATGATTTTGATGGATGTTTAAGAAGAGGAAAAGAAGGAAATTTAACCTTTGATAGGCAGAAATTGGCCTTAGCCTATGGTGTTCTAAAAAGCAGCCCTTGAATAAAAATCAGGATTTCTAAAATCCAGCGTATCTGTCAACACTATCGTAATTGGATTAAAACTATGTCAAGAAGCAGACATGGAGTGAGCACATAGAAATAAACCCTAGAAGAACACAATGAAACAACTATTGCAATGAGCCCAGAGTGACATGGAGTGACAACTATTATTAAACCCAAAACCTGAAGTTGATGCACTATAATAAAAAAAAAAGGAAAACAGGACTTCCAGATGGATCAAGAATCTTGAGAACTCCTAGTGGGCTTAAAGAAATAATGAAAAGAACGAAAATATTAAAATAATATTGCCTTTGAAACTAGCAATAACTTAGTAAAATATCTCATGTATTATAACCCTAGACAAATTTTTGTCCGAATGAAAAAAAAATCCATTTTTTCTCCTAAAATTTTTCTCTATCCCACTTCTCTTTCTCTCTACACACACACATGCATATGTAAGTAAAATGCGTATGTAGCAAAACACCGAAACGATTGGAAAAATAATTAGAATCCAATAATGAGATCAAGTAGCCAATAGTGAGAGATAATGAAACTTCACCGAGAAGAGTAGATTTGAGATCTGGCGGAGAGAGCGAGAAAGAAAAGTTGAAATCTGCTGAAGAGAGAGAGATAGAGAGTATTTGAGATCTGGTGGAGAGTTCTCGCAAAGTGAGATATGCGACGAGAGAGATCTGTTTGAAAAGGAAAGGTATTTTAAACTCTTTAAAAAACTAAATTCGTCACTTAATGACATATCCAACACACTTAAAAAATTGCAGGAAATTCTGTAAATACAAATTGGTAAGTAAATTTAAGGAAAATGGTTTAAAAAAATCGATAAGAATCAATTTTAAGAAAAAAAAGTAATGAAATAAATTTGTAGAAAATTTCCCATAAAAAGTATAAGAAAATAATTTAAGAGTAAATTTGTAGGAAAAGAATTTACAAAAAAATCCTTAGAAAAAAATCACAAGAAAGTTCGTAGGAAATAATTTAGTAGGAATATTTGCAACAAACAATCATAAGAAATTTCATAACAAATAAAGTTGTAAGAAAATTTACAAGAAATTAAAATTGCATCGCACTATTTCAATTCAAAAAATTATGAATTAAATAAATACTTTATGTTTGATTACCCTAAATATGTCAAACCATGTATCCCGATATGTTTATCTTCGTCCATGATGGTTTAACCTCCTTTAACTTACTGCGTATAATAGAAGCAATGTCCAAACTACCCATATGTGTCTATCAAACCTAGCTGGTGTTTGAGTTCCTTGTATCAGGGTTGGTTGAGATTGACTAGGTTCAGGTATAACTTAGGTGGAGAAGATTGAAGCTGATAATGAGTGGATTAAATTGGAGGTTGGTTGGTGAGAGGTTGGAGGGCATTTGATGGAATGATCAATGGTATATGAGTTTGTGATGCATAAGAAATATGAACTGGCGCTTGTGTATGCTTCCTCTTTTACAACATATTTGTTGGCTTCATTGATTTCTTGGCAGGTCCAATGGTTGAACGAACAGTCTAGAAAACTAAGACTCTAAAGGATGATATTCCACAACAGCATACAAAGACATTAAAGAGCTTGGTCCTGCAGGTCATATAAAAACCACACACTATTTAGTAATCAGATTAACGACATAATAGTGATAGCCACCATAGGTGAGGCTCTCAATCGCACCATCCTTGTGCATAAATAAGAGAAACCCATTGTATGAATCAATCAGCTTTTGAGATGTGACCCTACAATGCATCACTCCGGGCACCACATGAAAAGTTGAACCAGGCCGAGAAACATTGGGGGAATAACAATTGGTAAAGAAGGATACTAATGAACTTGGTATGTACGTGCAAAGGATTTGATCATGCCATGGATATGATACACACATGGACCTTGACATATCAAACCCACTTAACGGATTTAGGATATATGTTTAAAGCTCCTCAAGGAGCTTGTTGAATGAGGATTTTCTTCTTACCATTCTCTTGCTCCTCTACTTTCTTATAACCCAACCTTTTATAGAAAGAGGATGGTAAGAACCAAATCGTCATTCAACAAGCTCCGTGAAGAGCTTCAAACAGATATCCTAAATCTCCTATGTGGGTCTGATATATCAAAGGCCATGTGTGTATCAAACCCATGGCGAGATCAAATCCTCCGCACATGAATGCCAAGGTCACCAACATCCTTCATTACCATTTGCTTATTCCCTCAATGTTTCTTGGGCCCTGTATCAACTTTTCATATGGTTCTCCAAAGTTATGCATTGCAGGGTCACACCTCAAAAGCTGATTAGTTCATGCAATTTAGTTGCTCTTATTTTGCCACAAGGATGGTGAGGCTGAGCACCTCACTCGTGGTGTTATCACTACCATGTCTTCATTTGTATTACTGTAACGTCCTAATTTCCCAACTCAGAAATAATGCCCGTTGGAGACACTATTCTTGAAATTCTGAAATTATTTCATTCTATTTTCAATATTGTCAAATAATTCGCTTAAACTCCCCAAATTATTAGCTTAAGCTGTCCAAAAACATACATCTTAATCTCCTAATAACTGAAAATCTTAATTAAACTTAGGGGAAGAACCTACACATGGAGTAGTGTGGTTCACGAGATCCATACCGGAAATCCGACAGAGTCTCCCCAAAAAACCGGATGTTACCAATTTCAAGTTCAACCTGAAACTCAGTAAAAACTAGTGCAGTCTAACAACATGAATATTCCAAAAATCATAATTAAGCCTCCATGGCTAAGAAACATATACATATACATTTACAACATTAATCAACCATCCATTAGTACAAATGAACTAATTCTATTACAAGAAGCTTCCATTCTAAATCAAAACTCAGCTCCACCATCACCTTTCCTGCCTTATCATCACTTGGGATTCCTGTACACTAAAGAATATCCCAGAAACGTGGGGTGAGACTACGGTCTCAGCGAGTACAACTAAACATATAAATAGTGTGGGAAACAGACATCCGGTAACAAAATTCACATAAGACATATTCTTAGATAGTTAATAACAGACTAATTACATAAGATGTACTCACAATTATTTAACAACAAACTAAATACAATATGCAACTTATTTAACATGAACTGACGAATGATGCAAATCATGATGCTCATGATGCACTCACTGCTGTGCCCAGCAAGCATGATCTTATTGTTAGGAATATGCACTGGAGACTTATATATTTGTGAACATCCATCACTTGTATCATGTTATTTTATAAAGGCAAACTTATTCTTTTAGAATATAATTATTGTCCCTAGAATAGTAAGCTTAAACTTCATAAGGAATCAAGTAGATGACTTGATCGTGAGAGCTTATGAAGAACTATTCTTAAATAGTCCCTAGTCAATTATCATCTTAGGACAAAGATGCATTTAGACTAGTATGTGAGTTCATTGATGATCACATCTCACAGATCATGGATATGAGATATCATGTGCTCACATAGGTACACATTAAGAGTAATGGTGTACTGGACAGACCCACCTTAAGAACGTTGCATGGGTTGTTACATAAGTGTCATGAACATTTCTTAAATTGATAAATGTTATATAAAGTCCTTTGACCTGAAGTCACTACGATTCCTACATAAGGAATTATATGTTTTAATTATCATCAAACGTTACCTGTAACAGGGTAATCATAAAGTTGGTTTTTGGACATATAATAAATTATGTGGTGGAATGTGAGTGCCCTAGATGAGATTTGTCCCCCGTATGTAACAGGAGTTATATCTTTAGGCCTCTTGATAAAGTAAGACTGCAAAATGCATGACCATGCTCAGAAGGATAAATATGAGATATTTATTTTCTGTACAGTCTACTTGGGGATCAAGAAAATATATATTGAACTATACAAGGTTGACACAATCCATGCTCTTGTGTTCAATTAGATATTTGGACAAAGGGACAGAGCATATAAATTATTATGATAAAATAGGATTTATCAAAGTTATTGATAATCTTAATATTTGGATAGTGATGTGTTGCTAGATAACGCTCACTATTTATGATATTAAATATAAAAGGGTTTTATTTTAATATTATAACCAAATATTAAAATCCTATTGGGTCACACGCATACAACATGCCACTAGGAAAGGATAATAATTCTAATTTAATTAATTAGAATTATAACATAATAGGCCAGACCCATAAGTGTGAGGGTCAAGTGAGTGAGGGGGTAAAACCCTAGCCACCACTCTATAAATAGAGCATGAGATGCACTACCCCAAAGACACATGAGCAATCGCTTCTTACTTTCTAAGGCTACTAGCAGAGCTGAGGAAGGTTTCCTAGTCCGGCTGTTGACGTGGATACCAATAGAGACGTGGCTACACTTGCCTCGTTTATAATCCTAACAAGGTACGACCTTTCGTTTCAATACCTTTTTGCCTTGATTCGTGTTTTCGCAAAACGATTATAACAAAGGAGGGGATCCATTTATTTCCGTTGCACCCTGACCACATGCTTGATTCCCTTCACTTATCACTTTCTGGAGTTAGACCTGAGCTCAGACTACGAGAAACGTCTTTCCTAGGGACTATTCCCACTCAAACTGGACCGAAGTCGTGTTTTAATTAATTACTTAATTTTTAACTCACAGCGCGAAGGCTGGCTTGAATTAACTCATGGTCGAAATCGGCTTATATTACTCAAATGCACATAATCTCAATGAACTAATAACTGATATTCATCAAATGACAATAACGTCACATTTTGTAAGTTTCGAAAGCTAGGGTTCTCAATGTCAATAACAACTAATATGTAAACAAATTACTAATTTCCCTAACTTAATCACATGATTTTCACACAGTTGATAATAACTAACATCTACAAGTATAAAGAAAGGGGAATTAGAGGATAGGGTTCTTACTCAAGACATGCAATCACAAAAGTGTAAGTATGTGAGTTGTACTCACCTTAAGGGTACTCAAAGGGAAGAAATTGAAGTAGAGGAGAAGCTTGAAGTGAAGATCCATATCCCCTTCCAAGCCTTCAAGCTCCAAAACACCCATTCTTACAAGAAACTCCCTTCCTCTCTCTAAACTCTCTAACTTCTCTCTAAAAGAACGGAGGAAGAAGAAGGAGAAGTGAAGAAAAACGGAACTAAATGAAGGGTTTTGAGCCTATAAGTGAATTCTCGCTCAAGCGAGATATTCTCGCTTGGGCGAGCGTGTTGGTTGCATGATTTTTCTTCACATTCTCGCTCAAGCGAACTGTCTCACTCAAGCGAGAATGACCCAGAAAAAGCTCTCTCTCTGGACAATTCTCGCTCAAGCGAACTGGCTCGCTCAAGCGAGATATGCAGAAACTCAAATTCTTCCCTTTTTGCTGCATAATTCGCTCAAGAGAGATATTCTCGAATTAGCGAGCAAAGGTCATAGGTCTTAAAACTGAAATCAAGCAACAACATTGGTTTTTGCCCCCTTTTGATTTCCAATTCAATCCTCTCCTTCTCAAACCTAATTCCTCTCCTCCAAAACCTTCTTCTAACTTAGTTCTTCTCATCCAAAGCCTTCCCTCATTCACATCTTACTACAAAATTCCATTATTCCTTGGGTAGTCTCCATTGTTAACTTATTCCAATTAATGGCCAAAACCTATGATAATGCACTCGTCCCCAATCATTACTAATCACATACTTCCTAATCTCATTAGATAACCAATTTCCATCCTAAATTCACATTCCAAACTCCAATTCCCCATACTGTTCTTTATCCTCTGACCCTTAGCTAAAACCATAACTTAGGCTTCTATTACAATTCCTAAGCCCTAGATTTGGGATGTTACAATTACCAAACATTGTGTGGTTGTTGTGAAGCCTATAGGACCAAGCTCTTTGATGTTTTCATATGTTTCTTTGGAATATCATCCTTTAGAGTCTTGGTTTTTCAAGATTGTTCCTTCAACGTTTTGACCTTCTAAGAAATCTATCAAGCCAACTAAAAAGCTAAAAAAGAAGAAGTGTACACAAGTTGCAGTGGTGCATACTTCTCATGCTTTAAAAACTCATATACCATTGATCATTCCATCAAATGCCCTCGAACATCACATCAACCAACATAAAATTGCACAATCCACTCAATACCACCCTCAATCCACTCCACCCAAATCTCAAACTCAATCCACTCAAGTTGATCCAGAGAACTAAGTTGGAAGGCTTCACACCCTTGAAAGATCTAATATTGATGGATGTTTCAGAAGAGAAAAAGAAGGAAATTTAGCGTTTCATAGGCAGTAATTGGCCTTAGCCTATGGTGTTCTAAAAAGTAGCCCCAAAATGAAAATCAGGATTTCTAAAATACAGTGTATCTGTCAAGACTATCGTAATTGGATTAAAACTATGTCAAGAAGGAGACATGGAGTGAGCACATAGAAATAAACCCTAGAAGAACACAATGAACAACTATTACAATGAGCCCAGAGTGACATGGAGTGACAACTATTATTAAATCCAAAACCTGAAATAATGAAAAGAATGAAAATATTAAAATAATACTGCCTTTGAAGCTAGCAATAACTTAGTCAAATATCCCATGTATTAAAAACCAAGACAAATTTTTGTCCCAATGTAAAAAAAAATCCATTTTTCTCCTAATTTTTTTCTCTACCCCGCTTCTCTTTCTCTCTTTACACACACACACACAAACATGTATATGTAAGTAGAATGCGTATGTAGCAAAATACCGAAACGATTGGAACAAGAATTAGAATCCAAAAATGAGATCGAGTAGCCAATGGTGAAAGATAATGAAACTTCACCGAGAAGAGTAGATTTGAGATATAGCAGAGAAAGCGAGAAAGAAAAGCTGAAACCTGGTGAAGAGAGAGAGTATTTAAGATCTGGTGGAGAGTTCTCGCAAAGTGAGATATGCGACGAGAGAGATCTGTTCGAAAAGGAAAGGTATTTTAAACTCTGTAAAAAACTAAATTCCTCACTTAAAATGACTTATCCAACACACTTAAAAAATTGCAGGAAATTTTATAATTACAAATTGGTAAGTAAATTTAAGGAAAATGGTTTAAAAAAATCGATAAGAAATGATTTTAAAAAATAAGTAATGAAAAACATTTGTTGAAAATTTCCCATATAAAGTATAAGAAAATAATTTATGAGTAAATTTGGAGGAAATAAATTACAAGAAAATCCTTAGGAAAATATCAAAAGAAAATTCGTACGATATAATTTAGTAGGAATATTTTCAAGAAACAATCGTAAGAAATTTCATAACAAATAAATTTGTATAAAAATTCACAAGAAATAAAAATTACATCGCACTATTTTAATTCAAAAAATTATAAAATTATGAATTAAATAAATACTTTATATTTGATTACCCTACATATATCAAACCATGTATCCCGATGTGTTTATCTTCATCCATGATGGTTTAACCTCCTTTAAATTACTGCGTATAATAGAAACAATGTCCCCAACTACCCATATGTGTCTATCAAACCTAGCTGGTGTTTGAGTTCCTTGTATAAGGGTTGGTTGAGATTGACTAGGTTGAGGTATAACTTAGGTGGAGAAGATTGAAGCTGATATTGAGTGGAGTAAATTTGAGATTGGTTGGTGTGAGGTTAAAGGCCATTTGATGGAATGATCAATGGTATATGAGTTTGTGATGCATAAGAAGTGCGAACTGCAGCTTATGTATGCTTCTTCTTTTACAACTTTTTAGTTGGCTTCATAGATTTCTTAGCAGGTCCAAAGGTTTAGCGAAAAGTCTTTAAAAAACAAGACTCTAAAGGATGATATGCCACAACAGCATAGAAAGACATCGAAGAGCTTGGTCCTGCAGGCTTCACAACAACCACACACTGATTAGTAATACGATTAACGACATAATAATGATTGCTACCATAGGTGAGGTTCTCAATCGCACCGTCCTTGAGCGTAAATAGGAGAAACCCATTGTATGAATCAATCAGCTTTTGAGGTGTGACCTACAACGCATCGCTCCGGGCACCACATGAAAAGTTGAACTAGGCCGAGAAACATTGGGGGAATAAACAATTGGTAAAGAAAGATGCTAATGACCTTGGCATGTACGTGCAAAGGATTTGATCACGCCATGGATATGATACACACATGGACCTTGACATATCAAACCCAGTTAAATGATTTAGGATATTTGTTTAAAGTTCCTCAAGGAGCTTGTTGAATGAGGATTTTATTCTTACCATTCTCTTGCTCCTCTATTTTCTTATAACCCAACCTTTTATAGAAAGGGGATGGTAAGAAGCAAATCCTCATTCAACAAGCTCTGCGATGAGCTTCAAACAGATATACTAAATCGCCTATGTGGGTCTGATATATCAAGGGCCATGTGTGTATTAAACCCATGGCGAGATCATATCCTTCGCACATGAATGCCAAGGTCACCAACATCCTTCATTACCATTTGCTAATTCCCTCAATGTTTCTTGGGCCCTGGAACAACTTTTCATATGGTTCTCCAAAGTTATGCATTGTAGGGTCACACCTCAAAATCTGATTAGATCATGCACTTTAGTTGCTCTTATTTTGCCACAAAGATGGTGAGGCTGAGCACCTCACTCGTGGTGTTATCACTACCATGTCATCATTTGTATTACCAAACATTGTGTGGCTGTTGTGAAGCCTATAGCACCAAGCTCTTTTATGTTTTCATATGTTGCTTTGGCATTTCATCCTTTAGAGTCCTGGTTTTTCAAGATTGCTCGTTCAACGTTTGGACCTCCTAAGAAATCTATGAAGCCAACTAAAAAGCTGAAAAAGAAGAAGTGTACACAAGTTACAGTGCATACTTCTCATACATTACAAAATCATATACCATTGATCATTCCATCAAATGCCCTCGAACATCACATCAACCAACTTCAAATTGCACTATCCACTCAATCCCACCCTCAAACCACTCCACTCCACCCAAATCTCAAACTCAATCCATTCAAGTTGATCCAGAGCACTAAGTTGGAGTGCTTCACACCCTTGAAATATCTGATTTTGATGGATGTTTCAGAAGAGGAATAGAAGGAAATATAACTTTTGATAGGCAGAAATTGGCCTTAGCCTATGGTGTTCTAAAAAGTAGCAAGTGAATAAAAATCAGGATTTCTAAAATCCAGTGTATATGTCAATACTATCGTAATTGGATTAAAACAATGTCAAGAAGTAGACATGGAGTGAGCACATAGAAATAAACCCCAGAAGAACACAAAGACGCAACTATTGCAATGAGCCTAAATTGACATGGAGTGACAACAATTATTAAACCCAAAACATGAAGTGGATGCACTATGATAAAAAAAAAGGAAATAGGACTTCCAAATGGGTCAAGAATCTCTAGAACTCCTAATGGGCTTAAAGAAATAATGAAAAGAATGAAAATATTAAAATAATACTGCCTTTGAAGCTAGCAATAACTTAGTCAAATATCTCATGTATTATAACCCTAGAATTTTTTTTGTCCCAATGTAAAAAAAAATCCATTTCTTCTCCTAAATTTTTTCTCCATCCCGCTTCTCTTTCTCTCTACACACACACACAAACATGCATATGTAAGTAGAATGCGTATGTAGCAAAATACCAACACGATTGGAACAAGAATTAGAATCCAAAAATGAGATCGAGTAGCCAATACTGAAAGATAATAAAACTTCAGGGAGAAGAGTAGATTTGAGATCTGGCGGAGAGAGCGAGAATGAAAGCTGAAATCTGGTGAAGAGAGAGAAAGAGAATTTGAGATCTGGTGGTGAGTTCTTGCAAAGTGAGATATGCGACGAGAGAGATATGTTTGAAAAGGAAACGTATTTTAAACTCTGTAAAAAACTAAATTCCTCACTTAAAATGACTTATCCAACACACTTAAAAAATTGCAGGAAATTATAAATACAAATTGTTAAGTAAATTTAAGGAAAATAGTTTAAAAAATTCGATAAGAAATGATTTTAAGAAAGAAGTAATGAAATAAATTTGTAAAAAATTTCCCATATAAAGTATAAAAAAATAATTTATGAGTAAATTTGTAGGAAATAAATTTACAGGAAAATCCTTCGGAAAAAATCACAAGAAAATTCGTAGGATATAATTTAGTAGGAATATTTGCAAGAAACAATCGTAAGAATTTTCATAACAAATAAATTTGTATAAAAATTTACAAGAAATTAAAATTACATCGCACTATTTCAATTCAAAAAATTTTAAAATTATGATTTAAATAAATACTTCATATTTGATTACCCTAAATATATCAAACCATGTATCTCGATGTGTTTATCGTCGTCCATGATGGTTTAACCTCCTTTAAATTACTGCGTATAATAGAAACAATGTCTCCAACTACCCATATGTGTCTATCAAACCTAGCTGGTTTTGAGTTCCTTGTATAAGGGTTGGTTGAGATTGACTAGGTTGAGGTATAACTTAGGTGGAGAAGATTGAAGCTGATATTGAGTGGATTAAATTTGAGATTTGTTGGTGTGAGGTTAAAGGCCATTTGATGGAATAATCAATGGTATATGAGTTTGTGATGCATAAGAAGTGTGAACTGCAGCTTATGTACGCTTCTTCTTTTACAACTTTTTAGTAGGCTTCATAGATTTCTTAGCAGGTCCAAAGGTTGAGCGAATAGTCTTGAAAAACCAAGACTCTAAAGGATGATATGCCACAACAGCATAGAAAGACATTGAAGAGCTTGGTCCTGCAGGCTTCACAACAACCACACACTGATTATTAATACGATTAACGACATAATAATGATAGCTACCATAAGTGAGGTTCTCAATCGCACCGTCCTTGAGCGTAAATAAGAGAAACCCATTGCATGAATCAATCAGCTTTTGAGGTGTGACCTACAACGCATCGCTCTAGGCACCACGTGAAAAGTTGAACCAGGCCGAGAAACATTGGGGGAGTAACAAATTGGTAAAGAAGGATGCTAATGACCTTGGCATATACGTGGAAAGGATTTGATAACGCCATGGATATGATACACACATGGACCTTGACATACCAAACCCAGTTAAATGATTTAGGATATTTGTTTAAAGTTCCTCAAGGAGCTTGTTGAATGAGGATTTTCTTCTTACCATTCTCTTGCTCCTCTAATTTCTTATAACCCAACCTTTTATAGAAAAGGGATGGTAAGAAGCAAATCATCATTCAACAAGCTCTATGATGAGCTTCAAACAGATATACTCAATCACCTATGTGGATCTGATATATCAAAGGCCATGTGTGTATCAAACCCATGGTGAGATCATATCCTTCGCACATGAATGCCAAGGTCACCAGCATCCTTCATTACCATTTGCTTATTCCCTCAATGTTTCTTGGGCCCTAAATCAACTTTTCATATGGTTCTCCTAAGTTATGCATTGTAGGGTCACACCTCAAAAGCTGATTAGATCATGCACTTTAGGTGCTCTTATTATGCCACAAGGATGGTGAGGCTGAGCACCTCACTCGTAGTGTTATCACTACCATGTCTTCATTTGTATTACCAAACATTGTGTTGCTGTTGTGAAGCCTATAGCACCAAGCTCTTTTATGTTTTCATATGTTGCTTTGGCATTTCATCCTTTAGAGTCTTGGATTTTCAAGATTGCTCGTTCAACGTTTGGACCTCCTTATAAATGTATGAAGCCAACTAAAAAGCTGAAAAAGAATAAGTGTACACAAGTTGCAGTGCATACTTCTCATACATTACTAAATCATATACCATTGATCATTCCATCAAATGCCCTCGAACATCACATCAACCAACTTCCAATTGCACTATCCATTCAATCCCACCCTCAATCCACTCCACCCAAATCTCAAACTCAATCCACTCAAGTTGATCCAGAGAACTAAGTTGGAGGGATTCACACCCTCGAAAGATATGATTTTGATGGATGTTTCAGAAGAGGAATAGAAGGAAATTTAACCTTTGATAGGAAGAAATTGGCCTTAGCCTATGGTGTTCTAAAAAGTATCCAGTGAATAAAAATCAGGATTTCTAAAATCCAGTGTATCAGTCAAGACTATCGTAATTGGGTTAAAACAATGTCAAGAAGTAGACATGGAGTGAGCACATAGAAATAAACCCCAGAAGAACACAAAGAAGCAACTATTGCAATGAGCCTAAATTGACATTGAGTGACAACAAATATTAAACCCAAAACATGAAGTGGATGCACTATGATAAAAAAAAAAAGGAAATAGGACTTCTAGATGGGTCAAGAATCTCTTGAACTCCTAATGGGCTTAAAGAAATAATGAAAAGAATGAAAATATTAAAATAATACTGCCTTTGAAGCTAGCAATAACTTAGTCAAATATCCCATGTATTATAACCCTAGACAAATTTTTGTCCCAATGTTAAAAAAAATCCAGTTTTTGTCCTAAATTTTTTCTCTATCCCGCTTCTCTCTCTCTCTCTACACACACACACGCAAACATGCATATGTAAGTATAATGCATATGTGGCAAAATACCGAAACGATTGGAACAAGAACTAGAATCCAAAAATGAGATCGAGTAGCCAATAGTGAAAGATAATGAAACTTCACCGAGAAAAGTAGATTTGAGATCTGGCGGAGAGAGCGAGAAAGAAAGCTGAAATCTGGTGAAGAGAGAGAAAGAGTATTTGAGATCTGGTGGAGATTTCTCGCAAAGTGAGATATGCGACGAGAGAGATCTGTTTGAAAAGGAAAGGTATTTTAAACTCTGTAAAAAACTAAATTCCTCACTTAAAATGACTCAACACACTTAAAAAATTGCAAGAAATTCTATAAATACAAATTGGTAAGTAAATTTAAGGAAAATGGTTTAAAAAATCGATAAGAAATGATTTTAAGAAAGAAGTAAAGAAATAAATTTGTAGAAAATTTCCCATATAAAGTATAAAAAAATAATTTATGAGTAAATTTGTAGGAAATAAATTTACAAGAAAATCCTTAGGAAAAAATCACAAGAAAATTCGTAGGATATAATTTAGTAGGAATATTTGCAAGAAACAATCGTAAGAAATTTCATAACTAATAAATTTGTATAAAAATTTACAAGCAATTAAAATTACATCGCACTATTTCAATTCAAAAAATTATAAAATTATGAATTAAATAAATACTTTATATTTGATTACCCTAAATATATCAAACCATGTATCTCGATGTCTTTATCTTCATCCATGATGGTTTAACCTCCTTTAACTTATTGCGTATAATAGAAACAATGTCCCCAACTACCCATATATGTCTATCAAACCTAGCTGGTGTTTGAGTTCCTTGTATAAGGGTTGGTTGAGATTGACTAGGTTGAGGTATAACTTAGGTGGAGAAGATTGAAGCTGATATTGAGTGGATTAAATTTGAGATTGGTTGGTGTAAGGTTAAAGACCATTTGATGGAATGATCAATGGTATATGAGTTTGTGATGCATAAGAAGTGCGAACTACAGCTTATGTATGCTTTTTCTTTTACAACTTTTTAGTTGGCTTCATAGATTTCTTAGCAGGTCCAAAGGTTGAGTGAACAGTCTTGAAAATCCGAGACTCTAAAGGATGATATGCCACAACAGCATAGAAAGACATCGAAGAGCTTGGTTCTGCAGGCTTCACAACAACCACACACTGATTAGTAATACGATTAATGACATAATAGTGATAGCCACCATAGGTGAGGTTTTCAATCGCACCGTCCTTGACCATAAATAAGAGAAACCCATTGTATGAATCAATCAGCTTTTGAGGTGTGACCTACAACGCATCGCTTCGGGCACCACGTGAAAAGTTGAACCTGGCCGAGAAACATTGGGGGAATAACCAATAGGTAAAGAATGATGCTAATGACCTTGGCATGTACGTGCAAAGGATTTGATAACGCCATGGATATGATACACACATGGACCTTGACATATCAAACCCACTTAAATGATTTAGGATATTTGTTTAAAGTTCCTCAAGGAGCTTGTTGAATGAGGATTTTCTTCTGACTATTTTGTTGCTCCTCTATTTTTTTATAACCCAACCTTTTATAGATAAGGGATGGTAAGAAGCAAATCCTCATTCAACAAGCTCTGTGATGAGCTTCAAACAGATATACTAAATCGCCTAAGTGGTATGATATATCAAGGGCCATGTGTGTATCAAACCCATGGCGAGATCGTATCCTTCGCACATGAATGCCAAGGTCACCAACATCCCTCATTACCATTTCCTTATTCCCCCAATGTTTCTTGGGCCCTGGATCAACTTTTCATATGGTTCTCCAAAGTTATGCATTGTAGGGTCACACCTCAAAAGCTGATTAGATCATGCACTTCAGTTGCTCTTATTTTGCCACATGATGGTGAGGCTGAGCACCTCACTCGTGGTGTTATCACTACCATGTCTTCATTTGTATTACCAAACATTTGGTGGCTGTTGTGAAGCCTACAGCACCAAGCTCTTTGAGGTTTTCATATATTGCTTTGGCATATCAACCATTAGAGTCTTGGTTTTTCAAGATTGTTCGTTCAACGTTTGGGCCTCTTAGGAAATCTATGAAGCCAACTAAAAATCTGAAAAAGAAGAAGTGTACACAAGTTGCAGCGCACACTTCTCATGCATCACAAACTCATATACCAATGATCATTCCATCAAATGCCCTCGAACATCACATCAACCAACTTCAAAGTGAACAATCCACTCAATCCCACCCTCAATCCACTCCACCCAAATCTCAAACTCAATCCACTCAAGTTGTTCCAGAGAACTAAGTTGGAGGGCTTCACACCCTTGAAAGATCTGATTTTGATGGATGTTTCAGAAGAGGAATAGAAGGAAATTTAACCTTTGATAGGCAGAAATTGGCCTTAGCCTATGGTGTTCTAAAAAGTAGCCCTTGAATAAAAATCAGGATTTCTAAAATCCAGTGTATATGTCAAGACTATCGTAATTGGATTAAAATTATGTCAAGAAGCAGACATGGAGTGAGCACATAGAAATAAACCCCAGAAGAACACAAAGAAGCAACTATTGCAATGAGCCTAAATTGACATGGAGTGACAACAATTATTCAACCCAAAACATGAAGTGGATGCACTTTAATAAAAAAAAAAGGAAAATAGGACTTCCAGATGGGTCAAAAATCTTGAGAACTCCTAGTGGGCTTAAAGAAATAATGAAAAGAATGAAAATATTAAAATAATACTGCCTTTGAAGCTAGCAATAACTTAGTCAAATATCCCATGTATTATAACCCTAGACAAATTTTTGTCCCAATGTAAAAAAAAATCAATTTTTTGTCCTAAATTTTTTCTCTATCCCGCTTCTCTTTCTCTCTCTACACACACACACAAACATGCATATGCAAGTAGAATGCGTATGTAGCAAAATACCCAAACGATTGGAACGAGAATTAGAATCCAAAAAAGAGAGTAGCCAATAGTGAAAGATAATGAAACTTCACCGAGTAGAGTAGATTTGAGATCTGGCGGAGAAAGCGAGAAAGAAAAGCTGAAATCTGGTGAAGAGAGAGAGAGTAATTGAGATCTGGTGGAGAGTTCTCGCAAAGTGGGATATGCGACGAGAGAGATCTGTTTGAAAAGGAAAGGTATTTTAAACTCTGTAAAAAACTAAATTCCTCACTTAAAATTACTTATCCTACACACTTAAAAAATTGCATGAAAATCTATAAATACAAATTGGTAAATAAATTTAAGGAAATGGTTTAAAAAAATTGATAAGAAATGATTTTAAGAAAGAAGTAATGAAATAAATTTGTAGAAAATTTCCCATATAAAGCATACGAAAATAATTTATGAGTAAATTTGTAAGAAATAAATTTAAAAGAAAATCCTTAGGAAAAAATCACAAGAAAATTCGTAGCATATAATTTAGTAGGAATATTTGCAAGAAACAATCGTAAGAAATTTCATAACAAATAAATTTGTATAAAAATTTAAAAGAAATTAAAACTACATCGCATTATATCAATTAAAAAAATTATAAAATTATGAATTAAATAAATACTTTATATTTGATTACCCTAAATATATCAAACCATGTTTCCCGATGTGTTTATCTTCATCCATGATGGTTTAACCTCCTTTAACTTACTGCGTATAATGGAAGCAATGTCCCCAACAACCCATATGTGTCTATCAAACCTAGCTGATGTTTGAGTTCCTTGTATAAGGGTTGGTTGAGATTGACTAGGTTGAGGTATAACTTATGTGGAGAAGATTGAAGCTGATATTGAGTGGATTAAATTTGAGATTGGTTGGTGTGAGGTTAAAGGCTATTTGATGGAATGACCAATGGTATATGAGTTTGTGATGCATAAGAAGTGCGAACTGCAGCTTATGTATGCTTCTTCTCTTACAACCTTTTAGTTGGCTTCATAGATTTCTTAGCAGGTCCAAAGCTTGAGCGAACAGTCTTGAAAAACCAATACTCTAAAGGATGATATGCCACAACAACATAGAAAGACATTGAAGAGCTTGGTCCTGCAGGCTACACAACAACCACACACTGATTAGTAATATGATTAACGACATAATAGTGATAACCACCATAGGTGAGGTTCTCAATCGCACGGTCCTTGAGCATAAATAAGAGAAAAACATTGTAAGAATCAATCAGCTTTTGAGGTGTGACCTACAACGCATCGCTTCGGGCACCACCTGAAAAGTTGAACCAGGCCGAGATACATTGGGGGAATAACCAATTGGTAAAGATGGATGCTAATGACCTTGACATGTACGTGCAAAGTATTTGATCACGCCATGGATATGATACACACATGGACCTTGACATATCAAACCCACTTAAATGATTTAGGATATTTGTTTAAAGTTCCTCAAGGAGCTTGTTGAATGAGGATTTTCTTCTTACCATTCTCTTGCTCCTCTATTTTCTTATAACCCAGCCTTTTATAGAAAGGGGATGGTAAGAAGAAAATCCTCATTCAACAAGCTCTATGATGAGCTTCAAACAGATATACTAAATCTCCTAAGTGGGCTTGATATATCAAAGGCCATGTGTGTATCAAACCCATGGCGAGATCATATCCTTCGCACATGAATACCAAGGTCACCAACATCCTTCATTACCATTTGCTTATTCCCTAAATGTTTCTTGGGCCCTGGATCAACTTTTCATATGGTTCTCCAAAGTTATGCATTGTAGGGTCACACCTCAAAAGCTGATTAGATCATGCACTTTAGTTGCTCTTATTTTGCCACAAGGATGATGAGGCTGAGCACCTCACTCGTGGTGTTATCACTACCATGTCTTCATTTGAATTACCAAACATTGGGTGGCTTTAGTGAAGCCTATAGCACTAAGCTTTTTGAGGTTTTCATATGTTGCTTTGGCATATCAACTTCGTTCAACGATTAGGCCTCCTAAGAAATCTATGTAGCCAACTAAAAAGCTGAAAAAGAAGAAGTGTACACAAGTTGCAGCGCATACTTCTCATGCATCACAAACTTATTTACCATTGATCATTCCGTCAAATGCCCTCGAACATCACATCAACCAACTTCAAAGTGAACAATCCACTCAATCCCACCCTCAATCCACTCCACCAAAATCTCAAGCTCAATCCACTCAAGTTGATCCAGAGAACTAAGTTGGAGGGCTTCACACCCTTGAAAGATCTGATTTTGATGGATGTTTCAGAAGAGGAAAAAAAGGAAATTTAACCTTTGATAGGCAGAAATTGGCCTTAGCCTATGGTGTTCTAAAAAGTAGCCCTTGAATAAAAATCAGGATTTCTAAAATCCAGTGTATATGTCAAGACTATCGTAATTGGATTAAAATTATGTCAAGAAGCATACATGGAGTGAGCACATAGAAATAAACCCCAGAAGAACACAAAGAAGCAACTATTGCAATGAGCCTAAATTGACATGGACTGACAACAATTATTAAACCCAAAACATGAAGTGGATGCACTTTAATAAAAAAAAAAAGGAAAATAGGACTTCCAAATGGGTCAAGAATCTTGAGAACTCCTAGTGGGCTTAAAAAAATAATGAAAAGAATGAAAATATTAAAATAATACTGCCTTTGAAGCTAGCAATAACTTAGTCAAATATCCCATGTATTATAACCCTAGACATACTTTTGTCCCAATGTGAAAAAAATCCATTTTTTGTCCTAAATTTTCTCTCTATCCCGCTTCTCTTTCTCTCTCTACACACACACACAAACATGCATATGCAAGTAGAATGCGTATGTAGCAAAATACCCAAACGATTGGAACGAGAATTAGAATCCAAAAATGAGATCGAGTAGCCAATAGTGAAAGATAATGAAACTTCACCGAGTAGAGTAGATTTGAGATCTGGCGGAGAGAGCGAGAAAGAAAAGCTGAAATCTGGTGAAGAGAGAGAGTATTTGAGATCTGGTGGAGAGTTCTCACAAAGTGAGATATGCGACGAGAGAGATCTGTTTGAAAAGGAAAAGTATTTTAAACTCTGTAAAAAACTAAATTCCTCACTTAAAGTTACTTATCCAACACACTTAAAAAATTGCATGAAATTCTATAAATACAAATTGGTAAATAAATTTAAGGAAAATGGTTTAAAAAAATTGATAAGAAATGATTATAAGAAAGAAGTAATGAAATAAATTTCAAGAAAATTTCCCATATAAAGCATACGAAAATAATTTATGAGTAAATTTGTAAGAAATAAATTTAAAAGATAATCCTTAGGAAAAAATCACAATAAAATTCGTAGCATATAATTTAGTAGGAATATTTGCAAGAAACAATCGTAAGAAATTTCATAACAAATAAATTTGTATAAAAATTTACAAGAAATTTAAATTACATCGCACTATTTCAATTCAAAAAATTATAAAATTATGAATTAAATTAATACTTTATATTTGATTACCCTAAATATATCAAACCATGTATCCCGATGTGTTTATCTTCATCCATGATAGTTTAACCTCCTTTAACTTACTGCGTATAATAGAAACAGTGTCCTCAACAACCCATATGTGACTATCAAACCTAGCTGATGTTTGAGTTCCTTGTATAAGGGTTGGTTGAGATTGACTAGGTTGAGGTATAACTTAGGTGGAGAAGATTGAAGCTGATATTGAGTGGATTAAATTTGAGATTGGTTGTTGTGAGGTTAAAGGCCATTTGATGGAATGACCAATGGTATATGAGTTTGTGATGCATAAGAAGTGCGAACTGCAGCTTATGTATGCTTCTTCTCTTACAACTTTTTAGTTGGCTTCATAGATTTCTTAGCAGGTCCAAAGCTTGAGCGAACAGTCTTGAAAAACCAATACTCTAAAGGATGATATGCCACAACAACATAGAAAGACATCGAAGAGCTTGGTCCTTCAGGCTACACAACAACCACACACTGATTAGTAATATGATTAACGACATAATAGTGATAACCACCATAGGTGAGGTTCTCAATCGCACCGTCCTTGAGCATAAATAAGAGAAACCCATTGTATGAATCAATCAGCTTTTGAGGTGTGACCTACAACGCATCGCTTCGGGCACCACATGAAAAGTTGAACATGTCGCGAGAAACATTGGGGGAATAACCAAATGGTAAAGAAGGATGCCAATGACCATGGCATGTATGTGCAAAGGATTTGATCATGCCAGGGGTATGATACACATATGGACCTTGGAAAATCAAACCCACTTAATCGATTTAGGATATATATATATAAAGCTCCTCAAGGAGCTTGTTGAATGAGGATTTTCTTCTTACCATTCTCTTGCTCCTCTACTTTCTTATAACCCATCTTTTTTTAGAAAGGGGATGGTAAGAAGCAAATCGTCATTCAACAAGCTTCGTGATGAGCTTCGAATAAATATCTTAAATCGCCTATAGGACCAAGCTCTTTTATGTTTTCATATTTTGCTTTGGCATTTCATCCTTTAGAGTCTTGGTTTTTCAAGATTGTTCGTTCAACGTTTGGACATCCTGAGAAATCTACGAAGCCAACTAAAAAGCTGAAAAAGAAGAAGTGTACACAAGTTACAGTGCATACTTCTCATACATTGCAAAATCATATACCATTGATCATTCCATCAAATGCCCTCGAACATCACATCAACCAACTTCAAATTGCACTATCCACTCAATCCCACCCTCAATCCACTCCACTCCACCCAAATCTCAAACTCAATCCACTCAAGTTGATCCAGAGAACTAAGTTGGAGCGCTTCACACCCTTGAAAGATATGATTTTGATGGATGTTTAAGAAGAGGAAAAGAAGGAAATTTAACCTTTGATAGGCAGAAATTGGCCTTAGCCTATGGTGTTATAAAAAGCATCCCTTGAATAAAAATCAGGATTTCTAAAATCCAGCGTATCTGTCAACACAATCGTAATTGGATTAAAACTATGTCAAGAAGCAGACATGGAGTGAGCACATAGAAATAAACCCTAGAAGAACACAATGAAACAACTATTGCAATGAGCCCAGAGTGACATGGAGTGACAACTATTATTAAACCCAAAACCTGAAGTTGATGCACTATGATAAAAAAAAGGAAAATAGCACTTACAGATGGATCAAGAATCTTGAGAACTCCTAGCGTGCTTAAAGAAATAATGAAAAGAATGAAAATATTAAAATAATATTGCCTTTGAAACTAGCAATAACTTAGTAAAATATCATGTGTATTATAACCCTAGAAAAATTTTTGTCCCAATGAAAAAAATTCCATTTTTTCTCTTAAAATTTTTCTCTATCCCGCTTCTCTTTCTCTCTACACACACACACACATCCATATGTAAGTAAAATGCGTATGTAGCAAAATATCGAAACGATTGGAAATAGAATTAGAATCCAATAATGAGATCGAGTAGCCAATTGTGAGAGATAATGAAACTTCACCGAGAATAGTAGATTTGAGATCTGGCGGAGAGAGCGAGAAAGAAAAGTTGAAATCTGCTGAAGAGAGAGAGATAGAGAGTATTTGAGATCTGGTGGATAGTTCTCGCAAAGTGAGATATGCGACGAGAGAGATCTGTTTGAAAAGGAAAGGTATTTTAAACTCTTTAAAAAACTAAACTCGTCACTTAATGAGATCGAGAAGCCAATAGTAAAAGATAATGAAACTTCACCGAGAAGAGTAGATTTGAGATCTGGCGGAGAGAGCGAGAAAGAAAAGTTGAGATCTGGTGGAGAGAGAGAGTATTTGAGATATGGTGGAGAGTTCTCGCAAAGTGAGATATGCGATGAGAGAGATCTGTTTAAGAAGGAAAGCTTTTCTAAACTCTTTAAAAAATTAAATTCCTCACTTAAAATGACTTATCCAATACACTTAAAAAAATTGCAGAAAATTCTATAAATACAAATTGGTGAGTATATTTATGGAATATAAGAAAATAATTTATGAGTAAATTTGTAGGAAATAAATTTACAAGAAAATCCTTAGAAAAAAATCACAAGAAAAATCATAGGAAATAATTTAGAAGAAATATTTGCAAGAAATTAAAATTACGTCACGCTATTTCAATTCAAAAAGTTATTATAAAATTATGCACTAAATAAATACTTTATATTTGATTACCCTAAATATATCAAACCATGTATCCCGATGTGTTTATCTTCATCCATGATGGTTTAACCTTCTTTAACTTACTGCGTATAATAGATGCAATGTCCCCAACTACCAATATGTGTCTATCAAACCTATGTATTAAAAAAAGCAACAAATGAAACATCAAACAAGCATAACATTCTACTATTGCATCCACTAACATGACTAGATGAGGTAGTTGGTGTTTGAGTTTCTTGTAAAAAGGTTAGTTGAGATTGACTATGTTGAGGTATAACTTAGGTGGAGAAGATTGAAGCTGATATTGAGTGGATTAAATTAGAGGTTGGTTGGTGTGAGGATGGAGGGCATTTGATGGAATGATCAATGGTATATGAGTTTGTGATGCATAAGAAGTGTGAATTGCAGCTTGTGTATGATTCTTCTTTTACAGCTTTATAGTTGGCTTCATAGATTTCTTAGCAGGTCCAAAGGTTGAACGAACAGTCTTGAAAAACCAAGACTCTAAAGGATGATATGCCACAACAGCATACAAATACATCGAAGAGCATGGTCTTGCAGGCTTCACAACAACCACACACTATTTACTAGTACGATTAACGACATAGTAGTGATAAACACCACAACTGAGGTTCTCAATTGCATCGTCCTTGTTGTAAAATAAGAGCAACCCATTGTATGAATCAATCAGCTTTTGAGGTGTGACCCTGACGCATCACTCTGGGCACCACATGAAAAGTTGAACCAGGCCCGAGAAACATTGGGGGAATAAACAAATGGTAAAGAAGGATTATGATGACCTTGGAATGTATATGTAAAGGATTTGATCACGCCATGGGTATGATACACACATGGACCTTGACATATCAAACCCACTTAACTGATTTAGGATACATGTTCAAAGCTCCTCAAGGAGCTTGTTGAATGAGGATTTTCTTTTTACCATCCTCTTGCTCCTCTGCTTTCTTATAACCCAACCTTTTATAGAAAGTGATGATAAGAAGCAAATCCTCATTCAACAAGCTCCGTGAAGAGCTTCAAACAAATATCCTAAATCGGCTATGTGGATCTGATATAGCAAGGGCCATGTGTGTATCAAACCCATGGTGAGATCAAATCCTTCGCACATGAATGCCAATGTCACCAGCATCCTTCATTAACATTTGTTTATTCCCTAAATGTTTCTTGGGCCTGGATCAACTTTTCATATGGTGCTCCAAAGTTATGCATTGCAGGGTCACACCTCAAAAGCTGATTAATTCATGCAATTTAGTTGCTTTTATTTTGTCACCAGGATGGTGAGGCTGAGCATCTCACTTATGGTGTTATCACTACTATGTCCTCATTTGTATTACCAAACATTGTGTGGCTGTTGTGCAGCCTATAGGACCAAGCTCTTTGATGTTTTCATATATTGGTTTGGAATATCATCCTTTAGAGTCTTGGTTTTTCAAGATTGTTCGTTCAATGTTTGGACCTCCTAAGAAATCTGTGAAGCCAACTAAAAAGATGAAAAAAGAATAAGTGTACACAAGTTGCAATGCATACTTCTCATGCATCACAAACTCATATACCATTGATCATTCCATCAAATGCCCTCGAACATCACATCAACCAACCTTAAATTACACAATCCACTCAATCCTAACCGCAATCCACTCCACCCAAATCTAAAACTCAATTCACTCAAGTTGATCCAAAGAACTAAGTTGGAGGACTTTACACCCTTGGAAGACCTGATTTTGATGGATGTTTCAGAAGAGGAAAAGAAGGAAATTTAACCTTTCATAGATAGAAACTGGCCTTAGCCTATGGTGTTCTAAAAAGTAGCCGTTGAATAAAAATCAGGATTTCTAAAAACCAGCGTATCTGTCAAGACTTTCGTAATTGGATTAAAATTATGTCAAGAAGTAGACATAAAGTGAGCACATAGAAATAAACCCCAGCAGAACACAAAGAAGCAAATATTGCAATGAGCCCGAAAAGACATGGAGTGACAACTATTATTAAACCTAAAACATGAAGTGGATGCACTAAGATTAAAAAAAAGGAAAATGATGAAACGATTGGAACAAGAATTAGAATCCAAAAATGAGATCGAGAAGCCAATAGTGAAAGATAATAAAACTTCAGGGAGAAGAGTAGATTTGAGATCTGGCGGAGAGGTTGCAAGAAAGAAAAGCTGAGATCTAATGGGGAGGGAGAGAGAGAATATTTGAGATCTGGTGGAGAGTTCTCGTAGAGTGAGATATGCGACGAGAGAGATCTGTTTGATAGGGAAAGGTTTTTTAAACTCTTTAAAAAATAAATTCCTCATTTAAAATGACTTATCAAACACACTTAAAAAATTTGCATGAAATTCTATAAAAAATAAATTGGTAAGTAAATTTATGTAAAATGGTTTTTAAAAAATCCACAAGAAATGATTTTAATAAAGAATAAAGGAAACAAATTTGTAGAAAATTTTGCCATAAAAAATATAAGAAAATAACTTGTGAGTAAATTTGTGGGAAATAAATTTATAGGAAAAGTCTTAGGGAAAATTCATAAGAAAATTCGTAGGAAATAATTTAGTAAGAATATTTACAAGAAACAATCATAAGAAATTTCATAACAAATAAATTTGTAAGAAAATTTACAAGAAATTAAAATTGTAAAAAAAATTATAGGAAAAATCTACATATAAATTTTTTGGTAAACTTTCTTATACATTTTCATCCAATTTTTTTCACCTAATATTTTTTGGAGATTTTCCTGCAATTATTTCATGTGAATATTTTTCGTGGAAAAATCTCTAATAAAAATATCTAAAAAAATTGTAGGAAAATCCCTAACAATATTTGTAAGAACATTTCAAGGAAACAAATTTGCAAGAAATTTTCCATGTAAAATGACAATAATATCTTTTAAAAATAAATGCATGTGGTGGGTAAATTTGTAGGAAATTAATTCGCAAGAAAATCTTAAGCAAAATGTCATAAGAAAATTCACAAGAAATAAACCAACTCTATATATTATAATTTTGAGACCTCGACTTGGAGAGTGAGGCACTCTCGAGTCCCTACTCTTCCTCTCAATGATTTTTATATTCTCTCACTTTCTCTCATTAGATGGTTACACTCACACTTGTGAGAGTGTGATTCTTCCTCTCAATCAGCAATACTAATTTTCTCTCTCATTCTATTTAAATCTTAAATTTTAAAATTTAGTAAGATTCAAAATCTTATTTTATTATTTTCTATTTCAAACTTTTTTTAATATATAAATATTTATTCTTATCTTTATGATTTTAATTTTTTTATTATATATTATTATCAAATGATAATGTAAATTAAATCTTAATAGTAAAATATAATATACAAAATTATTTAAAATTATTTTATTTTTATTTTCTAATTATAAACATATTGATTTATTAAAATTTTAATTTTAATTAAATAAAAATATATATTTATCCGCGTGTTATGCGGGTTAATATACTAGTTTGTAGGAATTTTCAAAAGTAGGATTTATAAGATATTTTGTAGGAACTAAATATTAGGAAAATCCTTGAAAAAATAACTGATAGGAAAAATCCGTAAATAAATTTATAGTTAAAATTTCCTATAGATTTTCTTATCGTTTTCTTTTCCATCTAATATTTTTTAGAGATTTTCTTACGAGGTTTTCGTGCAAATTATTTTCTTGGAAAATTTTCTAATAAAATTTTTTATTTCTTGTGAATCTTGTCACAAATTGCATAGTTGTAGAAAAAAATTTAAATTTATAGAAAAAATTTACAAAAACTATTTTGCAAAAAAAAATTATAAAAAATAAACAAATTTCTAGTAGTGATTATAATATCTATTTGTTTTTATTAAATAAAAAAATTAAAATCATAATCCAACGGAAGTCATAGTTTCATTACTTTTTCTTTGTAAAATATTCATGCCATCAATAATTATCCTTGTGCTAATCAATATTTTCACGACTTTGGTATGCTTCCATGTTTATAATATTATATAATAAAATATTAAATTCTAATTATGATTAATAGGATAAAAAATCAATTAATGAAATAAATAAACTATTAATTAATTAAAAGAAAGAGAGTCATTCTTTTTGTGTTAATTATATGTATCACTATTATTAATTAGGGGCATTCATGTTCAAGATTTAGTCACATTTAATTTAATACTCCTTATCCCGCCCTAATTATAAGTGCGTTTAGTATAGGTGGCAATTTGGGCTACCCAGTTCGGCCCGCCTTGATGCGGGTAGCGGGCTTTTTGGGTACCCCATTTTTTGGCGGTTTTTTGCGGGTAGCGGACTTTTATCGAGCTGGGCTACAAAGCCCAGAAGTTATTCGGGCTTTTAAAATAGGTGTCCGAACCCTACATTTTAGCGGGCTTATGCGGGCCGGCCCAGTCGGGCTAGCCCATTTTGCCGGCTCTAGCATTTAGTGTGGATCGAATCCGAAAACAGTAAGAGAATCGGATAGTAAAATGAGAAAGAGAATATTAGCAACTAAAATAATTTTTGGGAGTTTAAGGTAAAAAATTTGTAGTGATTCAAAGAGTCGCAAGAAAGGAGATTATAAACTATCTTCTCCAGCCTTTATTGGTTCACCACACTCTCAACCAACAATAACTTTCACTAATTAGTTTAGAAGAATACAAATTCTCTTTAAACAAGAGAACAAGTTTTTAACAAATGGCTCAAATAATACTAAAAGAGGGGATAACCTTTACAATTTGAAGCAAATGACTCGCCCTCCAAAAATTTAGAAACAGAAACTCAATGTTTTTGAGTGATCAAATGGAGAAACTAACTTCGGAAGGTGGAGAAGTAAAATCAATACAAATTTCAGCAATATCACTCTCTGAATCCTTGTTCTTCACTTCAATATTACAGATGTAGGAGTTTCAACCTTGAACTAGTCATTTTTAGTTTTTGCAATGCCAGTCAAACCGTCTACATACTTTTTGTGAGTTGTCACTTTCATATACTAATTTTTCTTTTTTATACATTAACCATTCAATGTTTTTGGAAATTTGCTTCTGATCTCAAGCAGATTCATCTTCTGAGGACAACTTTTTTTAATGTCCTCCAACTTAAAAATATTCAAGATTGATCCGGACCCTAGCCGCGACCACTGCATATGGTATGAGACGATCGCCACATCACGAGGCCGAGCGGAGGACTACACCGCAATCGTTCCCCGGTCCGAGGTATAAAACCTCGAACCATCAACGTCCATCGATCTCGGACCCCTACCACCCCTAGGTGCCAGGCATAGGCCACCTAACATGTCTCATCGCATTTAATGCGCCCCATGTCGCCCCCAATAAAGCTGGGAGGTCCTGACACACGCAACCGGGAATTACGGCTGGAGCAGGGAATTACGGCGGAGGCACGCCTGCTCCACCTGCCATGCCCCCTCCTGTCGCAACACAACATGGCTATATAAAGGGATCACTCCTATAAGCACAAGGTAATCTTTCAACCCCTATCCTTACCCATATCACCTCCACCACTAACTTGAGTGTTGGAGTGCCTTCGCAGGTACCCCACCGCGCGCCTCCGCACCGGAGCGACCACCGGAGAAATCCCAACAACCTCCAGGTACCTCGGACCACCACACCGGACACCTCGGACCACCACCTGTGATCTCGGCCACGATCATTTAGCGCCGTATGTGGGAATAACGTGTAACGAAAACCCCATCATCTTTACCCCTTTGCTGAGATCAAGGTTCATACGCCCCAAGAAGACTGAAGATGGATGTCGTCACCAACAACCAGCCACCGCAGCCCGTTACAGCGGCACCAGTAGCGGAAACGGAGGTCAGGACAGACCCTCGTCACGCCCTGAGAGTTACCCCCCAGGAATCAGCCCCATCTGTGCACACCACAGAAATCTCATCGGAGAGTTACCATCTGAAGCCTCCCGGAGACATCACCAGGAGGAGGAGACCCTCCAGAAGACCCAAGAAAAGGGAGACCCTTCCCAGCAGCGAGGAGGAGGCCCTCACTACCCCAAGAAGAAAGAAGAAGAACAGAACTGTGAAAGAGCTAGAAAGAAGGATCAAATATCTGGAATCCCTGCTCCTTGCCGCGCCCCGGAGGAAATCCCGCCAGAGAGAAGTGAGTAGAAGGAGCTCCACCTCCAGAAGGACATGCCGCACCAGAGATTTGCCATCCCAGGAGTCAAGTTATACCTCCTCTGAATCCTCTTCGGATGAAGTCTCCTCATCCGAGTACCAAACCGAACGGATGAGTAATACCCGCGGACGTAGCCGTCGGGCAACCCCCTCAGTCTGCGACAACACCCACGGAGCCTCGGCCAAAAAGAACCAGGAGGAAACACCAAAACTTGTCACCCCCAGGTCCGACCAAGGAAGCTGAGGCCGAAGCACAAACCATTCCGATCGCCACTCCAGTCGCACCCCAGACAACCCCTGCAGCAGCTGCCGGAACCCCCCGCCACGGCTACGCCTGGGGTAACAACATCGGAAGTCCTGAACCTTATAACTTTGCACTGACCCTTCATCGACCCCTTCACTGCAAGACTCGCCTAGGTCGAGATACCCGATCGTTTTCTCCGACCCTTTAGCACCATCAGTCTATACACTGGGGAAACCGACCCGGGCCGACATCTTGACCGGTTCTTCAATGAGATGCTATTCTTAGGCGCCCATGAGGACGTTATGTGCAGGAGCTTCTCCCAGACGCTGGATGAAGAGGCCTTGACTTGGTTCAGAACCCTTCCCCAAAACTCTGTGGACAAGTGGGACGACCTCGCAGCGGCTTTCGCCAAAAGGTTCGGCATGGCCAACCAGATTCCCCGAGATTCCCACACACTCGCAAAGGTCAAGCAAGGGGAGTCCGAGACTTTGCGAGATTTCTTAGCACGTTTCTACAAGGAGATATCCCTTACGCCTAATGTCGCAGATGAAGTGCAACTACATTGTGCGGTCGAAGCATTGCGCACGGGAACACCCCTTGACATTTCACTCAGAAGAATCCGGGTCCACAATATGACAGCCTTCAGGGAAAGAGCGACTCAATTTGTGAACGAGGAGTTGCATTTAGAAGGGACGAGCAAAGCAGCAACCCCAAAGGAAGCTCGGGCGCCGGAAAAGGACGAAAGGAGCAGGAAGGAAAGAAGAGAAGAGAAAAATAAGTTCAGAGGACGTTATGAGGGCAATTACACCCCTCTCAACAGTAGCCTTTCTAGAATCTGACAGGAAGTGCACAACGCCGAGCTAGCTGAGGTTAAGAGACCCCCACCTATCAAGTCGCCCCAGGGGGACAAGAGCCGATATTGCGCCTTCCATAAAGGCCACGAGCATGATACCGATGACTGTTACCAACTCAAAGATGCCATTGAGCAACTAATCCGAGATGGGAATCTAGGACGATGTGTAAAACGAGACAAGCCCGAATGGAACAGCCGTGGGCAGGGCGATCGACGTCGAGACCCGCCACTCCCCTCCCAGGCACGAGAGGAGACGACATCGTTCCCGGTCGCCAAGAACCCATGGAGCGTCGGGCAAGAAGCCAAGGGACGGATCTCCACAGAAATACCGAGACCAACAACCTCGGATCACCATCAATATGATTGCAGGGGGCTTTGGAGGTGGTGGATGCTCGTCCAACTCCAGGAAGAGGGCATTAAAGGAAGTACAGCACGTGGATGGCGACCATCACAGATCCCGCCGACATGGGACGCCCCGTCCAACCCCAACCATCACCTTTGATAGCAGCGATTTTGGGGACACCATGCCTGGACACGACGACTCGATGGTGATCACCGCAGTAATAGCCAACACCGAGGTCAAAAGGGTGCTGATAGACCAAGGGAGCTCGGCTGACATTGTTTACAAAAACTGCTTTGAACAGATGGGAATCAGTCGCGGTGACCTCCTGCCCTACGACAACGACCTCGTCAGCTTTTCAGGAGACCGCATTCAACCCCTCGGCTACATGGAAGCCCTGGTCACCATAGCAGGAAAAGAAGGAAGCAAGACAGTAAAGACCAAGTTCCTCGTGGTCCCATGTAAAAGCTCATACAACGCCATAATGGGGAGGCCAAGACTCAATGCGATCGGAGCCGTTGTCTCCACTTTGCACCTTGCAATGAAGTTTCCCACCAGTGAAGGAAGGGTGGCAACAGTCAGAGGCGATCAGCAGGTAGCAAGGAGTTGCTACAACTTAATCCTGAAGAAAAACCCTCCAGCTACAAAAGCCCCAACCCGCCATGAACGGCAAGACGTTTCCTTGGTCGACCTGGACCCGAGGTTTGACTCAGGCGAGGACGGCCGAGGGCTAGAAAGAATTACGCTAGATGGAGAAAACTTTCCGGTAAACGTCGGAAAGGAGGAGGGACAGAACACAAAGATAGGAGTCTATCTCCCTCCAGAATTCAAAAGCTGAATGGAAAAACTCCTGATGGACAATGCAGATTTATTTGCGTGGGCGGCCGCCGACATGCCGGGGATAGATCCTGATTTTTGCTGCCACAAACTATCTGTCGACCCGCGGCTAAGGCCGGTCGCCCAGAAGAAAAGAAGAATGGGACCAGAGAGGCAACAGGCGATCAAGGAGCAAGCGGCCGAGCTGCTAAAAGTTGGATTCATCAGGGAGATTCGCTATGCAACATGGTTGGCGAATGTCGTCCTCGTTAAAAAAAACCAGTGGCAAATGGAGAATGTGCGTGGACTACACCGACCTCAATAAGGCATGCTCCAAAGACCCCTTTCCTTTGCCAAACATTGACAGGTTAGTGGACAACTCCTCTGGATATGGTTTCCTTTCATTCATGGATGCCTACTCCGGTTATAACCAGATACCCATGCATTCTAATGACGAGGAAAAAAACGGCCTTCGTCACGGATGGGGGCACCTACTGCTACACAATGATGTCGTTCGGCCTGAAAAACGTCGGGGCAACATACCAGAGGATGATGATCAGAGTATTTGAAGGGCTGATTGGAGAGGTCGTAGAGGTTTATGTGGACGATATAATCGTAAAGACTCTGGACGGTGGAGATCCCGTGACTGACCTGGAGAAGGTCTTTAACCGATTGAGGAAATATAATGAGGTTAAATCCCCTCAAATGCACATTTGGTGTACCAGCCGGCCACTTCCTCGGATACATGCTGACAAACAGAGGAATAGAAGCCAACCCAGAGAAATGCAAAGCAATTCTGGAGATGAAGAGCCCAACGTCGGTTAAAGAGGTACAACAGTTGACTGGGAGAATTGCAGCTCTGACCCGCTTCCCTCGCCCGATCAGCACACAAGTCACTTCCCTTGTACCAACTATTAAAGAAAGGACAACAGTTCGATTGGAGCCTTGCGTGTGAAGAGGCTTTCAAAAGCTTCAAAGAATCACTTACTAAGCCACCAATCATGGTGAAGCCCCACCCTAGGGAGAGATTATACCTGTACTTGTCAGTTGGAGAAGAGGCGATCAGCTCTGTCCTAGTCAAAGAATCAGCGGGCAACCAAAGCCCAGTGTACTTCACAAGCAAAAGCTTCCAAGGACCAGAACTCAGATACCAGAAGTTGGAAAAGGCAGCATTCGTAATCATCTCGGCCGCACGACGCCTTTGACCCTACTTTCAAGCCCATCCTATCACGGTCAGAACTGATTTGCCCATCAGATCAATATTGCACAAGCTTGACTTAGCCGAATGGATGATCACCTGGGCGATCGAGCTATCAGAACACGGCATATCCTACGAACCAAGAACGGCCATCAAAGCACAAGTCATGTCCGACTTCATCCTCGAAATGACGGACAACGAAAGGGACCGCTCGGGAGTCACCTAGACCATATACGTGGACGGATCATCAAACACCAAAGGAGCTGGAGCAGGAGTGGTGTTGAAGGATAGCACTGGGGTAACCATTGAGCAGTCACTAAGATTCGATTTCAAAACATCAAACAACCAGGAAGAGTATGAAGCTTGTTTAGCAGGACTAAGCCTAGCCAAAGACCCCGGGGCCGAGGCAGTCACCTTATGCAGCGATTCTCAACTGATGGTTTCCCAAGTTAATGGGGAATAACAAGCTCGTGAACCCATCCTGCAGCAATACCTCAACAAGGTTAGGAAATATCTGATGCTTTTAAGATGATCGAGTTTCGTCATGTGCCGAGGGAACAAAATACTAGGGTCGACGTCTTATCGAGGTTGGCAAGTACAAAGAAAGCTGGAAACAACAGATCCGTGATTCAAGAAACACTCACAGAGCCAAGCATCAGTGAAATGAGACAGACCATGCAGATCGACCTTGATCACTGCTGGATGACACCGATCATAACTTATTTGCGAACCAGAACGTTGCCAGAGGAACGAAAGGAAGCAAAAAAGATTGAGCGAACCTCAGCATGGTACACACTAGTTGACGACCGTCTCTACAAGAAAGGTTTCTCATGTCCCATGCTCAAATGTCTATCCCCCAAAGAAGCCAACTACGTCCTGGCAGAAATCCATGAAGGGAGTTGTGGTCAGCACCTCGGCGGGCGGTCGTTGGCCAAGAAGGCATTAAGGGTCGGCTACTACTGGCCCACAATGGAGAAGGATGCAGCGGAGCACGTCCGAAAATGCGATCCGTGCCAGAGGCACGTGGACTTCCACAATGCCCCAGCAGAAGAAATGTCCACCACCTCAACCCCATGGCCTTTTTTCAGGTGGGGAATGGACATCCTCGGACCCTTTCCTCCAACACCAGGCCAAGTAAAATTCTTGATAGTAGCCATCGATCACTTTACCAAGTGGATCGAGGTCGAGGCCCTAACAACCATCACCTCCGCACGGATTCAAAGATTTTTCTACAGAAACATCATCAGTCGATACGGAGTCCAAAAGGATGTTGTCACAGACAACGACACCCAGTTCGCGGACAAAAGCTTCAGAGAATTGTTAGAGGGTCTGAAGATCAAACATCACTTCACATCGGTTGAGCACCCTCAGACAAATGGGCAAGCCGAGGCGGCAAACAGAGTCATTCTGCGAGGACTAAAAAGGAGGCTAGACGAGTCAAAAGGCAAATGGGCCGATCAGCTGGATCATCTCCTCTAGGCTTATCGGACAACTCCACACTCGTCGACCGGAGAAACCCCCTTCCGTTTAGCTCATGGGACTGAGGCTGTTATCCCAGTCGAGATAGGAGAACCCAGTTGGAGGGCCCATACCCACGATGAAGGTAGCAATGATCGCCTCATCAGGGAAGAGCTGGATTTCTTGGAGGAACGACAAGCCATAGCCCACGTTCATGAGGAAGCGACCAAAATGAGAGCAGCAACTAAATACAACAAAAAGGTGATCGAAAGAAAATTCAAGATCGAGGACGTCCTACGAAGGGCCGACATCGGAGGAAGAAATGCACAACAAGGAAAATTAGCACCTAACTGGGAAGGACCATACCGCATCGTCACTTCAACAGGAAAAGGCGCATATCGCCTGGAAACACTCGGAGGAGACGACATCCCTCGACACTGGAATGCCCACAATCTCAGAATGTATTTCAGTTAGAAAAAAAATACATGTATCCGATCATGGAACACTTGTTAATGAAATTAGCACCACGACCTGAAAACCGGGGCATTCAGCAACCAACTTTCGAATCTTGTCGACGCTATCAACAAACACCCGGACAAATAAACACAATCGGATTAATAAACACGTTGGTCCAATCGGATAGCAAAATAAATGCGCAACCAGCAAGAAACGATCGGATAGCAAAATAAATGCGCAGTCACTAAAATACGATCGGATAGTAAGATAAACGCACAGTTGTTAATCTACGATCGAAGAACAAATGCGCAATCATTAGGATACGGTCGGACAAAGAAACAAACGCGCAAATCAATAAGATACGGTTAATTGTTCGAAACGATTGAAAAAAGTCATTACAAAACATGGCCACAACCGACCGTAAGGGAATTAGTAGTAAAATAAAAATACTAAGGAAACAACAAGGAGGCTTCATGCATCAATCTGAGCACCGGTCGTTGTGGGCAGACCCTCCGCTGGAACCTCGACCTTGTTTCCTTCCCCGTCATCCATAACCACAACACCATCAACCACCTCATACGAGATACCCCGAGTGTCAAGGTTGTACGCCGGATTCCGAACCTTGATCTATTCGATCGCCTGCTCAAAGGTGGATTGCGCGTACTTAAGAGTGTCGGCTATGCTCTGACGCTACCCTTCCACAGCAGCCTCCAACTTCTTCTTATGTTCCCTGACCTCAGCGTCATGTTTGGCTTTCTACTTCCGCAAATCCTCCAACCGCCTCTGCTCGGCATCCAACAAGTCCTTGCCAAGGTCAACCACCTTCTTTTCCAAATCTTGCTTCGCTTTCTCTAGATCTTGCTTCTCCTTCCCAATGGTTCCCAGCTGGACCGTCAGAGCCTCCTTCTCGGTCCTCAGCTTGGCACACTCTTCGGACGCCACAGAAGAAGCCTTCATAGCTTTATCATATTCCTGTTTATTCTTGCGCGTCGCTGGCACCATATCTTTCTGAATGAACTTCAGGAAGCTAACCTGTTGAAGGTACGTCACCTGAGCATCTCGGATGCACTGGTCGACGTTAAACTCCCCCTTCAGGAACTTCCTCCGAATTTTGTCATTGTAGAATTGGGAGTTCAAAGCAGGAATGTCCGGGTCAAAATCATCGGCAAAGATAGCATCATCTGTCAGTACCAGCGCCGACGACGAAGACCCCCCTCAGCATCAGGGCGGCCGGAGGAACCGTCTTTCTTACCTTTACCCTTCTTCTTCTCCCTCTGGCCCTCCTCAGTATGCCCCGACACATCCTCGACTCAAGGCTCAGATGTATGGCCGAGGTCCGCTGTCACCTTTGGAGGAACCGAGTTTCCACTTTGTGGGAGCGACGAAGTCAAGTCCTCGGGGGTTTTCCTCTTTTTCTTATCTTGAACTTTCTTCTGGTCGTACAGACCAATGGCCTTGGCCCTCTTCAGCAGGTCAGAAATCTTCATTTGATCTTCCTCTGCAGAAAAGAAAACAAAGTGTCAAAACCCCATTAGAACGTAAGGCAATAAAGGAAAGTAATATGCAACGCCTACCCAGAGCTACAGTCAACTCCTCATCCGAGGTGTCTATCAATAATCTGGATGAATAACGGACACCGCCCCGGCCCTCCACGGCCGATTGCAAAAGATTATAGTTGTCCTGCTCGGACTTCGTCAGTTGTGACCACTTGGTACTGTAAGTCTTGGACGACCAATCATAGTGACGATTGTCCCAATAAATGCTCATGTTCGGCTCTATCTCCTCCCAGGAGCTTCTCCAAAACGGTAGGACCCCTAGCTTAGGCTCGATCCTAAAGAAGTCTCGCTTAAAAGAAACCCCGGATGACTTGGCCGACTCCACGTACAAACCAAGAATAGCTCGACCATTGTGGCTACGAAGACTCACCCAAGTCCACTCTCCCACCTTCTGAGGGCACACGTCGAAGATATAAAAAACAAGGAGACGGTCGGTGAGATGGAAGAGAGGCCGCACAAAATCTCGAACGCCTTCACAAAGGCCCACACGTTCAGATGAAGCTGACTCGGCCCTACTCGAAGATGCTTAAGGACCGACTTCTCAAAATCGGTAAACGGAACCCTAATCTTTAAATGATGTACCATAAAAGCGTATAAATACATATACCCAGCCGATGTCTCCCCGCGGTGACATATCCTGTCTGAAGCCTTAGGCGAAACAACCTTATATAGTTCATCATACTCTGGGTCAAACACGAAAAGGCAGGCTCGGAGCGTCACCTCGGTCTCCCCACAATAACGGGACACCATCCCTAACACCTCAGAATCAACCCAGGCATATCGATCTTGAGCCCGCATATCTCGGCTATTTACCTCTGCGCCGCTGGTACTAGTTGCGTCCATATAACCCCCTATAACCTACGGAAGAAGAGACTGAGTTAGAAACTTTGACATCCTCCTCAATCGAGTCCAGATCGGTTTCCAGAGATGACGCGCAAAGTTCACTCACAAAGGCCGACCTCTCAGCCGAGGAGAGCGCTCGGGTCTCTTCTCGAACCGAGGCTGCCACGCCCTCATAACGGCGAAGCATAGCTGGAATGGTCAGCAAAGACCTCGAACTCGACTCCGCCCTAGGCCTAGATCTCGGCCACGTCAGAGGAGGGGCATTCAGCACCTCCAGGGAGCCACCAGACTCCTCCCCACTTTCCCCTTCCTCACCGGAAGTCATCATAAACCAAAAACCGTAAAAGAAAGGGAAAAGAGGAGAGGAAAGGCAAAAGTAACTGGAGCTACGGCGGAGGAACGGAAGAGGAGCGGTGGTCACCGAAGAAGGAAACTTGACAGAAATGACGCACCTCCTCAGATGACGCAAATACCACACAAACTACGCCAACAGAAAGCCCAGAGCCTGTGGAACTCTTTAATCGGAGCAGAAAGAGCTTGAAAGGCTTAAAAAATGGAGCAATGGCAGATTTGAAGATGGAAAACGGAGAGCAAAAAAAGGAGCTAAAGGAAGAAGAAGCTCTCTGAAGATAAAAGGAAAAGTGGAGGGAACGGTTACGCCCTTCCACCTATTGAATTTTAAAACAAGGGCAAAAGGATGATTCCACCCCAGAGACCGAAGGCCACGTGCAAACAGTAAGGGCATTTGTGAGAATTCACACAAGGACGAAAAGGTCAAAACAAACCTTCGTAAGGGCACCGGCGGAATTTCACTACCCCAAGCCAGGGTAAAAAAGGAAAAGCAGAAGAGACGTGCGTAGCACACGTCTCAGCAATCATGAATATTTAATGACGTGCGTCTCGAAAAGGCTCGTCCAAACAACAAGAGCCACATGTCCCAACTTACCCAAACGGTCAGAAAAAGGAACTGCTAACGACAGGACGGCCGCAGACGAAGGGACAGACGACAAGACACAACATAGGAGGTCGGAAGGGACCTCACGGGCCGACCACACCTCGTCTCACAAACAACATCGCAAGGAACCGGGCACGAGTCCCCTCGAAATCGCATCGTCGAGGGCTAGCCGATCGCTCACCATCGCGCTGGGGGGCAACTAATCCGAACGGACTAAAGGGCCGAGGCACACTTATTTACCATCACATCATACGTGCATCGCGATGGTGAGCCAATCGCTCACCATCGCGCTGGGGGGCAACTGATCCAGACCCCAGCCGCGACCACTGCATATGGTACGAGACGATCGCCACATCACGAGGCCGAGCGGAGGACTACACCGCAATCGTTCACCAGTCTGAGGTATAAAACCTCGAACCATCAACGTCCATCGACCTCGGACCCCTACCACCCCTAGGTGCCAGGCATAGGCAACCTAACATGTCTCATCGCATTTAATGCGCCTCATGCCGCCCCCAATAAAGCTGGGAGGTCCTGACACACGCAACCGGGAATTACGGCCGGAGCAGGGAATTACGGCGGAGGCACGCCTGCTCCACCTGCCATGCCCCCTCCTGTCGCAACACAACATGGCTATATAAAGGGATCACTTGATTCACTCCCATAAGCACAAGGTAATCTTTCAACCCCTATCCTTACCCATATCACCTCCACCACTAACTTGAGCGTTGGAGTGCCTTCGCAGGTACCCCACCGCGCGCCTCCGCACCGGAGAAATCCCTACAACCTCCAGGTACCTCGGACCACCACACCGGACACCTCGGACCACCACCTGTGATCTCGGCCACGATCAAAGATGATAGCTTAGGGAGCTGAAAATTGTTCAAATCTTCTAGTTAAACCTTGAACAGGTTTGCACCTTAAATATCATAATTAATGCTAGGAGAACTATTTATCAATTATTGAATCTGTGACTCTGAAATCAAAGTTATGTTTTTATTTAATGATATTGGCTTCTTTCTATATCTTTATTATATATTAAGAGAGGGATTTTTTTAAGAAAGCATGATAAAAAAATTTACTTTTAAAACATATAAATTAAAATAAATTAAGACAACAAAATTATAAAAGCAATAAATATTTAAACACGGAAGAAACATTCACTATGAAAATAGCAGTTATCAGACAAGAAAAAAAAAGTACGTATTTTTTAAATTTAAAATCTGTTTGATGAAATTCTATTAAAACATGTCTAAATAATATATCCTTCTATTTGTACACCATTTTTATGGATTAAAATTTCTAATAATTCAGTGTGTATAGAGATTGGTTCAATTTCTGCAAAGAAGTTTGCTATGTAGCTTATGCATAAAGCAACTTTTACATGATTAAAATCATAGAAAATTGATACGTGATTTTAATTAAAAAATCCAAGAATATATTCCCTTTCACTATATGGTCGAATGAATATAGATCAACGAAGAATATTGAAGTATATAAACCTGAAACGCATAAGCTGCAACATGAGAGTAATCAGAGGGCAAAGGATTTTTTGTTGATTACGTATTAAAAGCTATCAATCAAGATTTCTTACAGATTTCACTTCTGGCCCCGGATAAAATAGATTCAACCACTTTGACCGAGCTGTGTAGTGACAATATAAGATATTACTGTGGAAATTTAAAAAAGCCTGTAACTATTTTTTTTTCCTCAAAAAGTAGGCGCAAATGAGTATGGCATTTGCAAATGATAGTTCCACTGGATTCGCTTCTTAACATTTGTAAGGCAAAATTTCACCCAACCCTTCTAACCCTCGGTAATCCCTTACCCAACATCCTTGCTCCAACAGTTCTATCAGCCAAAATGCCAAAGAAATAACTCGAAAAGAATAACATCCTATGACCAAAGAATTCAAGGGTGGTTAAACCAGGGTCCAACTGCACCATTTACATGCCCGTTGCTATGGATCCCTACCCCATTTGGGATGATTGAGGGAGGCAGTCCCACAGCCATTGGGGGTGATGCAGCAGGATATAATCCATGGTTGTGAGGGAGAGCATGGGGACTCAAAAGAGGACTCCCCGCAGGACTCCCTTTACGCTGTTGAAGGGCATGGATCTGCCTAAGCCCTTCTTCATGAATACGTGATAGTGTTTCCAACTCTTTCATTGATAGAGCCTCCAAACCAGCGCCATACAGAGGGGCATGTCGGGACATTTCCTCCTGAAGTGACGCCTCAAGTGTGTGAATATATTGCTGCAAAAGGAAAACAAAGACATTAATCTGCCAAATTTCTCTCAGGAGTATAATCATAAAGACCCATATTGCAAATACAAGAAAACAACTGACAAGGGCATTAATGCTCACAGGTATTCTGAAGATCAATAATAGAAATAATTAGATTGTTACTAATCATTGTAAAACAGACATTTTACATTATTTTGGTCCATCCAACAAAATACTACTTAAGCTGATTTTGAACTCTGATTTTTGAGCTAGAGATCTTTAGGCAAAAAAAAAAACAAAAAATGAAGCAGCCTACATCTGATAGCGAAATACCCACCTAATATTAACAATAACAATACCTAGTCGAAATCATGATACACATCAATTATATCCACTATATTATGATTTCAAGGTTACCCAACAGAATCTGCTTATCACTCTAACTAGACATTTGAGAACAACAGACAGCATTTAAATTGTAGACAAGCTTGGCTAGACAAAATGCAACATAACAGGTAATCTATTACATTAAATATCACACAAAGTAGTTCAAAAGAGGAACACCAGTGCACCACCACTGAAATATGCTTATGAGTTACGAGTTGGACATGTAAACATCATAAGATTGTACAAACTACAAAATAACAAATTAAAACCATAAATAAAAAAGTATAATATGTCAAAACAAACCTGGCAGGCCTGCAACTTTGATTCCATTCCATCAATATATGCTTCGCACCTAGCAACCTGCTCTTCCTTTTCCCGCTTTTCTCCCTCGGTTTGCCCAACTGTTTGAGTCAATCTACGGACTTCATCCTCAAGTGATTGTCGGATTTCTTCCCGAGTCACATTCTCTGTTGCAAATCTTTTCAATTCTTCATCAAACCTCTTACGCGCAGCTTCAGCATTCTTCAATCTTTCAGCAAGTGCATTTTTCTCCTTGACTACTTTCTGTACATAATACAAATTGAGATTAATTTTGAACTTGACCCCATTAGACGCATATTGCAAACTAATCATTTCAGAACCAAAAATGAAGCACAGCCTCCTTTCACAGGCCCATTATCATCTAAGACTGCTGTGTCAGAAAATATATAAATAGCTTTTCAACATTATTACTTCCATGTACTCACTGATTGTTCAGATCCACAGAATAGATTATTGATGATGATTGACAACCAAGTAAAATTGAAATTAAAGAAATTTATCACATTTTTTTAGAGTAATCTGATAAATGAAATAAAGGATGGCTCAGAGAGAGAGGGCTGTGTAGTATTGGCTAAGATTCAAGTCAAGAACCAGCACTCTTAAAAACTTAAGTTATTAAGTCAAGGCCTAGAAATGATTTGTACCACTAACGTGTCCCGCACATAAAATCCCTTTGGCCTTCAAAGTTGGACAGAGCATAAGTCAACTCAGACTTTGTATTGAAATTAATAATTAATTGCAAGAATGAAGATAGCAAGGATTTAACTCCATCCTAACAGAGGAGTGACCAATCAGCTGAAAAACAAGGTAGAAATAAATGGCTGAAAGCTATCTTCAAGGAATTGGCAAAAATAAATGCATGAATATTACATTTGCCCATGTCAGAATTAAGTGAAGGATGAGAGAGGGGGAAAAGACACAGCAAGAATCACTGGTATAGTACGATAAACCAAGTATTAAATTTGATGCTCAACAATGGTATAAAAGCTGCAGTTTCCCCAGAATTTAGTATAATGATGCTTTGGATTTTAGAAACCTAAGCTCACATGCATATATGCCAAGTCACAGTAAAAATTAACTGTGATATTACTAATCCGTATTCAAGATGCAGGTTCAACAATCAGCAGATGTAATAATAATCTGAAGATCTGGGGTCAGAATCTAGGAACACAAATGGCAATTTTATTGAAGAATGAAAAAACCAGAGAATACACGTTTCTACAGACTGGGAATTTGAAAGGCCGGATCCTCCCTTTCTAACCAACTAACTTCTCTAAAGATGCACTTTCTCCTCTCTCTTCTCTTTTTTATTCTCGTAGCACAATTCTCTACCCCTATAGCCAAATTTGTAACTAAATCAGTTAGGCAGTTATGCCTAATCATTCTTTTCCTCCTAGCTTGACTAACACACCCTCCAAATATGGGTTCTGTTAACATAATCATTGTAGCACAGTAACATATACTGGACAGCATTTAACATCAGCATAACTGAATGTCTTCTTATGTTCAATGATGTAGAAACTGAAACTTTTTCAAATGATACCTTTAGTTCATCACGTTTTCGAGACTTCAATTGCGAGAGTTGTGTTTCTGCATCATGTAAACGGTCCTGAAGAACTTTCTTCTCTGCAGAGAGCTTTGCCATTTCATCATCCCGCTCTGAGCGAAGCCATTCAAGCTGACTCTCAACTTCTTGAACTTGTTCTGTTAGGTCCTTCTTTTCCCGAGAAAAACGATCTATCTCGGCCCTCATTTCAGACTGTTGAATCATGAAGTGTATCAGACCTAAATTCTCCAGTAGAAAAATTAACATGAGATAACAACAGTATATTATCAAGTTAGACACTAAATACCTTGAGACGATTGTTTGTAGCTTCAGATTCACTCAGCTTTTGTGATATAACAGCTTTTTCCTTGGCCATATTAGAAATCTCAATTTTGCTTTCTTCACGAATGCGAATAATTTCATCTTCACTTGCACATAACTGGTGCCATAGAGCAGCTCGGTCAACATTTGCAAGTTCAGCAACTTCACGCATCATACTCAAAACAGGCCTAATAATCTCCTGCTCCTCGCAGACCAAAGTAACCAAGATTTCCAAATCAAAATCTACTTCACGACCATTATCAGTTGTGCTGGTAGCACGGTCAACAAGCCTCTTTAGCATCCTCCCCCGATAAGATTCATTAGCATACCATCTAAACATTATCATGTAGAGCAATTTAACAAATTCTTTCACACATGGGTCTCTGGAGAGGGCCAACGTTTCAGCAAGACCAAGAACTGAAGTGAAATCATCCCTTTGAACGCCCAATTGTTCACAGGCATCTCCCTCTGTTGCACCATCTGAATTTTGAAAATTTTCAGAAACACATCTGGCATTACTGTTCAATCTTTGGGAAAGACGACTCTCCAATACCAGGGCTACAGACTGAGCACCTATTGCACCTCGAGCTACTGCTCTCTCAAATGTTTGAGAAGCTTCAACAGCAAGACAAGGAATGGATAACATCTCAAATAGTATATAAATATCAGAAAAATGACGACTAGCCCGAAAAGTCTGCTCATCAATCACGTGCAGTCCAGTAGGAGCAGAGCCATGTTCGCCAAATAAGAAAATCCCACACGGCAGAGATGAGCAATTGTCACCATAATCATCATCACAGTCGATGTCCCTAAGTATGGTTTCAGCAACATCCCCCCAACTATTTATAGTCTTACTCAAAAAGTCAAGGACACAAGGCGCCACCTCCAGACCTAGATTTTTCAGCCTGACACGAACAGACCTAACCTACATAAAGGGGGAAAAATAATGTTACAAATGCTTCATAAAACATTTGGGAAAGAGCACATAAGTATATAGGTTTACTTTTTTATGCTCTGTCAGTGTAGAACTTTTTTAAACTAACATCCAATCTTGTGCTACACCTCATTTAATGAGTTTGACTATGTTAACAACTACATAAGATGTCAAGCTCATTTAATAACGTAGTAACACATCATTGGAAACATGTATGAAACACTTTTGCATTGAAAATCATCAAAACTAAATGATAATTAATTAAAGAAACAAGATGCATTTTCCAACTATCTTCAAGCTTACTGCTTCAGAGAGGTGTTGACATTGAGATGCCGCTTTAAATACAAAATCTATTGTCGCGGCAAGGGGTTCATCATTTGAGTCTGTCAAAAGCTCAAACGACTGAAACAGAATACGCTCCCACACTTCACTACCACACTCCAATTGGCTAAGAGCACCAAAAACCTAAGAAATAAAAAAGGCATCAATAGGAGAAAAACAAATCAAATAAAACAATGTTGGTAGCGATGGGACTGGAGCCCAAAGTATATCTAAAATTGAAGATATGTGTTCCCTGAACATTATATTATAAAACAAATAAGAAATTTTGGGAAAAGAATAACAGTCTATCTCACAGGTATTCGTAAAGCAGGTTCTGCATCTGGCTTTTGAAGTCGCTCAAGAAGTGCATAGGCAGCAAGTGAGTGTTCCGAGTGCTCAACCAATTTGGGTACCAGAGCAACAAGATCTGCTTGCAAATGCTTAGGAGCCTTGTCCAATACAAGAGAAATTTTTTGTGCAGACTGGGGTCGCCGTCTTGGCTCCGGACAGCCTTGTGGAACAGCCCCATCCAAAGCTCTTAGTGAATTTACAATCAAACCTAAGAGCTCCTCAGACTGTTCTGGCCACTTGGTCTGAAGTTCCAAATTCAAACAATCAATACCATAGATATGTTTAACAAAAATTACCTCTTATGGATACAAATTTGTACCTTTGACCGAAAGGATGCATTATCCGAACCAGTGGCAGATGTTTCTGGTGGACAAATAGGCTGTCCAGGAAGAGCTTTTTCCTGAATAGTATTACCGTTTAAATCAGAGCTCTGTACAGCAGATGTACTACTGCTTTCTTCAACAACAGAATCCAATCTCTCATAAACAGGAACTTGTGCAGACTCCATTGCTCTATTTTCTCTATCACATTCAAGAGGACTAGCAGCTCCACTGCTGTCGGGAGAAGGTTTTGAGCATGCATCAACAGAATCAGCAACAGGACCCACTTCAGAAGGTTGGCAGCACTCAACCATTATATCCAATAGTAAATCAATGATTGCTTGCTGCAATACTTTAACTCCCATCAGCAAATTCATCAAACTTGGGGAAGACTCATCAGCCTTGGTGGCCTTTTTCCCATCACAATTACCAGAGAGCTTGGTAGGTAAAAGCAAACGCTTCACTTTGCAGGATCATCAAGATAAACCCGAAGTCCAGTCAGAAACCCAGCAATTGCACCAGCATCCATTAGAAGTTTCTCTCTTAAAGTAACCTGTGGCTGTGAAGGATTATCTCCATATGTTAAATGAAATCCAGCTCGTGAAAGAAGGTTTCTAAAAATATCTTCCTCATCACCACTAATCCCTTCACTATCTTCAGAGTCGATCAGTTCATCAGGATCAGTTGTCAACGCATCCTGATCATCCTCTGAAGCTAAAACCTGTACATGAAAGATCAAATTAGAAGAGGCATGTGCAGCCTCAGGGTAAGAAACATAAGAATTTAACACAACCAGTAGGCACAATAAAATTCATAACAAAGACCCCCCAGACTCCACAACATGTGAGAAGCTAGAGGTAAAGCATATACTCATTCTTCTTTACTTTCACAAAAGACAAATAATGATAATTATTATGACATGGCTCAGGTGTGGGATAGAAATATGCTTACAAGTTTTATTGTACAGTAAGAAGTTCAAGGGATGCAAAATTATGAACTGAAGCATTAATCAACTTCTGTAACTCATGAATCATTTTTCAGCTTGTTCCATGCATCTTATCAGCTAATAACGAGCAAAAGTTCCAAGGAAGTGGCCATATTTCCTAATTTGCTTGTTACAATCATAGATAGCCATGCATACAAGTCAGATGCAAAAACACAGATATTATTTGTTAAATTATTGACATATCAGAAGCAGAAGAGCCAGGGTGAAATGGATAGCCATGCACATACAGCCACAGGTATTCTTTCTTATATCTAAACCCGAGAACATATCATCCTATAGACCGTAGAAGGACATAGAAAAAAGGGCAAGAGATAGGATATTAGGTATCTATCAATTAATAATTGCAAGTACAAGGTAACATAAAAGGCAATATCAAAAGGACTAACCTCTAAGTCTGAAAACTCAAACCAAGGGCAGCAATCCAATATTTCACATACAAAAACAACAGTGTCACGGACGAGAAACCCTGCATCAGCTTCTAACATATCAGACACCTTCATGAATTGCAAAACAGAATTATTCCATGTCTTCGTGCAGATAGAAGATTCTTTCCACACTGTCTTAGCTGGGTTCTTTTGATTCACAACAGCCATCCTGTATCTGACCCAGAAGTTTTTATCAGGATCACTACCAACGGCCTGGTCACTCTCCAAATAGATACATATGGTATCAAAGGACTCATACACACCTGGCTCAAGGAAAAATAAGCTTTGAATCAAGAACAAGAATGTAAAAGCTTGCAATTACAACTGCCAGTGAATAAAAAGCAGGAGGTAATATATCTATGCAATAAAATGCCTACCAATGCGAAGTTCACAACCACCAGCCTGAAAGAATTTACTGAAGATTTTTCGAGTCTCCATTATTTCCTTAAAAGACAGGAAATTTTCCACTTTCCATGTAAAAGAACTTCTTTTCCCATAACTATCAATAAGGGAACCACTGCTGCTTAGCTCAGAATCATGCTCAGTAAAATCCTGCATTATTGATGTCTCTTTCAATATAAGAACTTCAGCTGAGAATATGACAGTGTCCTGGACAAGAAAACCTGAATCTTGATCAAAGAGACTTGTAAGTGTCACAAATTCACGCCAGCCCCAATCCTTTGCAGCTTTGGAGTAGCGATTCTGAGATTCCTTGGTGACAGATTTATCCTCCATCCTCTGGTTCACAACTGACAAACGATGACTAACAAAACAACTCCAATCACTGGAAGTATTTCTTGAATCGGTAACTTCAAGAAACACTGAAAGGTGGCATGGTGGTTGAGACTGCCCTGATAGCATCAAAACCATGTAAAAATTCATCAGAATTTCTTCCTCATAACAGCCTAAACATCTTTTCAGTGTATTGAAATAACGTGTAAGGACCGGACACCAAACTATATTCATGCAGCGAGAAACAAGGTCGGGATTATCATCCATACTCATGGTGGCAGTAGCTACTTAATATCAGTACATATATAACTAAAAGCATGAAAAATAAAATTTGATGAAATGTTCATATATTAGAAAAAAAAATTGCTTAAAAAATGCAGCAATCAAGCTCCTTCAATTCCATTAATGTAGGAAAGAATTGTACCAAAATGCATACAAAAAGATCATATCTAATGTAGTTATAAGTTATAACTTAATAACAAGAGTGCAAACATCAAATATCTAACTATAAGCTTGAGTAAATGGTACTCGGAGCAGGAAAATGGCACACCTCTGGGATACACAATAAGGCGACAATCCCTATTACCAATCTGAAACCTCCTGCTCTTGATACAAAGACCCGTAATTTTCCTCTTCTTCAGCAAATCCTTTAACCTAGTAAAATTCTCAATCCTCCATGTGAACTTTCCAATGTGGCCATCTGACTTCCTCGCACCACTCCCACTTCTCCCAGAAATTACAGCCCCATTCTTGGAGAAGCTGCTAAACTCTTTGATCACATGAAATGAGGTACTAAAAACCGCAGTGTCATCCACCAAGAACCCTGAATCAGGCCCAATAAAATCAGACATCTTCATATAATCATTCCATCCCAAGCTGGTATTGTCACCACTCTTATTATCAGCCGCAAACCGCCCATAGGAATCCCTATGCATATGATTTGAACCGGGCTTTTGGTTCAAGACAGACATCCTAAACAAACACCAGCAACTCCTATCAGACAACACCACAGTTTTATCGGTATCCTTGCTTTCCAAACACATTGACAGATACTCAACCCCATTCACCGAGCTCTGGTACACACTAATCCTCAAATTACACTCCCCAGCAGGGAAAACCGGGCTCATTATCTTCTGCGTCTTGATCATCTCCTTGAACAAACTGAAATTGTGCACTTTCCAGGTGAACTTCCCACTCAAAACATCAGACACAGGGCCCGCAACCACAGAGGAAGACGATGACAAGGAAGAAGACGACGACGAGGACTGCAACTCATTGTTATCGCGAGTGAAATTAACGGACTCATTAAGAATAAGGATATCAGCAGTGATCAATACGGAATCGTTTTGGAACAAATAACCCAATTTGGGATCAAAAACAGTGGAAGAAGGCGTGAAATCACACCAACCATGCGATTTCTTCTTACTGGAGAACCGGTGCCAGGAATCGCGATGAATGCTCTTCGAATCGTCGGCGACGTTGACGATTGCCAAGCGATAACTAGCGAAGCAGTCCCATTTGGAGGAAGAAGTGCCGCGAGGGTCCATGATTTGGAGGTAGATAGAGATGTAACCTGGAAGAGCCTGTGAGTCACCCTTAGGGTATATCAAGAGGCGACAATCGTAACCTCCTACCTCGAAGTACTTGCTCCACAGTGCCCTAGCTTTTATTCTCGGGAAATTGTGCACCGTCCATCGGCACACGGCGGAGTACTCGCCTCGTCGATCCACGACCACCGTCTCCTGAGCACCACCTCCATCCCTCGACCCCATGGCTAGGTCCTCCGCCGCTGCTGACGACGACGATGATGATGTGGCGGCCTGCGATTGGTCCGTGAACGATGGCGCGGAAGAAAGAGAAGGAACTGCCTCAGACGAAGTGTGCTTCATTGTTTTAGAGTCTCTTATTGTTCTTCTTTGTGTTTGTCTTAGTTATCCTGAATCTTAAAACCTTGGAAGGAGACAGAGAAAGAAGAGAACAACACAGAGACGAACGAGACGAGACGACGAAGGAGGCAGAGAATGAAAGAGAGAGAGAGAGGAGGAGCACACACAGGTTTGGACAATAGGGGCGCATGATAGTGCCTTGCGCCTTTTTTCTTCTATGGCTTACTAACTGCGTGGCGCATGATAGTAATATTGCGCCTTCTTGATTCAGTCTCTCATTCTATTGGTTGGATTCAGATGCAAAACGGAGTACGCGTGTTACTTAATGTTGGCTTTTTATGGCCGTAGGATTAGTGAAATTGATATGATTAGGAGATTAAGCTAGCTAGGGTTAGGGAGCCCTTAGTGCACGTGCTTCTGGGAGGATCTGGATCCTTGGTTCCACTAAGGCCACGTCATTGCAGCGTTAATTTTGGAGTCATTTTATGTGTGATATGATATGATTCTACAGGAGTAAGATGGATCGCATCGCATTGATTCTCATGATATTTACAGCCAGGATACGCATTTTCACCGTTTGATCGATCATGGGTTGGAATTAGGTTTTGCCATTCTCTTTTGCTGGACCATTTCTTTTAGTTGCGGATGGGTGTGATGTGATGTGAATTTGTGAATACGATACTAACATAGCTATAAGTCACCGCTAAATTCAGTAATGAAAATAAGGTCTTGAGTATGTGCATTGCGGAATAATTTTTCTTCACATCAACTTAACATTATTCATAAATTTAGTCATATGCTATTTATTTTGTGTTAATGTTAATTATGACGGATGAATGATTAATGACATAGTTGTTTTTTTAGATGAAGTTAATTACATTAGACAGTCAGAGTGTTAGAAAGTTCAAAATTAAATAATGTTGCTAGAGTTGAAATTAATGATGATGCGCATAAATTGGTATGGTATGGCACCGGAGAATTGTGTAGCACAAGAGAAGCTAGGTGTAATGTAATAATTATTATCCTCGTAAGGGAAACATTGAATGGAAATTAGGAAAGTAAAAGCCAATCAAATATCAATATTTGTAGAATGAACTTAAATTTTTTACTTTTTTTTTAATCTAATAATTTTTTCTAGGGAAAAATATGTTTTTGAGCCCTATGATTTCGGTCAACTTTGGTCTTTGTCCCTATACTTTAAATAATTTGTTTTTTGTCACTGAACTTTTTAAACCCTCAAACCGTGGTCCCTGGCCATTAGTGAGATCTATAAACCTGATGAGCTGGCTAACAAAAGTTACATGTCCGTCTCAATAATGAGTCGCAAATAACTTACTCGTCATCTAATTAACTTTTTTTATTAATTTTTAATTATTAAAATAATCATAATTTCTAAATTAAAGTTTTCACCTGGACAATTTTACCCGATAAAAAATGTAATTTCATAATTATGGTTATTTTAATAACTAAAAAAATAATAATAAAACATTAGTTAGATGAGTCAGCTATTTGGGGTCCACCATTGAGGCTAACATGTAACTTTTGTTACCCAGGTCATCAGGTTAACAGATCTGACTAACGGTCAGGGACCATGGTTTGGGGGTTTAGAAAGTTTAGGGACAAAAAACACAGGATTTAAAGTACAGGGACAAAGACTAAAGTTGACTGAAACTATAGGGACGAAAAACATATTTTTCCCTTTTTTCTAATAGTGTTCCACGGTCTAGTCGGACCAGTTGGATAGTCTAGGTCGGTCAATGAATCCAACCATCCCAATTTACCCCTAAAAAATTGAATTAGCTATGGGTTTTACTCGAACCTGGATACTAACTATATTACGTCATACCACTCAAATACCTTGTAACCTTGAACCACACAAAAACTATGTGCAAACCACGCGTCCAACCAAGAGTTAGGGTACGAGGATTCATAAAATCCTATCCATTCATAGGCAGACACGTGGCCATGCTTTCTTGGACACAATAGGCTAATAGGACACCTCCAATTGAGACATATGCTTTCCCAAAGAGTAAGAGATCATCGGCAAAAAATAAATGAGTTGTGGGAGGACCCCCAAGGCTTTCAATCTAACTTCCTCAATAAAATGCCCCAAACACTTCATACACAAGACAAATAAAAGCGGGGATAAGGGATCACCTTGACGAATACCCCTAGAGGGAGAGAAGGGCTAAGTTGTCTCGCCATTAACTAAAACTTGCATTGAACAAGTAGAAGTACACTGATAAACAAGCTGACAAAAATGATCATTAAAGCCAATGTCACGTAGAGTCTCAATGATAAAGGCCCAATTAAGGCGGTCATATGTTTTTTTGAGATCTACCTTAATCGCCATACAACCCTCTCTAGAACGGGTACCTCTCAAGTTGTGGAACACTTCTTGAGCAACAATAATATTTTCATTGCCAAAACGACTATGGATGAAACTACACTGGTTGGGAAGAACAAGAGTATCCATTAAACCCCTCAATCTGTTGGCTAGGATCTTCGTAACGGTCTTATAGACAACGTTGCACAGGCTGATGGGACGAAACTGATTAATTGAACTGGGATGAGCTACTTTAGGAATCAGTGATATGATTATATGATTCACCTCTATGACTTTAACAGGAAACAGAAAGACAATCCTTACTAGATCACAGACTGAGTCACCAACAATTTCCCGCTAAGATTAGAAGAAGAGTGGGTGTAACCCATCAGGCCTCGGGGATTTCCAATAACCCATACCGAAAATAGTCGCATGAATTTCCTCTCTACTGGGACTATTATGGATCGCATTCAATTTATCAATAGGAATTTTGGGAAATAAATTGACCTTTTGCCATCGTTGGCAAGTCATTGGCTCCTGATAGAAAGCTTTGAAGTAGTTGATAACCATGGATTTAATTCTTCACTGGCCAGTAGTCACAATCCCCTCATCATCCACAAGTGAATCAATTATATTATGCCTTCTTCTACTAACTGTACTGAGGTGGAAAAATGGGCATTTCTATTTCCGAAATTAATCTCGTCTCTCCGAGCTTTATGGTACCAAAACGCCTCCTCCTGAACTAAGATAGATTGCTAATCTTTCCAGAGTTTATTGTGGAGTTTGTCCAAACCACGATTCGGACAGCCATAGTTAAATTCTTGTTAACCTTTTCTAAACGAGCAAGCACCCTTTTTTTCTTATGAAAGATATTACCAAACGTATTATTATTATTATAGTCCATAACTTGGCTATGAAAGATATGCACAACTCCAAACCAGTTACGACCATCCCTCCACGCCTCAGAAACAATGTCCTTGAAAGATCCACCTTCAAGCCAACTATCCGGGAACTTGAAAGGCTTCATAACAGCAAATCGTGAAGATGGAGCAGTATCAATTAATAAGGCCATATGATCATATGAGAAAGAAGGTAAATGAATTACAATAGCTTCGGGAAAGCGAATACGCCCAGATGCATTATAGATGCCCCTGTCCAAACGCTCCTTGACACCATGTCATTCCCATGCAAAAGGAGGGCTAATAAAGCCCAAATCCAAGAAACCACCAGTCAGCAGAACATCAAAAAAGTGATTCATTGATCTAACATTAATTCTTGCTCCCCCAGACTTATCTTTCGTTGAGGCATATGGATTGAAATCCCCAAAAACTAGCCACTCCTTAGAAATATTAGTTGTCATGTCACTTAGCTAACTCCATAACTTCTTCCTCAAAATTTGGACGAGGGGAAGCATAAACACATGATAAAAGCCATGATGAAGGGTTATCTAAAGGGGTAACACAGAGATGAACAAACTGAGTGTGGTCGGTGCAAAACTTCCACACTACAACTATCACCTCTCTATAAAATCCAAATACCTCCTGAAAACCCCCGAGCATGTTCTTGAGTCTAAGAATCAATTTAAGTATTTAAATTAGATTCAAGACTTATTATCCTTGGTTTTAATGAGTAACAAATTAGACTAAACCATAAGAAAACAGGTGCTACTAAGAAAGGTATTTGTCTGTGTATTTCAGGAACCTAGTAGAAGCAACCTGCTGAAGGAGAACAGAACAACATGAAGAAGAAGAAGAAGAAAGCATTGGAGCAACTCTCTAAAGATGACAAACCAAAGACTAGAAGAAATGAACTAGGACCGGAAAGAAGAACAAGAAGAAAGAAGCACCAAGCAACAAGAAGAAAGAAGCAGCAAGCTACAAGAAGAAAGAAGCAGCAGACTAAAAAGAAGAACAACACAAGCAACATATCTGAAGAGTAAACCAACCTATTGAAAGCTTATGGACTGAAGAAAAGATACACACCTACAATATGAAGACATTTCATCTAGAAGACTGCAAATCAGAAAGAATGCAAAAGATGAATTCAATCACTCCTAAGTGGAAATGCTGAAGAAAGAAATTCAGTAAGAAGGAAAGCAATCCTCAATCACAGCAACTATCTGAAGTTAATCAAACATGCTAAAGCAATCACAGTGAAGTAGTCAACATGCTAAATCAATCAATGAAGAATCAGAATCAAGCTCATGGAAGATCATCAAGTACAAGGAAGAATGACGAAGCAACAATTTGAAGAATAAAGAAAGCAAATCTGGAAGAAGCAATCTGAAGAAGAAAAGTGCTGAAATAAATCAACTCTCTGAAATGACGTGGCATTTCAATCTATCTGAAGAAGAAGAAGCCAACCATGTCATATAACACTCTGAAGATATGAAGACTCTCAACTCTCTAACTACGTGGATAAATCTTGAACGTCGAGAAGTCTCAACAAAAGGCAAAGACCAATTGATTAACAACTAGAAAATTGTTCAAATGTCTTGTGCCTTCATCCAGAAAGGAAATAGTAGCAAAAGCTATTTTCTTTATTTCAAGAAGCTCTGTTTAAAAAGGAAAAAAGAGAAAAAGGCAGAAAATCGAATAGTGATCAGAGATAGGTCAGCGCTGCTGTACACCTACTTCTGTGCAAACTCTGCAACACGGCATCAGAAGTCAGAAGTATTTTCGAAGAAAAGTGAACTTCACTATGGATAAAGAAGAAACACAACGAGCAAATATCATCTCTATTTTGCCTACAGACTTCACACAGTGAAAAAGAAAAGGAGAGAGAGAGCCTAAGCAAACTTGCTGAAGTAAAAACTTCACTCTCAGAGAAAAAATAAAGAAGAGAAAATAGAATAGACGAAAGACCAAGAGAGAGAAACATCAAAATCAAGAAAAATCTCTCAGATAAAGCAAAGATTATTATATCATCTGCAGTGTGTCAGAACTAATACATCTACACACCTAATCTGCTTAAACTCAGAAGGTACCGCATGAGAAAGCTACTTTCACAACGGTCTGAAGAACCTCACTCATACTTTCTCAACGGTAAAGTCAAAATACTTCTCAACGACTATATTTTATCAAGACATATAAATAGCCTGAAATGTGAAATTGAGATGTGAGCAAGCAACAAGAAAAAAGAGAGCTCAAGATCGAAAAGAAAGGAAGAAGAGGGCTTTGAAAAATAGAAAAGAGGACTTTCGAAAGAAGAAGCCTCATGAAGCCTCGGAGCTTGAAGCCTCAATCCTCTAACCTCTAAAATAGAGAGAGCGCAAATAAGAGCTGGAAGAGATTCCAGAGATACCTCAAGAGAGGAAGAAAGAAGGAAGTCAGCCTTAACATGAAAATGATATATTCATAAGGCATTGACAAAAGGAGACAGCCATGGATATCAAGTCATCTATCCTTAAATCATGGCGTACATCAAGCTCATAGAAGAAATTGGCGAAGCTCAATACAGATCATATACAACCAACCTTCTGAATCTACAGAGATGAATTGGAGCTTAAATTTATACACTTGTATCTTTGTCATTCTTTGTACTTAGCTTTCAATCTTTGTATTCTGAGTATCACTCGGTAATCCCTAGGTACAAGAAAACTGAAATTTAAGTTTCGCTGAAACTTAAATTCAATGCTTATTGTAAAAACGTTACGTGTAATAGATCCTGGAGAGGTTTGGTAAAAGAAATAATACTCTGGAGAGCCTGGAGAGGCTTGGTGGAAGAAAGAATACTCTTGAGAGCCTGGAGAGGCTTGGAGAAAAGAATACTACATAAGTTGCCTGAAGAGGCAGTTGATAACAAAGAATACTTGTTCAGCCTGGAGAGGTTGATAAGAATAATACTCGTTCAACCTGGAGAGGTTGATAAGAATAATACTCGTTCAGCCTAGATAGGTTGAGAAGAATAATACTGCATGAGTTGCCTGAAGAGGCAGTTGATAACAAAGAATACTTATTCAGCCTGGAGAGGTTGAGAAGAATAATATTGCATAAGTTGCCTGGAGAGGCAGTTGATAACAAAGATTACTTGGTAAGCCTGAAGAGGCTGGGATAAAAGAATACTTGTATCTGTGTTCAGATAGTGGAAAATCCAGTGGTGGTTTTCCCTGGGACTGGATGTAGCTCACTGAGTTAGTGGGTGAACCAGGATAAATTCTCTGTGTAAATTTCTATCTACCCTTATCTCTTTACTTTTTGTTATTAGTTATTTATTACTAACTAAGGGAGGGTTCGAAAAGTGAATTTATATTTTACACAACATAACATAATTTAGTTAATCTAAAGTATTTTGAAAAAGAAGTATTTACTGAACCCTCTGATCTGGTTCAGCAAGTTCTCTGTGAACATAATTTTTCAGCAAGTAAACAAAATCATTTGATCATCAATTAGAAACATTTCTAAACAACTTATATGATTTGTTTAAAATAAATATTTAAACCAAGTTTTAAGAAATGTCTTATTCAACTATCTGAACTGTTGATTGAATGCTCATTCGTTCTATCGAGGTCAGCAAGTTTATAAAAACAAAGGTTTTTAACTTCCGCATAACTCTAATAATCTTTGTATCAACCAACTAAGTATTTCACAATAACTTGCTACAGTTCATGAGATATCTTCTGCGAAAAGGTTTTCATAAAATTAGCTTAAAATTTTAAAACACTATTCAACCCCCCTTCTAGTGTTTCCTGTGGTTATTACACATGTACGATATGAGAGAGAGGAAAACCCAACTTCTTTATAATACGCTCAGCTTTGATTCCACTAACCCGAGGTTCAAACACGACCAACAAGTCGAAACAACGTCTTCTAGATAACTCCGTAATTAATGCAGGAAAGGTTCTCCCACCTGCACCTCTAACGTTCCAAGCTAAGATCTTCATAAAAAGATACACAAGGAAGATAGAATAGCCTTTAGAGATACTAGGAGTAACAACACCCGTTGAGGGGTTCTGATCATCAACCAAAAGTTCTACGTTAGTGGTGTTGCATGGGGAACCGGAGATATGTTGGACCTTTAGAACAACATCTCAAGAATAAACCACGTCAGGGGGCGATGGTTAAAAACTTCCACCTCTTCAGCCTGGCTTGCACATAGGGTATCTCCAACTAGAGAGTCCAAATTAAATCCATGAGATGAGTCTCGTAAATGAGTTAAAGACGACATAGGACGACCACCTCCCTGGCAGGTTTCTTGTTTAACATTCGTGAACTTAACTTGTGATTTCAAGTTGAGGCACATTTGCACGTTGTTTCTCTTAGCCGGCCCAGTACTTTAATTAAGCTCGTCGTTTATTTTGAGTCCAACATTCTAGTCCAAGACATGTTTGCCATTCTTACGTGTGTTAATATTCCTGGGAGTAGGGTCTACTGCATTACCTGTCACCTGCACATGACTATCACCCATCTCATGATTAGCGGTCTTCTAAATGATCGGCATACCCTTATCATTCTTCAGGATTTGACCTGTGGAACAAGCCCCAACAGGAAAATGTTTCTCATTCATTGAGGAGGAGTCCCCTGACTTTCCGTGCTTTTTTTCGCACTTAAAGATTTATCCTTGTGCACCTAGACCTATGTACGTCCCGATACATTACCCATAAAGGTAGTAATATCATTTCCATCTGTAGCCTCCTCTGAATCAAGGTTGCGCATGATCATCTTAATTGAGGACATTAAACTGAGACCCATTATTGCCTTTTTGATGATGATGTTACCTAAACTGAAGCACAACAAACACCTATTCAAGGTCAAGGAACCGACCAATCAAACAAACAGTTAACTCAAACAATATAATTCACTCAATCAACCAACCAATCAATCAATCAGTCAATCAGATTAACACCTCAAAAGCATAGTAAACTCATAACTCAAGGCCGGTGAACCGACCTGCTCTGATACCAACTAATGTGACACCCTTCTACACCATACTCTTATATGTTTAATAAATTGTAGTTTGGAAAACGGTAAAGTCCCACGATGGGTAAAAAGGTTCACAACACTCTTATTAAATCTCATGGTTCGAAAACGACTTTATTAAAAGGAATTAAACTCCGAAGAAAACTCAAACATAACTGCAGCGGAATCCTCAAAATATAAAGACAACTAATAACCTACTGCCATACAAGGCATCCAAAGGTTCATATAAATACTCCTAATCTAGAAACATAATAAAACTCCCAAAATACACCTTGATGTCACGTCTATCAGAGCCCATCCCTTTAATCATAATCGACACCAGTCGTGTCCTCATCGACACCTGTAAAAATATATCCACAGAATACGGTGAGGAAAAGGAGTACTACTTATACATACACATAGAGAATACCCATCCTCACCCACAACATCAATACATCATGCCATCAATACATTAATCACCAATAAATAACATTCATCTAAAACTCAACATATAGTTAATCATCTATATCAACGTGTATATTCCCTACCATCATTCCTAATTATAACACATAATATATCCATCACACGTTCACCAAGTTCATCATCATAGCATCCTTCATATATCATCATACTCATTACCATCATAACATCATTCATATATCATCATACTCATTATCGTCATAACGTCATTTATATATCATCATACTCATTATCATCATAACATCATTTATATATCATTATGCACATTATCATCATAACATCATTTATATATCATCATGCACATTATCATCATAACATCATTTATATATCATCATGCTCATTATCATCATACATCATTACTCCTCTCATCATCTACCCAAAGCTCATGACTTGGAACTCCACACAATGGGCGCACCTCGTCAATCACTCTAGTTAGTACCAAGATAGTCTATCGGTGTTACCACGCACTATCCGATAGGTTGTACCCCATCTATGGGCCCGTACAATCACTCCTAGGTTGCACCCCCTCTATGGACTCGTGCATCGAACGCTCCATCTTGATCCCCTGAGTTGTACCCCCTCTATGGGCCCACACAACTCAGTTCACCTCCCGAATTGTACCCCCTCTATGGGCCCGCACAATTTAGGTAACATCATCATCAAAAAGGTGATATACACCATCATCATCAAAAAGGTGATATACACCATCATCAATATCATCAACATCATCATCAAAAAGATGATATACACCATCATCATGCTCATCAATAAACACCATCATCATTAAGTGATATTCACTCATCATCATCATGCATCAATACATTCATCATTAAACATCATCATAATAAGGTGATATACACTCATCATCATCATCATGCATCAATACACTTATCATTAAACATCATCATAATAAGGTGATATACACTCATCATCATCATCATGCATCAATACACTCATCATTAAACATCATCATAATAAGGTGATATACACCGACATCATTATCATCATCATACTCATCATCAAATATCATCACTATACATCATCATATTCATCATCAATTATCGTCATTGTACATCATCATAATCATCGCAAATATCATCAAACATCATTAATCATCAACATCATACTCATTACAAAGCACCATCAAACAACATCAATCACCATCAAACACTCAGGATCTCAAAATCCACTCTGGTAATCGATTACCAACCTCTAGTAATCGATTACCTGCAAACAAGGTCTCTGGTAATCGATTACGGCACCCCTGTAATCGATTACCCACAGACAAACTCTCTGGTAATCGATTACAGCACCTCTGTAATCGATTACCCACAGACAAACTCTCTGGTAATCGATTACAACACCCCTATAATCGATTACCAGCAAGCAAATGGTGCTTCTGGGTTGCCCAGAACACTCTGGTAATCGATTACCACACCTGGTAATCGATTACCTGCGATGCAGATCGCAGATTTCACGATCTCAAACCCCTCAAAACCCATCCAATCAATCCCCAATCAATCTCTTTCGTTTAATCGTCATACATAATCATTATTAACATCAATTACTCAATAAATCATCAATCTATTACAGATTATAACATCAATTAATCAAAACCCCCAATTTCTCAATCCCTAATCACCCCTTTTTTCCATTATTCTCATTATCATCTTTAATCACACCCAATAAATCATCAATATACATCCAATCAATCATAAATCAACATATTATATCTTTCATTCTCAGTTATATCATGTATTCATACGGATTTAGAGCCTTTGGAGGGTCTTATGGTTGCCCTCACTACCCAAACATCCCTACATGCATATACAAGCAATGCCCTCTCCCCCACCGTACCTTAGAGTTGACGATCATAAACGAAAAGATGGAACTCCCTTGCTAATCTACGCTGCGGTACCTCCTCCTTGTGGAGTCGTTTCTCCCCTCCTTAAGGTTTCACTTTCTAACGTTTTGAAAAATAAGGATTAGGGCGAATTGGTAACCCTTCCTTACTTAAATACTTAACTGGGTTGGACCCACTCTCAACCCACTCATCCTTATTTTATTAAATAATATTATTCATAAAAATATTAATATTACTAATACTATTATTTATTCCTCTTATTTAATCAATTAATATTATTAAAAATAATAATACTATTATTTCTTCCTTTTCTTTTATTTTATTTATTCATTTATATTAGGAATTATTAGTATATTACGGAGTCCTTATCCGTCTAAATTCAAATTTAAATTCAAATTATATAATTAAATCTTATCCTAGATTTGTATTGATTCTTACCCTTAATCCTTGTGATCTCATTATCCCTATTTTAAAATCTGATCTTAATTTAAAATACTAAACCATATCTCTCTCCTAAGATTATCCTTATTAATCCTGATATTATTTTATTAATATAACAATTACTATATTTATAACAATTAATGTTATTTGCAACCTTATGATTTATCCCTTAATAATATTATTATTATATTCAATATAAACATATCTGATTAAGATCCTAATAATCTGACGTCTCTCCTAATATTATAATATTATATTATTATCATCTCATAAATACAGGTATATTAATATTTACTATTTTTAATGTATAACTTCTATTTTTACTGCTAACGTTACCGAAATATAATTATACGTACTTAAATTATATTTCTAATTTTCTAAATTTCAGGATGTTACAACTCTACCCCCCTAAAAAGAAAATTCGTCCTCGAATTTTGTCTTACTATTCTCTTAGATTGAAGCCTATGACACTAAGTATCGATAACTATAGCTTGGGTCGGATATCACGCTACTAACTCATATAATTGTAAACCAAATACTCATAATCGAAAATAAAATTTGATCATGACTAAACTAAATCCATTAAATCACTAATCACGCTTAGTATAACCACATTTATCATAGCCTAGATGATCAAGTTTTTCTCCCTAAGTCTAAGCTCTTTATCTTTCAAGTTTATATATTTCCGTATGATTGAAAACTTATGAACTAATAAATAATTACTTCTGATATGTTCAAAGATTAAAGCCTAAATAACTACAAATTCTATCAGCCTTTGATTTATGATCCTATCATAATTATAAAGCTATCAAGATTGCACCATATCATCATCAAAATCCACCTAGATCCAATGATCAATCAAGCCTCTAAACAATATATATACACAACCAATCAAATTTCTATGAAACTTAATATTTGGTCTTTATCTTGAAATCCTTATACTAAAACCATAAAATTTTCTAAATTATCAAATCTCTATCTCTAAACCATCAAATTAAAGGAAATCTCTACCTCTAAAAAGACTAAACCTCTATTCCTTAAATCTTAACATGTCAAATTTTTATCTTAAAACTATCGATTAAAACTTAAATCCATGTCTAAACCATAAAAACAAGCTTAACAGTTTTCCTCAAATAAAAGATCATCCAACTTTATGCAGATCAATATCCAACTTCCTAGGTCCTAATAATTTATCATTAATCTAGAAATATTTCTATATTTGATTGCAATCTCCTTAGGTTAAGTCACACATATAATATAATTTGGTCTCCTATAAAATTTTCCTCTATAATTCAATCTCCTATAAAATTTCTCATTCCCTAGTTTCATATGATTATTCCTACTTTCTCATATTAGTGATTATAAACCGTGTGTGTATACCGATATGAATATTTTATAGGATTCTTTCTTAGGTTTCTTTGAAAAAATCTTTTTTTTTTTAATTTCAGGGAGGTTCTATTGTCTAAACTATATATATTTTTAAATGAGTAAACTAGCAAATTGGTCCCTGACTTTTTTAGGGTTATGCAGTTTAGTCCCTAAGAAATAGAAAACCCCAATATAGTTCTCGACTTCTTGTTTTTTCTTTCACTATAGTTTAACCGTGTGTTTGACGTTAATTTTTTTACGATGTGTCACATTTAGTGACACTCTGTCTCACTGTTTGTCACTATAGTGTCCATTATGGCACAAAAATGATGTAATTTTGTCAAATTTATAGCTTGAAATGCTCTAACTTCAATCGTTGTGTGCTTCTCTATTTTCCCTTTTTTCTCTCTTCTCCCCCTTTTTCATTGGAATGTTTCAACTTCAATGACATTATTTTTGTGCCTCGATGGTAAATAGTGTGACACAATGTCACAAAACAAGACACATCATAAAAAAATTAACGGGAAATACATAGTTGGACTATAGTGAAAGAAAAAACAAGAAGTCAGGGACTATATTGAGATTTTTTATTTTTAAGGACTAAACTTCATGACTCTAAAAAAGTCAGGGACCAATTTGCTAGTTTACTCATTTTTAAATACTAGGATCTCTCTCTAAAAAATTCTTTACCTAACTCTATCTTATAATTCCTATTTTCCTCTAGACTAAACAAACTTTAAAATATACAGAAAATAGTAGTTATTAGTTCCTTACTAAGACACTATAACAATTAAAGACAGGTGTATATACCAATTCTAGTAAAGAAAAGAGTTTACTATAAATAAAACCAGTCACAATAATTATTATGATTCATAAAATAGAATAACATTTATCCTAAAATAAATTTATACTCTCATAAATAAAAATTTATTTTTAATACATATACCACCACACAAATCATATCTACTTTCAATAAATCCTATTTATTTTACAGACATTATTAAATATATATTTCCTATCAATCTTATGATGCTTTATATAAAATAGTTTGTTGGTTTCTATTATCACTATCTTTATCGAAATCTTAGCTATACTTCATAAATCTCTATCTTCTTCTAAAAAAAATTAAACTTATAAGATAATCAACTCCCAAAATCCTCCAATTTAAATTTAAATAAATCCTAACAAATTTTCTTTTATATATATAACCGATAACCGATTCTATCATCAAAAACACCTAATCTAAATCTAAATAAGATCTTATCTTAATTTGAAATTCAACCCAGACTTATCCAAATTTCTAAAATTTAAATTCATCCTCAACCAAAATCTTTTCATCCTGTTAGCTCACCTTGTAACTACAGATAAAATCTAAACTATCTAAATCCAAATTATATAAATCATTTAATCCAAATGTAACTAAATCCTAACAAAATTTTAAAATCAAATCCTAATTTTACAACTTCAAAATCAAGATACATATTTCTCCTATCCAACAACTAATTCTAATCCTTGACTTCAAATTCAAATTATGCCCATTATTTAAATCCGATTTAGATAAATCCTAATCTAATAAATTCAAATTCAAACATACTCACACACATAGATATATATTATTTGTCAAAAGAACCATCAATCTTAAATATTCAACAATTTATTATTTATTTATTCTTCTCCTACTTCTCACTTAAATCTAAATCAATCTGAACCTCAAAATTTCTAAAACATTATTTTATACACATCACATAATATGATAAAAGTCATTACAATCATACAATTTAATCATCATATCATTCATTCACACATAAAATTCTATTTAAAATTTTCTTTCTTAAAATATTTTCGCAAGGATTTTCTCCTAGAAATGTTATTGACAAAATACTCTCCCTTCAAGTTGTTACATCTTCTCTTATCATGTTCAAATCATTAGGGTGGCCAGTCCCAATCACTTGAAGCAAGATGATCAAAGACTTACCAACCTTGCAGGACACTGAAAACTAGAAAAAATTTCAATAATACACATTACTCAATCCACATCACAATTTAACACACGGAAGCACAACAAACACCTATTCAAGGTCAAGGAACCGACCAATCAAATAAACAGTTAACTCAAACAATATAATTCACTCAATCAACCAATCAATCAATCAATCAGTCAATCAGATTAACACCTCAAAAGCATAGTAAACTCATAACTCAAGGCCGGTGAACCGACCTGCTCTGATACCAACTAATGTGACACCCTTCTACACCATACTCTTATATGTTTAATAAATTGTAGTTTGGAAAACGGTAAAGTCCCACGATGGGTAAAAGGTTCACAACACTCTTATTAAATCTCATGGTTCGAAAACGACTTTATTAAAAGGAATTAAACTCCGAAGAAAACTCAAACATAACTGCAGCGGAATCCTCAAAATATAAAGACAACTAATAACCTACTGCCATACAAGGCATCCAAAGGTTCATATAAATACTCCTAATCTAGAAACATAATAAAACTCCCAAATACACCTTGATGTCACATCTATCAGAGCCCATCCCTTTAATCATAATCGACACCAGTCGTGTCCTCATCGACACCTGTAAAAATATATCCACAGAATACGGTGAGGAAAAGGAGTACTACTTATACATACACATAGAGAATACCCATCCTCACCCACAACATCAATACATCATGCCATCAATACATTAATCACCAATAAATAACATTCATCTAAAACTCAACATATAGTTAATCATCTATATCAACGTGTATATTCCCTACCATCATTCCTAATTATAACACATAATATATCCATCACACGTTCACCAAGTTCATCATCATAGCATCCTTCATATATCATCATACTCATTACCATCATAACATCATTCATATATCATCATACTCATTATCATCATAACGTCATTTATATATCATCATACTCATTATCATCATAACATCATTTATATATCATTATGCACATTATCATCATAACATCATTTATATATCATCATGCACATTATCATCATAACATCATTTATATATCATCATGCTCATTATCATCATACATCATTACTCCTCTCATCATCTACCCAAAGCTCATGACTTGGAACTCCACACAATGGGCGCACCTCGTCAATCACTCTAGTTAGTACCAAGATAGTCTATCGGTGTTACCACGCACTATCCGATAGGTTGTACCCCCTCTATGGGCCCGTACAATCACTCCTAGGTTGCACCCCCTCTATGGACCCGTGCATCGAACGCTCCATCTTGATCCCCTGAGTTGTACTCCCTCTATGGGCCCGCACAACTCAGTTCACCTCCCGAATTGTACCCCCTCTATGGGCCCGCGCAATTTAGGTAACATCATCATAAAAAAGGTGATATACACCATCATCATCAAAAAGGTGATATACACCATCATCAATATCATCAACATCATCATCAAAAAGGTGATATACACCATCATCATGCTCATCAATAAACACCATCATCATTAAGTGATATACACTCATCATCATCATCATGCATCAATACACTCATCATTAAACATCATCATAATAAGGTGATATACACTCATCATCATCATCATGCATCAATACACTCATCATTAAACATCATCATAATAAGGTGATATACACTCATCATCATCATGCATCAATACACTCATCATTAAACATCATCATCATAATAAGGTGATATACACCGACATCATTATCATCATCATACTCATCATCAAATATCATCACTATACATCATCATATTCATCATCAATTATCGTCATTATACATCATCATAATCATCGCAAATATCATCAAACATCATTAATCATCAACATCATACTCATTACAAAGCACCATCAAACAACATCAATCATCATCAAACACTCAGGATCTCAAAATCCACTCTGGTAATCGATTACCAACCTCTAGTAATCGATTACCTGCAAACAAGGTCTCTGGTAATCGATTACGGCACCCCTGTAATCGATTACCCACAGACAAACTCTCTGGTAATCGATTACAACACCCCTATAATCGATTACCAGCAAGCAAATGGTGCTTCTGGGTTGCCCAGAACACTCTGGTAATCGATTACCACACCTGGTAATCGATTACCCGCGATGCAGATCGCAGATTTCACGATCTCAAACCCCTCAAAACCCATCCAATCAATCCCCAATCAATCTCTTTCGTTTAATCGTCATACATAATCATTATTAACATCAATTACTCAATAAATCATCAATCTATTACAGATTATAACATCAATTAATCAAAACTCCCAATTTCTCAATCCCTAATCACCCTTTTTTTCCATTATTCTCATTATCATCTTTAATCACACCCAATAAATCATCAATATACATCCAATCAATCATAAATCAACATATTATATCTTTCATTCTCAGTTATATCATGTATTCATACGGATTTAGAGCCTTTGGAGGGTCTTATGGTTGCCCTCACTACCCAAACATCCCTACATGCATATACAAGCAATACTCTCTCCCCCACCGTACCTTAGAGTTGACGATCATAAACGAAAAGATGGAACTCCCTTGCTAATCTACTCTGCGGTACCTCCTCCTTGTGGAGTTGTTTCTCCCCTCCTTAAGGTTTCACTTTCTAACGTTTTGAAAAATAAGGATTAGGGCGAATTGGTAACCCTTCCTTACTTAAATACTTAACTGGGTTGGACCCACTCTCAACCCACTCATCTTATTTTATTATATAACATTATTCATAAAAATATTAATATTATTAATACTATTATTTATTTCTCTTATTTAATCAATTAATATTATTAAAAATAATAATACTATTATTTCTTCCTTTTCTTTTATTTTATTTATTCATTTATATTAGGAATTATTAGTATATTACGGAGTCCTTATCCGTCTAAATTCAAATTTAAATTCAAATTATATAATTAAATCTTATCCTAGATTTGTATTGATTCTTACCCTTAATCCTTGTGATCTCATTATCCCTATTTTAAAATCTGATCTTAATTTAAAATACTAAACCATATCTCTCTCCTAAGATTATCCTTATTAATCCTGATATTATTTTATTAATATAACAATTACTATATTTATAACAATTAATGTTATTTGCAACCTTATGATTTATCCCTTAATAATATTATTATTATATTCAATATAAACATATCTGATTAAGATCCTAATAATCTGACGTCTCTCCTAATATTATAATATTATATTATTATCATCTCATAAATACAGGTATATTAATATTTACTATTTTTAATGTATAACTTCTATTTTTACTGCTAACGTTATCGAAATATAATTATACGTACTTAAATTATATTTCTAATTTTCTAAATTTCAGGATGTTTCAATTCACCCCCAGACACACGTCCTTATAAAATACCATCTTTCTCTCTAGTCTCATACCAGTAGTTGTTTGGAACTTTTGTGACACCCTTCTACCCCAATCTCTTATACATTCAGTAATTTGAAGTTAGGAAAAGTTACGGACCACATCGGGTAAAAAGGTTCACATCTCTTTCTAACAAAACGTCAATTGATTCAAAATCAGCTCAATTAAAATAAAAATTAAAGTCAGCGGTTTTTAGAATAATTAAAACCTCAAAATCTCAATGTCAACATCAAAATATCCTTATTGGCCATGCAAGACACTTAAAATAATTTTCATAATCTCCTCTTAATAACCTAAAAATAAAACCCCTATTACTAAGCCCTGAGGTCATAAGTATCAGAGCGACACCCCTTCAACTCAATACTCGGCACCTGACATGCCATCTTCGCTACCTGTAAATCAACCACAGAGAACACGGTGAGGAAAAGAACACCAACTTATACATGCACGCAGAAGGCTACCCTATCCTCACCCACACATAGTTATAATCATCATCAAACCATATCCTAATCACATTATCTCACACTCTTATTATCAAATATATTATCTCATCACAAGTTTATAAGTCACACTTCGCAAATCATCAAGAAAACACATTCTCTACACTTAACATATAATGCTCATATCATCATATCACATTTCATTTCCATCATAAAATACAATGTAGGTTCATTCTATGATCATGCACACCAAAACTCATCACAAAGATCATGACTCGGAACTCCGCACAATGGGCGCACCTCATCAATCTCCCTAGTTGTTACCAATGACGACCCTACCATTAACGCCCTCTCTTGGCCGATAGGTTGCACCCCCTCAATGGGCCCGTGCAAAGATATTCGACCATAGGTTGCACCCCCTCAATGGGCCCGTGCAAATATATTCGCCCCTAGGTTGCACCCCTTCAATGGGCCCGTGCATCGAATATCCCATCATGGTCTCTGCACCCCCTCTATGGGCCCGTGCAGTTCACTTCCTGAGTTGCACCCCCTCAATGGGCCCGTGCATCTCAGTTACCACACCTTATATGCTTAATGCATCATCATTGTACATATCGCACCTCATATGCTCAATGCATTATCATCATCATACATCTTATACCTCATATACTCAATGCATTATCATCATACATAACACACCTTATATGCTCATTACATCATCATCATACATCACAATATCATAAACAACTAGCATCACATGGGATATTCATATCATCATTTCATACCACAATCAGTGCATTTTAAACATCTAATTAAATCTCTCAATTCCACAAACGATTTGTATAAACACCATCAACAGACAAAAGAGTCATAATCATCACATAAAGAACACTCTCATACACAATTGGACCTGGTAATCGATTACCACACAGCTGTAATCGATTATCAGCAACTCTGGGACACAAAATCCACTCTGGTAATCGATTACAAGCCTCCTGTAATCGATTACCAGCCAATCACCTCTCTGGTAATCGATTACCACACAGTTGTAATCGATTACCAGTATGTCAACTCTCTGGTAATCGATTACAGGCCCCCTATAATCGATTACCTGCAAGCCAACTCTCTGGTAATCGATTACAGTCCCCCTGTAATCGATTCCCAACAAGCCAAATTCACTCCACGCTGCCCATAAAACCATGTAATCGATTACAGGCTTCTGTAATCGATTACCCGCGACACCAGACGACAGTTCTTGCGATTTATACCCCTTTTAAACCCTTTTATTCAACCTCTAATCAATCCTCATTGTTAATACGTCAATCATACACGTTTATACCGAACAAAATCAACAAGAACACCAATCTTTACAACAATTTTTCACAGTTATTCCATTATGATCATCAATCACTAAACCCTTATTTACCCTTTTTCGCTATTCTCGCTACCCTCCTTCAATTCAATCAAGATTCATCAAGATTAACACATTTAAGCATCAAGCAACAGATTTTCATCACACAATATGTAATACATATATCAAATTCGAATTTAAAATCTTAGAGGGTCTTGTGGTTGCCCTCACTACCCAAGCACTCCCACATACACATACAAGCAACACCCTTTCCCCCACCGTACCTTGAAGGTGAAGGTCGAACAACAACGATTGACTCTTTCTTGATGATCACTCTACAGAAACCTCCTCTTGAGATGTCGTTTCTCCCCTCCTTATGGTTTCGATCTCTGACGATTTGAAAAAAATAAGGATTAGGGTGAATTGGTAACCCCTTTTTACTTAAATGCTTAACTGGGCTGGGCCCACCCTCAACCCACTCATCCTCTTTTAATTAGAAATAACATTATTAATAAAAATACTAATATTACTAATACTATTATTTATTTATTTCTCTTATTTTATTAATTTTATTTAATAAAATTTGGGATGTTACAACTTCACTCCCTAGTGTTCTTCGACTTCTAGACAGGAATAGATGTCTCCAAAACAATCGTCTCAGAATTGACTGTTTCAATCACTACCTTAGCCTTCTTCGTGCTCCTATTCAACTGGTATGTTTCCTGAGTAGTTAGCTCGTCGTCAGATTTAGCCCCCTGAAAGGGGTTTTTCAAAACCCTAGCAAAGCTTGAAAAAGAGGCCATAAAACTCATCCATTTTTAAAAAGAAATTTAAGATCATGATTCCTTTTTTTAACTCAAGTATTCTCTTATTTTGATTTTTGCCTTTTCTTCCTTAAAACTCTAATACATAATATTCATGTTCGAAACTTGTTGCCTCCCCTGTCCGTCTCCCCCGTCCGTCTCGCACCTAAGAGCATCTTTATCCCAACAACCCATCAAAGTTTCTTAAACCAATATTTTATAATTCTTCACACATTCCCATATTATTATATTATTTATATTACTTTAAGCAACCCATTCACTTTTTATCTCCAACCCAGCAACTCTAAAAAAAAAATTTAATGGACCACACAACCTACCCCACACTTATATATTTTATTATTTTCATCCAATTTGATTTATAATATTAAAATATTCCTAGTTTAATTTTTAAATCAAATTTGGTTAACAAGATTAAAAACGAAGACCATGTATTATACTTAATTAAACATGATTAATTATAAATTGCATAATACATAATTTAAATATGCATAATACACCATTAAACATGTTTTTTTATAAATGAACCCAATGCATGAGATGCTCTAATTAACATATGCTTCAACTTTGGTTAACATCACGTCCAAATCGTTCCCAAATATGCTCCACCAAATCCGCTTGTAGATGGCGATGTATATTCCTTTCACGAATTTGTGCTCTCCTTTGTAGGTATGTTGCAAAACTAGGTATTGAACCGCTAAATACTTCAATGGGTGGGGTATCATCACTTGCCTGATCATATGAATAATTGAGATGCCCACTATATGTTTCTCGTTCATCTTCAGTAATCATGTTATGCAATATTATACATGCATAAATTATATTCTTCAACGTATGCTTATGCCAAGCTCGTGCTGGACCACGAATAATTGCAAATCATGATTGGAGCACTCCGAAGGCGCGCTCCACATCCTTTCTTGTTGCTTCTTGATGTTGGGCAAATAGTTTCCTTTTCTCCCCCTATGGCATTGAAATGGTTTTAACAAACGTTGCCCATTCTGGATAAATGCCATCAGCTAGATAGTATCCCATGTTATATGTGGTGCCATTTATTTCGAATTATACCTGAGGAGCATGCCCGTGCATCACATCATTAAAGACAGGAGACTGGTTGATGACGTTGATATCATTATTTGAGCCTGCAATGCCAAAAAAAGCATGCCAAATTCATAAGTCTTGTGATGCAACTACCTCTAAGATGATTGTGGGTTTCGCATGATCACCTCGACAAAACTGACCTTTCCATGCCGTCGGACAATTTTTCCACTCCCAATGCATACAATCAATACTTCCTAACATTTCAGGAAACCCACGTCTTTCCCCCATTTGTAGTAGACGTTGTATGTCGTGGTTGTTGGGTTTTCTCATGTACTCTGTTCCAAAAACATCAATCAATCCTGTAACAAACTTCTCTAAACATTTTATTGCAGTGCTTTCGCCAATTCGCACATACTCATTAACACTGTCAGCGGGGTGATCCATAAGCCAACATACGAATTGCGATAGTGCATTTTTGTAGCGGTGAAAGACTAATTCTACCAGTTGCATCCGTCATCATTTGGAAGTACCTATCATGATTGCCAAGGGCTTCAACAATGTGAAGGAACACATGTCTTCTCATTCAGAACCTTCGTCGGAATTGAGCTTCTGTGTACGTTGGATTTGCTGAGAAGTAGTCATTTTGCAATCTGAGGTGTCCTTCCTCGCGACCTCGTTCTATGTGAGCTCTTTTTCGTGCACGCCTTGCAGAAGTGTTATCTTGTACTACTTGTCTCTCAAGCATTAACTGAATTCGTCCCTCTTCTGCTTCAAGATCTCGAAGTTCATCTTCGATGATCTTCCACTCAAGTTCATCCTCATAATCTGAATCGTATGGATCCATTTGAAAGTAAATTAGGAGTTCAATAATTTGACCAAGAGAGGGAAGATACATATATATATGGTACAATAGTAACGGCTAGCTTGACTACTAACGACTAGTTTGACTAATAACGACTAGTTTGACTCAACATTAACTTTAATACATAATAAACTTTAATACAACATTAATTTAAGCACACCACTAACTTAATGCAAAATTAACTTAAATACATCATAAAGTTTAATAGAACAATAACTTAAACACACCACCAACTTAATGCAACATTAACTCTAATACATCACAAACTTAATCCAATCCATGTCTTTCTTTAATGATTTTGCATATTGCATTATGACTAGCAAGTTGTGCCTCAGTCATCCCGGATGTATCCTTCAACAACATTTCCCACTCCTTAAATTCTAATTTTCTTTCTTTTATCTTCACCTGAGTCTCCTTAAGACGTCTTAACTCATGCATCTCTGTGACTCTTTCCTTATATGATTCCTGCATTGTTTTAGATTCAACTGGAGCAGAAGATGCTTCTTGTAATTTTGCTTTAGCCTTCCTTTTAGCCATTTTCGATCCCATTGGGCGGACCATGGGAAATGATGTAGGGTCTTCCTCTACTACCCTATCTGGAACTTCCGATGCAGATGATGAAGTATACTCTCCTGAAGCAGAGACCTTAGTTCTTTTTGAATATCCTTGGTGTGAGTCTGAATTCCATTTGGGATTATCCTTCAATAACCTCCATGCATACTCAAATTTGAATGCCTCTCCTTCATCCTGCGAAAAAATGGCTAATGCATGATTAATAACATCATTTTCAGTAGTCCCACTTTTCTTTGCTCCAATGGCTTGTTTGTAGCGCCCAACAAACTTTTGAACTGCGGCATTCAACTTTTGCCAACGAGATTTTAGTGCAATTGGTCCCCTCTCTTGATGCTCACCACGATACTCATTATAGTTGTGACGAACTCGTCGCCAAAAACTCTCTGCTTTTTGGTCAATCCCAACAATTGCATCCTTTGAAACATTAAGCCATGATTGAATAAGAAGTGTGTCTTCTTCCATTGTAAATCTCGCTTTAGACTTGGTACGACCACCTAATATTTGCTCTTCGTTGATAACAATATTCTCCAACCCAACTTCGAACGACTTTGGTGGAACTTCAGACTCCGCTATAGACGCAACTGGTGTTTGTGCTTGTTCATTGGTGCCTTCCCCACCAATGGCGCCCCTTGAAGACCCACTATGCATGGCCAAATTGGGTTGCTGTGATTGAAAATTTAATCCATATTGCCCCATCATTGGATATGGATTTTGCATATTTGTCATGTGGGGATGAAAGAAACCAGGGTATGGATACACAGGAAAATTCCCCATGTTCGGGTTACTTTGAGAATTTGGAGGAGTGGAAAATACTTGAGAATTTTGATCATTTGTAGGGTGAGAATTTTGCATCCAATTCATGTAAAAGTTGGGATTGAATTGGTTGGGATCCATTTGAAAATAAAAGAGCAATGTTGAGAATGTGAAAAACTAAATTTTTTGCAACAATAGGAATGAAGTGGTGGATAAATTTGACATATGAACATCAAATTCTCACTATATATAAAGAAAAAATAATAAAAATATTAAAACTAGCCGTTAAAATTTTTTTTACCGTTATTAAAATAGTTAATATAATATTATATTATTACAAATAATTAATATAATATTGTTACCGTTATAAATTTTTTTACCGTTACTTATTAAAATAATTAATATAATATTATATTATTATAAATAATTATTATTATATCGTTTAAAAAAAAAACTTGCAGCAACCCGCTTTTGCGGGTGCTGCAGGCAACATCGCCTTTTCTGGAATGAAATGCTGGTCGAATCTCTCCATCCGTGAGCAACGCTATGCCTTCGATGCTGCAGTGGTAGAACCGTGTTGAGCAACAACGATGGAGCTGCTCTAAGGTGAATTTGTATAAAGTGAATTTTCTTTGTTCGGTTAACAAGCTATGTGATTTGAACTTTTAAATGCTTAAAATTAGTAATTGAAATGGCATGGAAAACTAACAAAAATAGAAAATTGCTTTCAGTTTAAAAGAAAATGGTTTAGACTTTAGAGGGTATTGTTCTACTGAATTAGGGGAGAACGGAGAAATCAAAGGAAAAGATTGAGTGAATGAGTTTAGGGGAGAATAGAGAAAACGAAAAAGGAGGTTGCGCGTGACACACTAATTATGAAGTTTTAATCTCATCCGTTAATTCTAATTTAGTGGTCTGTATTAATCCCTCCCACCCTCACATACACACGATTTGGTAGAAGAGAAATTGAGGGAGAGTGAGAAGAAATAGAGATAATAGAAATAGGTGTGTGTTTGGTGTACCCGCATATTTATTAAATGGGTGGGGACGGATATCATACTACCCGTCCCGCGGGTACTCGCATACTCATTAAAACATATTTTTCTATTAAATATATTTGAATATTAAGATTTTTTATTATTTTATGATGAGATATAATTTATTTTATATTATTTTTGGGTAAAATATGAAATTGATCCCCGTAAAATATGTCAGTTTTGAATTTAGTCTCTGCAAAAATTTTTCTTTTTATTTGGTCCTTATAAATATTTTTCGTTTTGTTTTTGGTCCCTACCGTTATTTTCGTTGTTAAAAAATGACGTGGCAGATGGAAAACACAGTCAACATGATGATGTGGACTCTCATTTGCCTATGTTTTATTTATTTATATAAAGTTGGAAAACAAACTGAACCGTTGGGAAGAGTTTTTATTTCTTTACAACAAATTGTAAATCCGATGAGTGGTTTTTTTGGGTTGTGGTGTGTCTATAGGATGAATTGGGAAGAGTTTCCCACACAGATTGTTCCCCAATCTAACGGTGCAATTTGTTTGCCAACTTTATATAAAGAAATAAAACAAGTAAAACATAAATATTCCACATCTAATTTACACATAGGTAAATGCGAGTCCACATCATCATGCTGAGTGTGTTTTCCGTCTGCCACGTCATCGTTTAACAGCGAAAATAACGATAGGGACCAAAAACAAAATGAAAAATATTTATAAGGACCAAATAAAAAGAAAAAATTTTGCAGGGACTAAATTTAAAACTGGTATATTTTACAAGGACCGATTTCATATTTTACCCATTATTTTTTTATGATATTCTTAATATATTAGCATGCAATAGTATTATATAATGATTATTTATATATATAATATGATATTATAATATATTATATAACATTCCCTCTTTTTCTCTTTATAAAATTTAAATTATTAAACATTAATACCCATGATTACCCGCGGATATCCGTTATCCACATGGGTACCCGTTAATTTTAGTAAGTATGTATACGAGTAAGCACTACCAACCCCACCCCACCCTGCCCCGTTGACATATCTTTAATTCTCACGCATACAACGTAAGAATGCATTTCACCGTACCCTTGTCCAGTCCGATAAGGCCCATTGGTTTGATCAATCCTGCCAGTAGGCCGCTTCCGAATATACCTCTTCAAGGTGAAATGGGCCCTTGACAAAAAAAAAAGGTGAAATGAGCTAACTTTGTCGGCGATGAGCTGAGGTTTAAAAGTCAAGATAGTTTCTATTCACACCACCCATTTTTCCTATTCATTCTACCCTCATTTTTTAAAATTTTTTTCTTTGCTGCATGCTTGCACCCATCACCTCTAGCTGCAGCTCTCAATTTTTCAGATTATACTTGGTGGAATGATATCCCACCTAGTATTAGACTTTTTGTAGCTTCTGAAGCTTCTTAATTTATCCATTATCAATCCAGTTCAAAAAAAAAAATTATATAAAGTTAACTATATTGTATAAAAATATTATATTTATTATATTATTTTATAAAATTACAATATCTTATAACATATATAAAATTATAATAATTTATATATTAAATTTATAATTTTATCATACATAATTTTATGATTTTTACATTTATATATGATAAATTATATATTATAAATTAATATTTATCATATATATATAAAGTTATTATATATATAATTTCATTATAATATATGTATTTTATAAAATATTTACTTTGTTAAATATATATATATATATGTAAATTTTTAGTATAATTATATAATTTATCATAAAAATTTTCATAAATTTGGCGATTTTATTACGTTATAATTTATTATATATAAAATTTAATATATATATTTTATATCTTATATATAAAACTATATGTTATTGTAAAATATATAATTTTTATAAATTAACAAAAATTACAGCTTTATTATTTCTATTATAAAATTATATATTATAATTTTATATATTGTACAATAATTATATATGTAATATGTATAATTTTATGAATTTTATAATTATACACTGTTAGTGTAAAAATATTTTACATTGTCATTTAATTATGTGTGACATATTATTAATAAGTTTAAAATACATGATGTGTCATATTCATTCATTGATGTGGCGACACATTATTAAATGTCAATGTAGAACTTTTTTTACATTGACAATGTATAGTGATTAAACTCAAATGTTATTATATATAATTTTATAATTTTAATTGATATAATTTATTCTCTTATTCTACCTTTGGTCCTATTTATAAGAAACAATGAAATGATTTGAAACTAGTTAATTGTAATTAATAATGTCATGATTTTAAATTCCATTCCAGAAAATATCCTTAATATTAAATAATTAAAACAATGTTAAAATTACTCCTAATTAAACTCATTAGTAAAATAGTAACTCTTGATCTAATAGTTTGACATTGAAATTAGCGTAATACATCCACTATGGTAGAAAATAGGCGAGTCGTGGACAATTAATTAAGGGTATAAAAGTATTTTAAAATAAATTCATAATTAATACAATTCAAAATATTAGGACCAAACAAAAGCACCCTTTTGTCTCTTATAAATAAAACCGGAAGTGGTATAATATTTTAGAGTTTAATAATTATACACTGTCAGCATAAAAAACTTTTACACGGTCATTCAAGGAGGTGTTGCCACATTTTTTAATGAACATGACACATCTTGTGTCATTAAACTCAATAAATGATGTGACAACATATCATTAAATAACTGTGTAAAACTTTTTACATTAACAATGTATATAAATTAAATCTAATATTTAAAATAAAAAAGTTGCAAAACGGAAATTCGTCTGAGTTTCCATCCGGTGCACAATTTTCTGAATTCAAATATTTTATATGTAATTTTTTGTGTACAGAAAATTGAATACCCAATACACAATTCAGAAAATTGTGTACTTATTTCCTATACACAAAAAATACATACTAGATAACAATTTTTTGTTGTGAAGAAGAGAATAGGGGTGTTCGCGGTTAGATTTGGGTCAGTTTTGAGGTAAAAATCATCTTATCCAATCATTTCAATTTTATTATTTCATCATTCGATGAGTTTTGATATTTTTTTCAAATCCGATCTAATCTGATCTGATTTAAATTGGATCGGATCGGATCGGTTTTTTATTTTTTAAAGAGGCGGTAAATCTATACTATTAATAAAGCCGATAGCCCAATTTTGGTTTCCACTTTTACATACCAAAAATACCCCTATTATAACTACCCATTGATACAATAATCAACCATGTCACCATGTTATTTGGTAATTTTAATCCACCCACTCCACCCTGTTCTTTTGTGTCTCCAGAACCGCACAATAACCGCCCAAAGCCCACTACTTTTCCCCTTTCTCCCAGACTCATCTACCGTGGGGATCGGATTGTGTGACTTTGGAGAGGGTAAGTCACGGTGAATTTCTTTTTTTATGGACCGTTAAATTAATCTAAAGCTTCTAGTTTAGCCACCTGTCTCTGAAGCTCTATTTTTTTTTTTAAGAAAATCCTTCTCATACTGTGAGGAAGGAAAAGAAAAAACGAGGAAGATTATGATACGAACAAAGCCTCCTGCTATCAAACAGCGCCGCTCCAACCAGCGTTCCGGCCACCGGCCCACCACCAAGCTCCGCTAATATGATCAATATGGCGGCAACAAGCGCCTCATCATCTCCGTCCGCATTGACCAGATCAGGAAGCTTCACTTCACCCGTTCCCACAGTATCATATAGTGCAATGATTTCTAGTTTTTTAAGTAGTAGAGATTTTGACTCAGCTTTCTTGTTTCTTCTTTCATTAGTTTTGGGAAAATGATAACAACTACGAGAAAGAGTAATTCGTAGAGACTTAAGAAATTACAATCTATTCAATGACTGTTCATTCTCAGAAAAAAAAAAAGAAAACTATACAAAAATATGTTTTATCTCACATTAGGACTTAAAAAATTCACATCCACCAGTACTCTATCTATTATCAAAGACTCAGCCTTCAAATGTAAAAATTCTCATTTTAATTTTTTTTAAAGGCAGAAGGTTGCGATTAAAGATATATGGGCAGCGAAAACTCTATTCCAAGTTCTCATGCTTTTTTATTTTTTTATGGTATGTTTGTAATTGTAAACCAATGTATACATTCAGGACCCCAATCAGGAAACTACAATTCCAATTATCCCGTGTGAAGAACAAGAAAACAAAACAATTATTGTAACTTTGTAAACATGTTTTGAAACAAAAGAAACTGAAGTTGTTCATATAGTCGTTATGGTTATTGCTAAAGCCGGTAAAGTATTTTATTTAACTAACAAAATAAAAAACAACAGATAAAAAGTTGACAAGTGGCACAATATGAAACATGAGATTAATCGAATGGCTTATAAAAGAGTAAAGTCACCGTGACTTTCCCTCTCAAAAGTCACAGAATCCACTCCCTCTACCCTGTTCTCATTTTCTATTTTCTCCTCTTTATCTGCGTCAATTTTTCCCTCTTTCATTCTCCTCTGTAATTAATTCACTGGGATTTTGCTCGAATACGTTCCATTTTCCCTAACCCCTCTCACTTTTCCCCTTTCTTTTATTTTTTTCATTTGGTGCGCCCTGTGTCGGAGGAGCCGCTGGCTCAACACCTTGAAGTTGTTGCGGAGGGGGCCGTGCGCGATTGGCGGTACAGCCGCAACGACTACCGGACGGGGGAGCTCCGTTGCGGTGGCTGGATTTGAGACGTGGGCCTCTTACGGTGCGCCTTCGACAATGGGTAAGTCGTTTTGTCGACTCTCTATCTCCTTCCTTCTTCTTTCAATTCCGGGTGTTGAGGAGGAAAAAAATCAATTGATACTTCTATCATGGTACAGACGGTGGCCGTTTTGGGCGCGGCTGGCGGTTGTTCAGGGGCCTGGTTCGTTGCCGCGTTTCACTGTGGAAGCGGCACTTGCTCTCCCTGGTACGCTTCTGTTTCTGTGAGGGTACTCTTACCTTTACCAATTAGTGATTATTAATTAGTGATCGATTGGTTAATAATTGGGTCGAAGTGATTTTGATAGAATTACAGAATTTATGTTTATGCTTATAGACACTTTTGTTTTAGAGGATTTAACGTGCTTGGTATAGTTGTTAACATTTTTTATTTTTTAACATATTAATTTTAATTATTTTTTAACGGTCAACAATCTCCTGTTTGTACATTCTAGCATGGTGTGTGTGTAGTTGATGCAAAGAAAATACAATCTCCTGTTTGCCTCAGACTATTGTTTAAGATTTTAAAATACAACGGGTATTTTAGTATAAGTAGAAGTTCTCCTTATTTTTGAGATAGAAATAAATTGATTATATTTTGATGTTTTTATTTTCTGTGTTTTTGCTACTTTTTATCAACAAGTGAACTTTAGTACTTTGCTCCTTATGTTGAACATGAAGCGATTGAGAAGGGAAAATCAAGTCCTCTTGGAACTTGAAAAAATCAAGTTCTCTTTGTCTCCCTCTTTTCTCTCCTTTCTCTCCTTTCAGTTTGCAGCTATATATACTTAGAAATTCCATATCCCATCTTGGAAAATCCTAAATAAAAATAGCTGGTGATTTTGAGTGCATTACATTTTGGGTTTTCATTTGTGTTTGACAGGGGGTGACAAAGGTTATGGGAGATGAGGCAAGGGGTAGCGGCTCTGGGATGAGGCAAGGTCTCAATGGTGCTCATGTAAATGGTTAGTACAAGAGCCACTGAGTGTCATAAGAACCTAAATGGTTAGTACACTTAAGTTGTGCTATATTTCAGTTCTGTATACCTTTTTTATTTTATGAGATAGAGGCTTTCATTAGGGCCATATGGTTTTGGAGTTCACAGTAAAGCATTTTAGTATATTCACTTTAACATTTTAGAGTGGACTTACATCACACGTTACAATTTGATTTACTTTACTCCATTATTTTGCTTCCTCTATCACATTCTACTTCCAAGTGATACTGATATAAAACATTGGAATAATTGATTGCTTTTGTATATAAAAGAAAAGGTCAAGTTCTTAGTTACATTGTGGAGTTCTCAACTTCTCATTAATAGTTCACCACCATTATTGCTGCAGAATTTGTTTTGTACGACTGCTTAGGCTTTTCTGCAAGCATTTTTTAGTTTGGAAATGTATGTTTAAATTATGAATGTAGGTGCAGTAGCAGCCACTATAACCCCTATTGAAAATGACACTACTCAGAAGCTATTGAAAGCTGAATTTCTGTCAGTTAAATCCCCAGGGAATTCTTAAGGTGAAGCCAGAAGTTTAACCAGTTTTTCTCATTAATATTGAGTTTTGTTGTATAACAAGTATTTTCAACTTTAAATCTTTTAAAAGTTCAATATCACTTATAAATAAATAATTTATTAGCATCAGATTTTGCAGAAAGAACTCAGTGTTTTGATTTTGATTTTGGTTAGTTTCGTGCAAGAGTCACAATATGTTTAAAAATGAACTCAATGCAAGAGTCACAGAATGTTTTGATTTTGATTTCGGTTAGTTTCGTGCATTAAAATTATTATGTGTTTCTGTATGTTTTGATTTAATTCAAAAGAGATGCTATACATGTGATTGAGTACAGTACAGGTGGAATAATTGATTTGATTTAGATGGGGAATGCTATTGCTATGCTTCTTTTGGGGAAATGAAAACTGTGGATTTGATTATTCATGAGTTAAGATTATTATATTCTTATGATTCACCTTTCATGATTCTGTAACATTGTAAATTTTAGGCTTGAAGTGGAAAAGTTACCTTATTTGAAGATTTCTGCTGCAGGTAGGGAACTATACTTGGGAGTCAATATGTTCCTTCTTAGAAGGCAAACCCAGAATCAGCAGGAGAACGGTTCCTCATATCAAGATGCAAAGGTAAACTTCTTTGGTTTTTTTAGACATTTTGTTGATTCAGTTTGCAGCTATGTATACTCAGTAATTCCATATCCCAGCTTGGAAAATCCCAAATAAAAATAGCTGGTGATTTTTAGTCCATTACATTTTGGGTTTTGATTTTGTGTTTGACAGGGGGTGACAAAGGTTGTGGGAGATGAGGCTAGGGGTAGCGGCTCTGGGATGAGGCAAGGTCTCAATGGTGCTCATGTGCAGCCCCATAACAAGGTTCTAAGAGATTGTGTGATCTGTTTTTGTTTTTTTCAAAATTGTCATTTGGTTAGACTGTTTGATGGATATGGAATGAACTCTAGATATTCCTTAAATTGCTCATGTGCAGCCATGTTTGCTAAATTCTATTCTACTTTCTTTCTTTTGATATGTTCCTTTCTTTCCCTTTCAACTTTTAATTCTCTTTTATGTTGGGAAGGGAGCTTTTGACAGAGACTATTCCTGATTTTTTGATATGTTCCTTTCTTTCCCTTTCAACTTTTAATTCTCTTTTATGTTGGGAAGGGAGCTTTTGACAGAGACTATTCCTGACTTTTTGGCATGTTTCTAACAGTTATCTTATGTCCATCTTCGTTGCAATCTGATTAATCATTTCTATTTATTGTTTTAGAAGCTTCAACCTCTCTGGCCTCATTTGCACCAGATGCTTCATCTATTGCATCAAGCATTAAGTACCATGCAGAGTTCATTCCATTGTTTACTCTAGAGAATTTTGAGCTTCCACGAGCTTTCTTTGCAACTGTACAGAGTGTTCGTGATGCCCTCATAATAAACTGGAATGCTACTTATGATTATTATGAGAAGCTGAATTTCAAATAGGCATATTACCTTTCAATGGAATTTCTGCAGGTTGGGGGTGCTACTATAATGATTCAAACAGCTTGGAACATTTCTGGCTTCTAATATTTGTTTTCATATGTCATTCTATCTTGCAGGGTAGAGCATTATTAAATGCAATTTACAATCTAGAGCTAACTGGTCCCTATGGAGAAGCTTTGAGCAAGCTTGGGTATAAAATAGAAGATGTGGCATACCAGGTGTGACATTTTGTAGTGTATCTCTTTTTCTTATTTTTAATTCCAAAATGTGGCATGTTGTACCTCTCTAATGAGTTACTATTGCCATCTTATAAGGAAATGTTTAACACAGATGAGATCTATTTAGATTCCATCTCTGTTAGAAATGGATGGCTTAAATCACCTTTGACAATAGTACTTTTTGTAATTATATTAACTTGAGTGCTGTAATATAATTATTAGATGCAACTTATTCTGGACAATCAGAGAAGGAAGGAACAGAGAGATGAATGAATTGGAAGATAGAACATTATTATATTTTGTTGAAAACATGTACATCTATTATCAAATGTTGATTTGTAACTTTATTCAAACTAAATGCATAAAAAAACTAAAAAGACAAAAAAACTTGCATTCTTCACCTCAGGAGACTAAAAATTTAGTTTGTGAGGGAATGCTTACATCTATTCTTTATAAGACATGAAATTCTCTTTTTCTATTTTTCTTATAGAAATATTTCTTTACAAGTTAGCCTATCAGCCTATGTGCTGTTGAGTTAAAAGCTTGGATGAGCATTCCCAATGTTAATTTCAGAGATACCATGGAATCCCAGTTATTCAATCTTAACCACTTGCGAGAATAGTCTTTTTTTTTAAATATTTACTACAAATGTATTGTTTCTTGCTCATCTATTCTTGGTTTACAAAAAAATGAGAGTTAGAAGGACAATAGTTTTGTTGTCAGTGGATTAGTTTTAAATGGAGAGATTATTGGATTGCTTTTTCATGAAGTCCTGCAACATTGACCAGTGGTGTGCTCTTTTCTGGGGTGCTTACTCTTTTCTATTTCTCAACGCCCTTGGCTTTAAGGTTTGAATCCAAGGAAAATCGAGTTTACCATTGATTTAATGTTATTATAAGGTATCTCAGCCCATGGCTTCCAACATATATTAATTATTTTGGTCTAACTCTTTTATGCAGGAGTGAAACTTTTTGTTTACATTTCCTGCAATGATCCTATTCAACTAGCCAAATTTTTCAGGAAATAAATAGGTGTAGGTATTCCATCTGTGAAGATGGAAGATGTAGCTTGAGAAATTGAGTCATTTGATAGATTAGTCACATTTGGATAATAGAATTAATACATCACAAGAGAGAGAGAGACAGAACATAACCTTATATTTTTAATAGTGCATAATTCTTTTTTATGCTTCAGGCATCGGATCGAGAACTCCACTTTTCCATGGTAGATGGAGACTTTAACAAGTTTAAGGGCAAATGGTCCGTAAAATCTGGAACAAGGTAGAACCTACACCTCTGAAAGACAATACTTACTAAGCAACCATGCATAATATAAAGAAACTATATTTTGATTTTACTTTTGGGCCCACAAATCTTTGTTAAGGTTGCCTCAATCTGACCAGCGTGTTTATATGTAGCATAGGATGGCAATGTAAAGCACCACATTCTATGTTTGGAATCTTGGATTAGGTTCTGATGAGTGAAGAAGCTTCATTTTTGGCATTTATCTGGAAATCTTTATGTTCCAATCTTAATTTAAAATATGTGGGACTTCCTTTGGAAATACGAGAAAGTTCATAAATGACTCATTTGAATAACTTCATATCAATGTGTTTTGAACTTCGACCTTCGAGTATGTTCGGGATTTTTACTGGTATCTATCTGTCTTCATTTGCCATTGACAATTGACATCAAATTTTTATAGTTTATATCCTTCAATTCTGTTTCGTGTAGGTCATCATCAACTAATTTATCTTTTGAAGTTAATGTGATACCAAGATTCAATTTCCCATTTATTTTCTTCGAAAGGATTATCGGCTCAGATCTTCCAGTAAACCTCCAAGCCTTGGCATATAAAGTTGAAAATCATGTTTTGGGCAATCAGAAACCTCCCCTGACAGAAAATCAATTGCATAAACCTTCTACTGCTATTAATGGATCATCTGTCAAAAAGATTAATGGTGCTGTGTGAAAGTGACAATGTGCCACCTGGAGAGAACAAAGAAGGTTTACCCAGCTCAATTTCTGGTTGAGCTTATATTTATGTTTTAAGCCTGCTACTATTTTTTAGACATGAAGGTTCAATTAAGTTTTTTAGATAAATTTTAGTAGCTTTTTAAGTTTGACTGATGGAGGTGTTTGTTGACAATTTTTTTTTTACTAAATGGGAGTCACTTAGAGTAAGTTTCAGTTGAAGTTTGACGGGGTAAGCAAACAACTCAACATTTTACTAATAAGTATACATACAAACATTAAATTCTATATGAATAGTTCTTTTCTTGCATGGCCTAGATGCACTGTCATTTATGGTTATAATCAATAGTTGTCAAAAGAAAATACATAAAGGAACCTGAGGAATAATCAAGTCACCCTTGAGTGTTGTACAGTGCTCTGTTGATCATCATGCTGACAACCTGTTGCAATTTTTTTATGACATTCTATTTGTTTTTCCCTTTCTCAATAATATATTTACTTCTGCAATTTTAATTTGGTGTTAAAGTATAGCAATTGGCTTTGGTACTGTTGGTTAACATTTATGTGGTTTTAAGCCTACTACTTTTTCTTTCAGACATAAAGATTCAAATTATCAGTTGAAGGCATATCTAATATTCTTTGAATTGTGATTCACATATACCTTTTTAATCTTTGCTAGCTTTTATAAGCTACTTTAGATTTATGTTTTATTGTCTAGATTTTAATGGTTTTCTATTTTAATGCTCAGACAATCCTTTGCAGATTGATAATGTTCAACAATGGAGAACGTCAAGGCAGAGAAGAGTAATGGCAACTTTGCATTTCATCAAAAAGTGATTTTTCAATATTGTTTAGCATTGGAATCAGAAATGAGAAAGTGGGATCTATTCACTCCCTTTTTTCCCTCTTTGGTGAAGTTCTTTTCACTGGGAGGACTACATTGCACTATGTTATTCTTGAGTTTTTATTAAGTGGAACACCAAAACTCTAATGTATTATTTCTTATATTATTTCTTATATTATTGGATCTATACCGATTAAAGGTACATACTTCTATACATAAGATAGATGGATATATCTCCTCATAAAATTATATATTACTTCTAATGTAAGTCATTGCCACAAAACACAAATGATTTTAAAAAAGCTATGACCTACACCCATGTGCCCCCCATATATATGTTCATATATTTTTTAATAACTAAAGTAAAAATATATTTTATGGAGATAAGCATTTTACATAAAAACGCATTCAGGTCTACAAAAACAAGTATATAATAAAGATAGTAAAAATATATTTTATCATATATGGATATATTGTTTTATAATATTTAAATATTTAATTTTTAATATATAACTTATTAAAGAATAGAAGTTTGCATAAAGAAAATTAACTGAATTTATTTATTTACAAACATCACATATATATTTACTTTATTTCAATTTCGATTAATCCAAAATTTAATTAAAGCTGGAAATAAGCTTTTACAAGAATTTTTCTTCATAAATAAAAACATGTACTTGATATTATTTAATTCATAAAATTGTAAACTTCATATGAATATATCATAAAATTAAGCAAACTTTTATTAATTAAATATTTTTTACTTTTAAAGATATAAATATAAGAAATGGAAGTAGGAAAAAAATGTATTTTTTACTGTATAAAACTTGAAATATTAAGATCTTGAAAATGTAAGTAGGAAAAATATATTCTTGAAACTAATTGGTCTCTCAACAAGACAAACGGAAATGATAATATAATAAAAATTATAAAAAATAAATACATTTTATATTTAAATTGTGTACGTTATATATGATTTTTTTTAATTTAGAATGGTGAATATAATTTTAATTTATTCATACAAATTAATTATATGAGATATTTAAAAATATAAATAAACAAATTTTACATTTTTTTCCAATAAAAAATGCGGATAGACAGGCACGACAGTGCCTGTCTATCCGCTAGTATTAGATAAAAGTGATAAAATTATGAAATAATAGGAAATACTTTTTATTGGTACTTATACTAATTAAAATAAATATAAAATTACATTAAAAAAGGACATGAGACATGAAAACTAATTTAAAACTGGTATTAAATTGATATATTTATAGAAATATTAACATGATATTAGATAATAAAATCATAAAAAGTATATTAGTATAAGTAATTTCATATATGTGCTTGTATTCAATAATAAATATATGTATATATAAGTTCAGGTTGGATTGGATTGGATCGGTTTTTAACATAGGATTCGAAAACCAATGCAATATAATAAAAAAAATTGATTTTTACTGTTTTTGTTTTTTCAAATTTCGATTTTTTGGTTTGATTTATGCGATTTGCATTGGATTGAATTGATTATGAACACCCTCTAGAAGAAAGGGTAGAAGAAAGGGGGAGGAGATTGGCGTAGAAGGGAGGGAAGGGGAGGTGCAACGAGAAGGGGAGGAAGAAAGTGGGGACGCGAAGGATAATTTAGGAAAATAGTAAAATGCAAAATATGAAAGATTGTGTGAGTAGTAAAATTGGTAGTGAAATAGCAATTCCTAGAAGTGCTTTAGTGAGGATTATGGACTTTGGAAATTAATATTCACACCACCTTTTTTTCTCTAACCCCTTTTTTTCCTAACCTCTTCTTCTCTTTTTTTCCGTCCTTTTTGCTGCACGCCTGCACCCCTCATTAGGGGTGAGAACAGGTCAGACAACTCGTTAGGAGGCCTACAGCCTGGCCTACATCAGGCCAGAACTTTTTGAAAAGCCTATATAGCTAAACAGGTCAGACTTTAGGCCAAAGCTTTTTGAAAAGTCTATATAGCTAAACAGGTCAACCTATTTAACTAAATATAAATAACATACTGATATTTTTTATATTGCTATTATTATTATTATAAAGTTTTTTATTATATTGTCTTATAATTATATACTTATTAGTTTGTGTAAATATATAAATATATTGTCTTACATAAAAAACTTGGGCCTATAAGTCTATCCAAATACATGTTTATGATATATTCAAGTACATTACTATAAAACATACTTTAAATAGGTCAGACTCGGACTTTAAAATAAAGCCTATATTAGATAAACAGGTCAGGCTTGGGCTATGGACTTAAGGTGCAGACCAAACTCATACATTGGAAAGCTTAGCTCGGCTCGACCTATTTCCATCCCTAACCCTCACCCATCAATTTATAATTTTATAAATTATATAATAAAATTATATATATTATAAAATTATATAAAGTTATATATTATATTATCGTATAAAATTATAATATTTTATAACATATGCAAAATCATAAAAAATTTATAATTTTATCAAACATAATTTTTAAAATTTTTAAATTTATGTATGATAAAATTATAAAATTATATATAATAAAATAATATTTATTATATATATAAAATTTTATATATATTTTACAATCCAACGGTGTAAGATTTGGTGTAACTTACACAGTTACACTAGTGTAAGTTGATCCATCCTCTTTATAAAATAAATAATTTTTAAAATATATGCGTATATTTCCATTATAAAGTATATAATTTTATTATAGAATTATATAATTTTATTATAAAATAATTAGTTTTTATAGAATTATATTTTATAAAATTCTATAATTTATTACATATAATAATATTATACATAAAATATTATTATATATTTTATATATGTTATATATAAAACTATATGCTATTATAAAATATTATATGTATTATGATTTTATATTTTGTATAACAACAATATATGTAATATGAATTATTTTATTATATATAATTTTATAATTTAATAAATATAATATATTATCTTATATAATATGTTTATCAGTTAAAATAACAAAAACAAAGATGTTGCAAACCGAAAAACTGAGTTCCCGTCTCTTCAAAATTATGTACTGGAATTCATTTTCCAGTACACAAAAACTACATATCGAAAATTATTTTTTTGTAAATTTTTTATACACGATTTTTCTAAATTGTGTATTAATTATTCAATTTCTGGTACACAAAAATTATATACCAAAAATTGAATTGTCAGTTTGTAAATTTTTTTATATTGAAAAGAAACAGTATACAAAAATTACGCTAGAAATTTAATTGCTGATACACAACAAAAGAATTTTGTGAAAGAAGAAGCGAGCGAATAAGGAAGTGGAGGGGAGAAAGAAAATGGGGATCGGGGAGTGTAAGGGTAATTTAAGAAAGGGTGATGATAGGGTGTTTCACCCTCATGGGTGTAACACCAATGTTCCACCCTTTTGACATGTTATAACAGGTTTGGTTACTTGCTACTTTAAAATAATAAAGTTTATAAAATTGATGGGATGGGTCTCTATGGAAAATATAAAAATCAAGTCAATTTGCATATGGTTTTTTTCTTGTTGCAACATTTTTTTGTTAGTCGTTTCTTTAAAATATCGATCATTTAATTCAGTGACTCATATATATATAGTCTCATTTAAAAATAGGGTCGTAATCTTGTACCCTCTCTTACGAGAGGGTTTTGGTACCTTCTTGTTTATTTTTTTTATTAAATAGAGACATAAAGGCCAAAATTACATAGGAACAAGTCATGTACTCCCTGTTAAATCATTTTGAAGACATAAAATAGATTTTGAATGAGAAACACGTGTATTGCAAATGATAATGTAAAAAAATGAGAGAGCACAATAAAAAATACAAGATAATAGTTATAGGGGGTCAGAAAGTCTTTTCAAAAATTAAAAGTACAAATTCTAATAGTTAAAATATGTCTACAACTATAAAAATACTAAGATCATTTAAGAAAGATAAGAGAAATTAATTGAATGGTAAAAAAGGTACCAAAACCCTCTTTCGCTAGAGGGCACCTTAGAATTTCCCTTAAAAATATTATTTCATTTTTTTTTTGAAAAAAAAAGTGGGGATATTTTTTTCATAGTTTATTCATTTCTAACATTTAAATGCACAAAATTATACAAGTGGGGAATTCAATTCAGCTACTCATTTGTTTACCTCTGTGTCGTTTTTCTCCTTGTTTTCCTCTAATTTCTTGAGATATATATTCTAATAACAATTTTATTACAACGTTTTTCAGTTAGCAGACCACAACATGCATGTTAAAAACACAGACTTAAGACAAATGAAGAACTGAGTAAAGTAATATGTACATTTTAGAAGTTGGGTCCTAGAGTACGTAAAGAATTTGGGAGGTAGCAATTGCAGTGGATAAGAGTCCTCTCCTTCCCATTTCACCACGGGTGCTTAAGGTGGATGTGGTTGGGTTTCCTTTTGTTCTATGAACTACTTGCAAATTGGATGAATTAATATACTTGTTTACTGTAATAGTTAGAGGAGACAAAAGTCAAATTAAAATATTAAATCTGTTCTCGGTAGAAGTAAGATCGGTCGACTCTTTAACCGGGTATATGCTCGGTCAAGGAATCTCCCTATATCTTTACTCTCCAAATGGGAACTGAGGGCTGATTACTCCCTGTGTGCCTTTTTAAACTTCCATTTCCTTAACTGCCAAGCCTCCACCTCTCCTGCCCACTAAGTCCCCACTAGTTAACCGTCTGTCAAAGAGTGGGAGGAATGCCAATATTGGGCCTACTCGGTCAGCCCAATTGGCAGAGGAGTACACAGCCCCTCAAGCCTAAGCCTACTCGTAGAGTAGTGCGAAAGGCTTAAAGAATTTAACTTAGAAAATTTTTCGCCTTTACAAAGTAATTGAAACTTTAACGTAACTTTAGAAAATCTTCAACTTGATGTCTTTTGATAAGTTGTTCTAACTGGGTAACCACTGCTCTTGTATGAGTTAGTAATATAGAGAATTTTTCGAGTCAATGCCTTTTCGTAGGTCAACGTATCCGAGTTACTATTGAGTTAGTAACTTCGAGAATTTTTTCCAGTTGTTGTCTTTTCGTAAGTCAACATTGTCGAGTTGCCAATGCTTTTTCTTGAGTTGGCAATTTAGAAAAAATCTTCAAGTCGATGTCTTTTCTTAGGTCGACAGTCTTCACGTCGATGCCCTTTCTTAGGTCGACTCACTGCAAGTCGATGCCCTTTCTTAGGTCGACGATGCAGAGTTATCAATGCTCTTTCTTGAGTTGATAACTTAAATAATTTCATGTCGATGCTCTTTCTTAGGTCGACGCACTGCAAGTCGATGCCCTTTCTTAGGTCGACGATGCAGAGTTATCAATGCTCTTTCTTGAGTTGATAACTTAGATAATTCTTCAAGTCGATGCCCTTTCTTAGGTCGACGTAATCTGCAAGTCGATGCCCTTTCTTAGGTCGACAATGCAGAGTTATCAATGCTCTTTCTTGAGTTGATAACTTAGATAATTCTTCAAGTCGATGCCCTTTCTTAGGTCAACGTAATCTGCAAGTCGATGCCCTTTCTTAGGTCGACAATGCAGAGTTATCAATGCTCTTTCTTGAGTTGATAACTTAGATAATTCTTCAAGTCGATGCCCTTTCTTAGGTCGACGTAATCTGCAAGTCGATGCCCTTTCTTAGGTCGACAATCTTCAAGTCGATGCCTTTTATTAGGTCGACGGTCTTCAAGTCGATGCATTTTATTAGGTCGACAGTCTTCAAGTCGATGCCTTTTCTTAGGTCGACAGTTGTAGAGTTACCAATGCTCTTTATTGAGTTGGTAACTTAGAAAATCTTCAAGTCGATGCCTTTTATTAGGTCGACATTGCCGATAGCTTCTCTTTCTTCCATATTTCATTCTTCCTTATAAACTTGACGAAAGACAAGACTTTTAAACTTGGTTAGTCCTCCACCATGCCAGCATATTGGTTGTGAGGGAGTTATTTGCCAACAAAAAGAAACCTATATTAGTAATTAAGATTAAAATAACAATTTTATTTAATGTCATCATATTGAATACTCCCTAATAATTAATTAATTAAAAAAATCATATTAAATAAATAATCAAAACTCAATTAATAGTTTCGTTCTTATGGTATGAAATTATAGAGACCTAATAACGCAATTGTAAGGATCAAAACTCAAATAATCGTAGCTTAGATTAAATTATTAAAATAAAACCACCTTTATTTCCAGTTTAAGAATAATTTTAATCTAAAATAATATGTATCTAAAATAATTTTGTTGGTACCAGTATCATCATGCATTATTAACTCAGTAAAAAACAACATAAAAATTGAAGACTTATATGCAACAGCTGTTGTATCTTGATCTTGCATGGCTCACTAATCAAACAGTATACACATAGAATCAGAGATTTAAATTTCATGACATACAAAAACATAAACAGGACACATAAGGAAGCCTTTGTACTAATCAATTCTACTCCTGAAATGCCATAACTCTGTTTTCTTGATTTACAGAGTTTGTTTTAAGGTGGGTTTGAATTTCAAGTCTACAAATTTTATTTTGTCTATAGAAAATTTACCCAAAAGTATTAGTTTAATATGAGCTAAAAGTTTCAAAAACCAGGCCTAGTCACTTTTAATTAGTAGCATAACTATTCTCAAATCAGAAGATAAAAGAATTGTTAATTGATATTTATTATAAATATGGGATACTTATGATCTAAAACTATTAAAGCCACTCTGCACATGTGGATAAACAAAAAATTGGAAAGAAGTGAATATTAAAAGCAACAAACCTGACAAATATCATCTCCTTGTACCTGATGCTCCACAAAGTAATATAACTGCAATCTATCTAGTAGCCTTTGATGATCAGAAGTTGCTTCATCAATTGAAGGAATTTCTCCATTAATTTTTGGAACGTGAGGAATTAGAATCATCTGACTCAATCTCCTCCCTATTTCATCATCAAGTGGATAATTGTCAATAAACTCCAAGGAGCATTCCCGTACTTCACAAGGACTACAATGAACTAGAAGGTTCTATATCATCAACTCCTTCATGGGTATAATCATGGCCAGCGACAGTGACGTATCCAACAGTGTCGAACTGCAACATGACACTCGTCTTGATCAACTCGGCTTCATTAGTTGCCAATTCGCTCTCGATCTCCTCGCATTTGACAATGTTGGACTCGATCTCTCGCGTAATCTGAATATTAGCCTTGATTTCTTCGTTGATCTAGTCGAGCATTTCTCCGTCGTTGTCTATGCCGGGAAAATCGTGGCGAACTAGTGTCATGGTTTGGATCATCTCCACCGCGCATGCCACTAGGACGACCGTTTCTTCGCTGCTGCGGACGAGCTCACGGCGGCGATGCAGACACGCTTTTCGCCAGCGAGGGTGGAGTATCGCATGGCTTCATGGATCTTCTCTAGTTCCTTCACAACAATAGTCGCGTCGAAGGCTTTGCCCACTGTGTTGGCCTTGTCGAACATGTAGGCTTCAAAATTGAAGTTGGGAATCGGTTATTCAGCTTCTTGTTCGTCTTCTCCTTCATCTCTTCCGATGATAAAACACCTCTCTTGGTAGGAGAAAATCTCATCGTTTGTGATCGGGGAGACGTTTTACCGTCGCCCCACGGTGGGCGCCAAATGTTCTCGGTAGAAGTAAGATCGGTCGACTCTTTAACCGGGTATATGCTCGGTCAAGGAATCTCCCTGTATCTTTACTCTCCAAATGGGAACTGAGGGCTAATTACCCCCTGTGTGCCTTTTTAAACTTCCATTTCCTTAACTGCCAAGCCTCCACCTCTCCTGCCCACTAAGTCCCCCTAGTTAACCGCCTGTCAAAGAGTGGGAGGAATGCCAATATTGGGCCTACTCGGTCGGCCCAATTGGCAGAGGAGTACAAAATCCAAAAGCCATTAATTCATGTATAGAGGAGAAAAGTACTATATTATGCAATAGGCTAATTTTTTTGGGGTTAATTTTTTAAAAAAAGAGCTAAATGGAACTATGCATTTGTTAAAAAAAAAAATATAGCACATACATGATACATAGAAAATTAATTTTCAAATTAAATTAAATTAAATTACATTTGTATTTTATTTTTGGGTCAAGAATTACATTTGTATTTGAAAGTTGAAACACTAAGAACTGGGTGGCGAGGCTAGCTATTCGAGCCAGTATCAAAGCATGGCAACCACGAACATACAAGAATTAAGCCGTGTTTTTTTAAAAAAGACAGATGGACCGATTAGCAATATTTGTAAGTTATAAATAATAGGTTGCAAGTAATAAATTTGTACCATTGATTAAAAATCTATTGAATCCAATGGCTAAGAAGAGATAAAACACCGGTGTTTCACCCACAAGGTGAAACACCCTAGACAAAGCCTTTAAGAAAACAATAAAATGTACTGTATAAAAAAAGAGAGGCGGTGTGAATAGTGAAAATGCACGTGAGAATAACATTCCCAAAAAGTAGTACTAGGTCTGAAACAAATTTCCGTAATATTTAGTCCATTAATTTACAAAGAGAATGTTCCAAAGTATTATGGAATTTTCAAAGTAACTCATTGGAGGCTTTACTTTTGGCACCGTTTAGTTTGCTATTCCCACCCCCACCTTTTGTTTGGTATATTTGTAAACCCCCAAACTACCCTTAGTAAAAATTTAAATTATAACTTTTATTTTTCCCTCTCTCTCACTTCACCCCTTCATCTCTCCCTCGCGCGGCTGGCTCCCTCATTTCCCCTATTCTCCTTCTTCTTCTTCCCTGCGCATTCCGAGAACAACTGTGTCGTTCGTTCTTCTTCTTCCCACCGTGCCTTCTTCGGCGGATCACCGTGCGTCGTTCACTCTCTCTGAATCGTTGATCTTCATCTGCGCAGGTATGGTTCTCCTCCTCTTCTCTGTAATTTCATCGTCGTTTCTGTGTAAAGAATTTTTTGGACGTACCGGATGATGTTGTCCGTAAAAGCTTTACGGACATGGCTATCCAGATGTGTATTTTTAGAATATCCGGACAAGGTTGTCCGTATATGTTAACGGATGAAACCAACAGGGGCAGTCATGGGATTTTAAATTTTTCAAAAACTATGGGGGGTGGGAATAGCAAAAAAGTCAATGCCAAAAGTAAAGGCCCTCATTGGACTATTCAGATACTCGAATAGATCATTTCAAATAGTTCTTAACCAATTGACCAAAAAAAAAATAGTTCATAACCAGTTCAATGATTTAGAATTCAATTCTTCGATAACCAAGCCTTGCTTTTCACACCCTTTATTTTTTGCTTATTACACCCTCACTTTTTCAAAAAAGATTTTTCTAAAATACCCTATAACTAACTTTCATTAACTAATTTATGGAAGCGAAATAATGAAAATGGTTTCCATTTTTGGAAAAGAAATTTTTTAATAAATTTTCAATTTTTACAAACAAAAAAAATTATCTCTAAAACTCGTCTCTAAACTTGTTAGAGACTAACATAATTTCCTATAAAAGTTTTTAGAGACATAAATTTTTCTCTCTCTAAAGACTAAAACTATATAAAAAATTACTCTTCAAGAAATTAATTTTCGAGAGTGCCGGTGGGGTTACATGAGGTGGAGGTGGGGGAGGAGTGATGAGGTGGGAACAATTTGGGAAAGTTTTTTCAAAAGAGATGAGTGTGAATAGAAAAATTGGTGTTAAAAGCAACTCCCTTTCACCTTAAGTGAGAGTTTGGTTTACAATTGAATTTGACCAATTTTATCTATGCAATTTTCAAAATAGTGAATTAAATAGAGATTACTTCACAGTGAAATTCCTTCATATTAATGTTTCTTAAGATATATGATTTCACTATTGAAAATTTAAAATTTTTAAAAGTATTTTTTATATTATATTTTTCTCCATTTATTTTAAATTGATGACATTCTAACCATATTTAGGATTGAAAAACACAAGTTAAAGCTTAGATATCATGAATCTCGAATTAAAAGAAGAAGAAGAAATTGAAAAAAATGGAGAATAAAAAATGGATTAATTGAAGGCGCAGTCCTTAGAAAATTGAAGTCAACAAAAAATCACCACAAACACTTAATGTTTAATAAGATGCATGAATTTATTCAAATTCAAAGTTGAGTTGCAAATGAGGTGTTCCCTCACCCTTATGGTGGGAAACCGCCCTCTAAACTAAAATATTGACAATACACCCAAGTGGCCCATTAATGGGTTTAAACACTAACAAAAAGTCAACTAGACTACGTACATTCACTAGAAGCTACCCGAGAATAACATCGGGCTCTAATACAAGGATAAAATCCAAATAAACAAAGTTAACTTATTAATTTTGAAAATTAAGATAATTCTAAGTATCCTCTCATGAGGTCAAAATGTCCTACATGAATCCAAGGGTCAAGACCTAGACTAAGTGTAGTAATCCTCTTCATGGTCAACCCTCCTCCTTTAGCATGGACTATTAGACTTGACCTCCACTCAAATAATCTTTATGTTGTCTTTTCCTTGACATCTTCTTAAGGATGTCACCATTCCACTCCTCTTTACGGAAGTTCTCCCTCAAGGTTCTCAAGTATTCTTCATGCTCTTTTTTCTTTACATCTTCACTGGTTATGATAATAAACCTCAATAAGTTATACCATCACATTAATTACTTTCATATATATATATATATATAAAGAGTTTACTCTATAAGCCATGAATATTATATGGGATTGAATATTGATCAATAAGAAGTCATTGACAAAATAAAGTCGACCTAACTTACAAGCAAGTAAAGCCCTTGCTTTAGGGCTCTATTTTTTTACTTGTAAATATTATCTCCTAAAAAAGAAGTTAATAATCAGTTGATGTGTAATATTAAGGGCCCGTTTGGTGCACAGGATAAGAGACAAGATATGATAACTTTATCCTATCCTATCACTTATCATGTGTTTGTTGCACCAATATGATATGATAACTTTATCCTGTTGCTTTATCCTATCCTTTCCTTCTAGTGTAATTAGGGGGAGCTGGGAGTTAGGGAGTGATAGGATAAGATAAGATAAGATAAAAAAATCCTTCCTAATTATCCGTTCCTTTCTCTCTCCTCTCCTTCCCCCCCCCCTCCTTTCCTCTCCTCCGATCTCTCCCCCTCTTTCCGCTCGCCGTCTCTCATCCCCTCTCTCCTCTATCATCCCTCTCTCCCTCTCGCTCGACACCCCTCTCTCTCATCTCTCCCCCTCTTCTCTCTCCTATCTTTCTCCTCCTCTCTTTCTATATACCGATTTTTATGATAATTTGATATTTATTTTGATATTTTAATAATTTTATTGTTTGTAAAATAAAATTTAAATATTTTTTCAATCAAAAATAAATTTTTATTATGTATGCTTACTCGAAAAAAACAAAAAAATAAATTTAAATGTGTAATAAGCATAATGTTTGTCATTGTAATATTCTTTATAATCCCATCCTACTATAATCTGTTCATCTCACTCAAACGCAGAATATGATAAAATAATCATATTTGTCTTCTTATCCTGATGTACATCAAACATAGGATAAGATAAGAGCTTATCCTGCTCTTATCCTATCATGTCACTATCTAACTCTCCTATCCTATCCTATCATATCCTATCATGTGCACCAAACGGGCTCTAAGAGTAAATAAATATCTTGCTCCTAAGAATGAGCCTTACAATATTATCTTACTATTACTCATTCTTTCGGTGTAAAATTCTAAAAAAACAAACTTCAAATAAATCATTTTTAATAATTTAAAAAGGTATCATATAAGAGTTCGCTTTAAGCAAAGGTATATGACCCTACAATAAATGTAAGTTTGAGATAAAAAAAATTATGATCAATGGAAGAGTAGTTACACAAGATAAAATGGAATTAAAAATAGAAGCATTGAAGTACCACCATTTATAAATGAGACGACAAGGCTCTGCTTTAAATGGTTCGTGCATGTATAGCTAAGACCATATTAAGGTTAGCTTTGAGGGAGAGGGATATAAAGGAAAATTGTAGGCTAAACTATTAAAAAGGATTTTTAAATGTCATGTCATTAGACATGATTGATTGGTGGTAGGACTATGATGTTTTATGATCCATGTAGTCAACCCCACACAATGAAAAAGATATTTTGGTTATTGGTTAATTTAATCTTTCATTATACTTTATCCTAAAAAAAATAACACACCTTTTTTAAATTTTAACCTTAAAAAATAGTTACACACAATAACAACAATAACCCACCATTTTTCTATTAAGTGGGTCAACTATATGAATCAAACAATGCCACAATATCCATCATATATGTATTAAGTTCATAAATAGGTAATTTACCTTTAAATACCTCTTTATAGTTTGTCTAATAGTTTTCTTTGATCTCCCACTGTATATTTGATTATTAAATTATTATCTTTCTGATCATTTTTCTTCTTCTAAAAGTCCCATCCATTCATGCATGCATAAACCACCTAAATGAGAGTCTACCATCTTTTCTACAATGGAAGTTAATTATTTCAACTTTCTGTCCAATGATTTTTTTTCTAATCTTATATTGTCTTATATATGTAACTACCATTCCATTATAATGTTCTCATCCCTAAAATATTGAGCTTACTTTCTTGTTTATTCTTTATCATCTAATATGTCTAATCTCATGCAACAATAAGTCTTATAACGTCGCGCTAAATTTTTCCTTTAAACTTGAGTAGTACATTTCTATCTGAGTTAATAAATTCATACAACCAAAAATCATACAACAACTTATACAAACACATTTTTCTTTCTATCTCTCTCCATCACATCACCCATCGCATCTCACATTTCTCTCTCTACTCTCTCTTTTTTCTCTTTATCTCCCTTTGGTGTATGTTGTATTGTTGTATAAATGTGATTTCTTTTTCTATCATATGTCGCACATAAAGCATTCCCACATTTCATCCAACTTGATTGGATCTATGGTTAATAACAACTCCTTTTATTTCCGTCATTTTATATAAGTCATGATATAAGGTACCTAAAACATAAGGGTTGTGTTATTTTGTGTTCTCTCCCAAATTCACTTTTAAGTTAGAACTTGTACGCCTCTTACTAAACTTGTAATATATGTGCTTTATTTTATTTATATTTAGGTTAGTGTAATTAAGTTATACATCATTATCCAACAATGTATTGTCATATCGTTTATTGAATTTAATAAGATATAAAGTGTCATATTCATTAAATAATGTGTTAATTACATAATCATTATATATATGACAATGTAAACTTTTTTACATTAGTAATGCATATATATTAACAATTTTGATTTTTTTTCACCATTAATTCTGTTTCACCTCTCTCTATGCTTATTTTTTTTTGCTCTATATTTTCCATCACATCATTTATCACATATTTTATTTTCTTTTTTTTTTTATCTATTCCTCCCCTTCCTACACTTATCACACCCAAATTTTTAGTGTAAAAGTATTTTTATTCATGTATTAAATCCTAAAAAAATTATTATGTGTTAATTTTTATAAATATGATGATATTGACGTAGATATTGTTATTGATGAATGACAAAAACAAGAAAACAAGTTTGATTTTGGGTTGTTCGTAGGTGAAAAAAAAAAATCATTTTCATTCCAAAATGGGGACCGTACAAGTGTAGAGGTTCCGTCAAGGATGATGACCTCGTTATCCGTTGCCCGCGACGTGTAAAATGGAAGCAACTAGCCATGTGCTCGTTGATTTGATTTCAATTATTTGAAACCCAGCCTGATAATGGCCATGAACAAGACAAAGTTTCTGAAGTAACAACTTAATAATTTGATTTGAAGCCATAGGCTGGAAATCGCTATTAAACAGGAAATCTCTTATATAGTGTAACAGTTTTTTTTTCTTCTTTTCTGTTTGTTTTTTTACTTATTTTTTCTTCCCGGTCTAAAGAGATCCGAAGTACTTTAAGTTAGTTCTAACTTTAAATTTTAATTAATTTGAATATCTTTGTAAGGAATTCCGAAGAGAACTTATAAATCTATTGTACTGATAGTTTTGCTTTGGAAAGTAACTGTTCCAATTGTCCCAAGGAGGTTTGCAACCAACGAAAAGCAAGGAAAATAGAATCACTATAAATTTTTATTTAAATTAAATAGAAAAAAAAATAAAAACTAGACTGAATTGGAGAATCTATTTATACTCCACTAGATGAAGAGTAAATCTATAAATTCAGTGCCTATAAGTATAACTAATTAAAATTTCAAGATACTATTAAAATAATCTTAATAAGAATTTTTAATTATTATTTTAATAAAATCTCTAAATTAGAATAAGAAAGAAAAAATATATTTTCTTCTTATTATTTTGATGTGTATCTTTGAATTTCGATTAATTATATGTCAATCGACTTTAGGCACTATGCAAATACTATGACTTTATTAAGTTGGATTTCAATTAATGTTATTAATCATTTGAGTTTATTTGATATATCATTTAATAAATATGACATCTCATTAAATAAATATATATTTTTTGGTTGAACATTAAATGAATATATGTGTAAATTTTTTTTACATATATCCATCAAATTCAAATCATTTTAGGAAATGTATGAAAGAATTAAATTAACAAAATATATAATATATATATATATATATATATGGAGAAAGGGTAGATTAAATAGTGTTTTATAGCATGTTTAATTAGTATTGAAACGTAGTAAACTCTCTCATTTCCAACGCTAAATATTTTTGTAGATATGCGTAATTGGTGGTACAGTGTATAGTGGTGTCGACGTAGGGGAACCGTGAGTAAAGGAGGAAAATGACGGAGGCGTACGTGGTGGGCGCGCAGAATAGTATTGATAGAGATATAGATGCAACGTGTTGGTGGTAGGTAACAGTGAAAATCGATCAGCCACTACTCTTTCAATTGTTTTTTTTACACTCAATAAGCAAAGATAAATGGAGTAATTTTTTGTTCCTTTTTATTAACTATTTTACATTTTCCCACAATGCACATAAGCCAAAACTGCCCCTTTCAAGGGTGAACAAATATACGTGAAATTGTGATTCATGGACGTTACTCATGATCAGCCTTGAAAATATTATCACTTCCCGCGGAATGTGAGCCTGTAGTGTTGTAGAAAGCAAGCCTAGTCCACAATTATTGAAACAAACACACCTTCCTAATTTCAAATTTATCACCATGGGTCAGGGGATAATAATATCTAGAAAGAAATACAAGGCTATTGCAACCCATTGTTTCAGAAACTTACAAAAGATCCAACTGGAACGTTATCATACTCTTCACTCGCTTCCACTCAATCAGATTTCCATCTTGCACCTTACAATTTGCCTTTATAAATGCTTCACACCCCCCTCGCCTTTTCATTCAGCATCAATTCAAAGCATTTTGCAATGGCTTCCAACAAACTCATTGCCACCATTTTGGTGCTTTCTCTCCTTGCTTACTCAACATTCACCGAGGCTAATTGCCCACCGGGCCCAACCCCTGCACCCAAGCCTAAGCCCACACCAAAGCCCACGCCCAAGCCCACGCCCAAGCCTTGTCCTACACCATCAGCCCCAGCTGAAAAATGCCCCAAAGACACCTTAAAGCTAGGTGTTTGTGCTGATGTTTTAGACTTGTTAACGTTATTGTTGGAACTCCACCTTCAAGCAAATGTTGTGCATTGATCCAGGGTTTGGCTGATTTGGAGGCTGCACTTTGCTTATGCACTGCAATTAAGGCCAATGTGCTTGGAATAAACTTGAACGTACCTATCACGCTCAGCGTGATCCTTAGTGCATGTCAAAAAACAGTGCCTCCTGGTTTCCAATGTGCCTAGGATTCTAAAGAGAGATGTCTGAGTATGCAGTAAAATCAGTGTTTCTTTGCTAATTGTTGTGTTTTTATATATTATTGTTGTTTTTTTTTATGGAAATTATTGTCGTTGTTAATAATGGCGAGTCTGTCTAAATATTTTGTTGTATCTATTTCTTATCATTCTTCATCAAGTCACTAATTAGGCAAGCTTGTTTGCCTTAATTAGCTAGTCTCCATGTTCATTTTTATATATATATTATGAACATATATATCTTTATTGGATCATTAAGTCCAAATGTAGTCATGCGGTGTATGATGTGATTATATATATATAAAGAAAATTATTCTATTGCAATCAACAATTAATTTGGATTTAATTTATATACATTGTAAGTGTAAAGAAGTTTTACATAGATATTTAATAGTGTGTTTCCACATCATCTAATAATATGACACCTCATCTATTATTAAATTCAATAAATAATATGACAACACATCATTGGACTTTACATCTACGGTTTATATATATTTCAGTATAAGTAAAAAAATTAATACTCCCTCCATTCCTTTTTATCTGTCGTTTAAGGTTTTTGCACATGGATTAAGGAATGCAATAAGTGGTCTTTTTAGATCCATTGTTTACAAATATACCTTTTCCTCTCCTCATTAAAGCATTTAAAGTTCTCCACCATTTCTAGGATTATGCAATAAATATCCCACTATTTAATAATTTTGGAAGAGGGTAAAGTTGAAAAATTAGCATTATTGTTGCCTTGGTATGTGAAAGCAACAGTTATTTAGAAACAAATTTTAGACTATAAAACGACAGATAAAAAGAACGGAGGGAGTATAACATTACGTTAAATTAAAGTTTTATATTAAATTTTATTATAAATTTAGAACAAGCTAACGTAATCCCCTGAACCACCCGCAACACCATTGCATCTAGTCAAGGCGTCCAAATAAATGCCTAAACTACCAAAACCAAGAAAGCCACGCCCTTATATAGCAACAAGCCGGATTCTAAGAGTGGGCGTTCGGGATAGTTGCGAGTTTTTATTTTTTGATTTTTAAAATTTTCAATTAAGTTATTACAACTAAAAATCAAAAATTGAAAACTTATTTTTGTGGTTTTCAAAACAAATATTTTGAAAACAACAAAAAGTGGTTTTCAGTTTTTGATTTTGAGTTGTTAAAACTTAATTCAAAATTTTTTAAAATAAAAAACTGAAAACTCGCAACCACCCGAACGGGCCCTAAAATTCACACTCCACTAATTATAAACTTATTTTAAAAACTAAACTAAAAATAGTCTCTAGGAAATTCCTAATCGTGCAGTTTAGTCCTTGACCTTGTGTTTGGATAGAGAAATTTGAAATTACTAGAATTTATGTTTTAAAATAGTAGAAAAAGAATTTCAAATGACAAATAGGAGGATTTTTTTATGACAAATAAGAGAATTTCAAATGACAAATATTAAGAGAGGAATTTCAACATTTCTCTTTTATGTTCAAACTTTTTAGATTGTCATTGTCAATTCCTCTCATTTTAACAATTCACTCAACATTATCTATTACAATTTTGAGAATTATAAATTCTCCATCCAAACACAAGGTAGAGATTCCAAATCCCAAAATGGTCCATGATAAATTGCTTCGTCATGCAAAATGGTCTGAAACGTCATTTTTCAACACTATGCCAAATTTGGGATATAAGAGCACTTACTTTAGAGCGTTTCCGTGTTTTTAAGTGTTTCAAATGAACGGTTTTACCTTCAGGGCGCTTTAAATTTGGGCGGAAGCGCCCTGTGAAATTAAAATGTGCAGGGCGCTCTCCCTGAAGCGCCCTCTTAGAAGGGCAGTAATTTTTTTTTTTATAAATTAATGTCCAGGGCGCTTCATTGTAGCGCCCTCTTATCTGGGTATTTTTTTTTATATATTTATTAGGGAAGCGCCCTCTTTGTTGCTATTTAAGGGCGCTTGGGGGAAGCGCCCTCCCCGTATCTGCCTTTTTTTATTATTTGGTATCCAGGGCGCTTCTGGAAGCGCCCTCCATTTAGGGCGCTCCAGGAAGCGCCCCTGCACAAGTCTGAGACTAATTTAAACATTATTTCTCTCTCCCGCGTTAATACGCATTACCACTCTCTCTAAAATCGTTTTTCTCCTCCTTCTCTCTTGCATGCATCGCGACCTCGTCCCTCCTCCCTCCTCCTTCTCTTGCGCGCCGTCCGAAGCCGCCGCCCGCTGCCGTCCTCCTCCTTCTCTCTTGCTACACGAGCACGTACACGTCCGCGTGAAGCTCCCCTCAGACAACTCCGGTTGAAGCTCCCCATCAACGCCCGCTGCCGTCCTCCTCCTTCTCCCTTGCAGCGTCCGTGGCACGCATCTTGGAGAGGTAGGTGCTCCTCTCCTCAAGCTTAGTTGTTACTGGCTGCACCCTTATTTTGACTATTGCACTTTTTTCTGCATCTGTTTTTACTGGCTGCACCCCTTTTTTTACTATTTGCACCTTTTTATTTGCTGCAACTGTATTACTGGCTGCACCCCTTTGGTTCACTATTTGCACCATTTTTCTTCTGCAACTTGTTTTACTGACTGCACCCCCTTTTTTCACTATTTACACCTTTTTTTGCATCTGAATTACTCGTTGCACCGCTGTTTTACTAGTTGCACCGTTTTTTCTTTTTTCTTTTTTTTATGGTTATTGATTATGTTAACATTGTTGTCATTCATATTGATGTAATTGATGATATTAAGATTGGAAATGTGTTGCATAAATTTGTGATACTTAAAAATAAATTTTAAGAATTAATTAGTTACTTATATGCATGTAGTAAATTAATTTGTTATTACATATAAATTATGGTTGTTTTTAGAGTCAAATTATAAATGATTTGATGTTTTGTTAGTAGGATATGGATCGTTCTTGGATGTTTGCAAACCGTTTAACAAGTGAGTATGAGGAAGGAGTGGAAATGTTCATTAAGTTTGTCGTTGACCATGCAACAAATCCTAGAAAAATTGTGTGTCCTGTACGAAGTGTTTTTGTTCTAAGCAACTAAGTGCAGCGGAGTTAAGGAACCATCTTTTCTGTTTCGAATTGATAAGAGTTACAACATCTTTGACATATCATGGTGAGACTAGAATTGAACATAGTGGTGAGGGAGAGAATAATGTCAATGTAGAACCTAGTGATGATGAGTTTGGGACCGGATGGGATGATTGTGACAGAATTGACGATATTCGAAACGTGGTTGAAGAGGACCTTAGAGATTGCCCAAAAGATGTTTGATACCCTGGTTAGTGAAGCAGAAAAACCACTGTAACAACGGGTGCACCAAGTACACAAGGTTGTCTGCGGTGTTGAAGTTGTATAATTTAAAAGCATCAAATGGATGGTCTGACAAGAGTTTCACAGATTTACTGGCATTGCTAAAGGAGATGTTGCCGGAGGACAATGTGCTGCCTAAAGAACTTATGAGGCAAAGAAGATGTTACGTTTTATTGGGATGACTTATGAGAAGATTCATGCTTGTCCCAATGATTGCATTTTGTTCAGAAATGAGCATGCATCATTAAGTGTGTGTCACTAAATGCAATGAGTCTCGTTATAAAAAAAGAGACTTCACCAGCAAAGGTGGTTTGGTGTTTCCCCATAATTCCAAGGTTTTCGAAGGATGTACCGTAGTGTAATCGATGCAAAGAACTTAACATGGCATGCAAATGAACGAGTCAAGGATGGCATGTTGAGGCATCCCGCTGATTCTCCACAGTGGAGGAAGATAGATGTGATTTAGTACCCCTCTTAAGGGAGGAAGCAAGTAAATCTTCGAGTTGCCTATCAACAGATGGAATGATCCGCATGGTGTCCAATCTAGTACCCATACAGCACTGCCGGTGTTATTAATGATATATAATCTACCTCCATGCTTTGTATGAAGCGCAAATCATGATGTTGTCCATGTTGATATCTGGGCCCAGGACAACCGGGTAATGATATAGATGTGTACTGACACCATTGATTGAGACTTGAAGCTTTTGTGGGATCTGGAGTAGAGGTCTATGATGGCTACAAAAGAAAAATCTTTTCTGTTGAGGGGCAATGTTGTTTGGAACGATTAACGATTTTCCGGCCTATGGTAATTTTCTGGCTATAGTGTAAAGGGTTCAGTGTATGAAAAATACTTCTTGGATGCGTTTAAGCGCATTGTAAGAAAAATGTGTTCCAGGGTCATCGTAAGTTTTGCCTTTATCCCATCGTTATAGGGGATGTGAAGAAAGCATTCAATGGTGAGACCGAGGAGGAGAGGCACCTTCTCCATGACAGGTGATGAGTTGTGGAAAAAGGTGGGTAACCTGACCAACAATTTCGACAAACCTTGCCGGGCAACTTGTTACTGGAGAT